>JAQMYG010000035.1:20809517-20826034 GCA_030014215.1 Clariallabes teugelsi | reverse complement strand
ATATATATATATATATATATATATATATATATATATATATATATTGAACATAGAAGATGAGTAATACATGTATTATGTATTGAATGTACAGATACTCCGACATAACCAGGCCATTTAATTCCCAAGGTAGTTTTTAACAATGCCACACAGGTTATGGAGTTTTTTTTTTTTTTTTTTTTTAAATAGTGTTTAGTCCACACAAAGAAATGAGGAAAATATACTCTATGTTCTCCACTTGGTGTACATACATTATATTAAGGATAAACCTTTACATGCATCTCAAATGGATTGCTCTGGGAATACCACATGCGCCAAAGCAGTAAACAGGCATTAAGCATAGCTCAATGCCTAATGCTGTGGTTTGGGATGTTAAAATGCTATTACTACAACATAATCACAAATCAAAACCAGTCATCCGCAAACGACTTAACGTGTTGCTGTCATTTTTGCATAATCTCAAACAGTGTGACTAATTGGAGATACAGCGTCCTGTGATAATTTTGGAGTTTTTACTGCTGATGTTAATAGTAGACTTCCTGGTATGGCTGCAAGGATGATGCTGGTTCATCCTCTTAAGCATGTCTTAGTCATTTGCTCACAGGCCTGACAGGAAGTCATAGTACTCATCCGTTTGAGTAAATCCTTTTAAATGAACACAATTAGCACAGCAGTATTCTGCTAATTAGTGGTGTGTGTGTGTGTTTGAACTGTTTGGGCAGGTTGCTGATAAGATGGTGGTTGGGGACACCACTTATCTCAGTGCTGCTATAAAAAAAAAATGCTGTGTCCTGGCACTAAAACACCTGTTCTGGATTCAACACTATAATTTATCAGTATTATTCTGTATATTCAGGTTATCAGGTTATTCTATGTAATTTATTCTAAAATATTCAGTGGCATTAATGGGTGATTCTTGATCTGATCTTTATGGTAATATTGACAGAGGGGAGTATTATGTCTTCGATTAGATTTGTAGAATTTATACAACAAAAGAATTTTATGAACACTTTTGCTTTTGCACAGTTTGCTTTTGTCTTGTGTGTGTGTGTGTATGGCGGTTGAGCTCAGTCCAGTCTGTTAGGCTACAACAATACACAGCACAGCCTTCTATTCTCATCAGTCGTGTGTGTGTGTGTGTGTGTGTGTGTGTGTGTGTGTGAGAGAGAGAGAGAGATTGTATGTGAACCACTAGTGACATCCTATTGGTTTTTGAGTAAATGCCTCTTTGATAATCCCATGCTGAGTGTAAGATGACAGCATATGTAACTACTTGTGTTTGCAGATGGAGTTTGGGATTAAACTTGATGGTGGCTTTTGAGCCCTGGGGCAATAAAAGAGAGAAGTTGGAAAGAGAAGAGAGTGAGGCAGGGAAACATGACGAGAGAGCAAGAGAGAGAGAGAGCAAGCGAGCCAGAAAGAGAAAGAAAAGACAAGAGAGGCATGTTTTTTCCTCTTTTCCAGCCAGCAGTGCTCTAGGAGGCAGCAGGCAGACAGAGAGCTGTTGTAATTCATGCCATGCTGTGGGGTTTGTGTGATGAAAGCAGCAGAGCGCTGCCTGGGAGATTGCTTTGCTGCACTCCTCCAAGCAGATTTGAAACTGTCTGGAACTGCTTTAGATGAGAGTTGGATTATAGAGTGACCTGCGATGTCTGTGTCACCCCGGTCTGTGCAAGGTGCATTATACTGTGCTAACCAGGTGCTGGTGCCCAAATCCGCACTGCTCCTACGATACTAACTGTCAGCAGGGCCTGTGATATGTAGCCTGCACTCTAGGTGAGCTGCAGAGTAGGAAATGGAAAGTAATATTTTGTGTTGCTCTTGCTGTTTTTTTTTCCCCTTTCTGTTTAAAAGCAATCATGTATTGGATCATTGATTCTGCAGAGTTTCGCAAAACTGAGGCCTTTGCTGATCCTGTTCTCTCTTTACCTTATTTATCATGTTTCTGACATTGGTGTTTGTTTTGTGTTTTTTGGGTTATTTAGGCTTAAAGATGCAGTGGACCCCAGAGCATGCACAGTGGGCAGAGCAGCACTTCGACATCTCCTCCACAACCCGCTCCCCAGCCCATAAAGCTGAGGCATATCGTGGGCACCTGCAGAGGACCTACCAGTATGCCTGGGCCAACGATGACATCTCTGCCCTGACTGCCTCCAACCTCCTAAAGAAATATGCTGAGAAGTATTCTGGGATTTTGGAGGGTCCCAGTGAGAGGGCACTGCTGTGCTCATATTCAGAGAGTGCCCCAGGACTCCTGAACGGACGCAAATCTGAAAGCGAAGTATGGCAAGAGGGCATCTACCCTTTGAACTGCACCGCAGATGTGATATCTTCAAGCAAGGCTGTAGTGCCAGCCGCTTTGCCACCAGCGGACAGTGCAGCCAACCTTGGCAGCTCATCAGTGGTGGCAAGCAGCCTGAGTGAACCCAGCTACTCCAGTAGCAGTTGTGGGAGCCACACACCTGCTGCCCTGCACTCGGGGATCCCTTCTCAGGAGTTTGCAAGTGGCTACAATGGCACTTATCTGCATTCCACCTATAGTGGGGGGCAAAGCACCCCAGCCCTGCCCTCCCCACACCCCTCCCCTTTGCACAGCAGTGGGCTCCTTCAGCCTCCTCCACCCCCTCCTCCTCCTCCTCCTCCAACACTGGTGCCTAGCTATAATGCAGGTTCACCTAACCTCTCCAGTTATAACTACCCTCCTACAGGGTATCCCCCCCAGGCTTCTGTTGCTCCAGGCTACAGCCCTGGAGGAGCCCCTGCTCCTTCAGCCTACTTGCCCTCAGGCATTGCAGCTCCCACTCCACTACCCCCCTCTACCATTCCCGGCTATTCCTACCAGTCCCATAGCCATGCACCTATTGCACCAACTCCTTTGAATGGCAGCTCAGCCAACTCACTGAAAAGAAAAGCTTTTTACATGACAGGACAAGGAGACATGGACTCCAGTTATGGAAATTTCAGTTACAACCAACAGCGCTCAACTCAAAGCCCTATGTACAGAATGCCAGATAGTAACCTTGCTGACTCAAGCAGAGGGAATGGATTCGACAGAAGTGCTGACACCTCGTCTTTGCCATTTAAGCCTACAAAACAGCCAATGTCCTCAGATCAACAGCGTAAATTCAGCAGTCAGTCTGGCAGAGCCATCACCCCTCCATCTTACGGAGCATCCAAAGGTTCCATGGGGTCAGTGCGATCGGGTGAGTCGTTCGGGAAGTTCAGTTCGCCTGTTATAAATGAGCACAATGAGGAGCACAGGCAGCACTTGCCACATTCCATTGGCACAGTTCCCTCAAGTGGCCACCCGGCTGAGGAGCAGCTGAAAAATAGTGACTCCAGCCTGGTGGAGATGGTCACAACGGAGGTCCTCCAGCAGATGCCCCCTGTAGACTGGAGTGACATTGTAGGACTAGAGCTGGTCAAATCCACTATTAAAGAGGAGGTTTTGTGGCCCATCCTGAGGCCCGATATGTTCAGTGGCCTGGCACCATTACCACGGAGCATCCTTTTCTTTGGACCTCAAGGCACTGGGCGGACATTGCTGGCACGTTGTGTTGCCAGCCAGCTTGGTGCTGCATTCCTCCAGCTCAGTGGATCAGCACTGGTTAGTAAATGGCTTGGCGAGGGGGAGAAAGTGGTGCAGGCCTCGTTTCTTGTAGCTCGTTGCCGGCAACCTTCAGTAATATTTGTTAGTGATGTAGATCTCTTGTTGTCACCACAGCTAAGTGAGGAAAGCCCAGTAAATCGTATCAAGAGTGAACTTCTCCTACAATTGGATGGAGTGCTCAGCTCAACAGAGGACCATGTCTTGGTCATCTGCTCCACTAGCAAGCCTGAGGAAATAGATGAAGCTCTGCGTAGGTACTTTGTTAAGAGGTTGCTCATCCCACTCCCAGACACTTCGGCACGACACCAGCTCATCAGTCAGGTGCTCTCCCAGCACAACTACTGCCTCAGTGACAAAGAGGTGGCGCTGCTTGTTCAGCGGACAGAGGGATTCTCGGGGTTGGACCTGGTTCGACTTTGCCAGGAGGCCATTGTTGGACCCTTGCACAGCATGCCTGGCACAGAACTGTCTGGAATCATACCAGGGCAGATGAGGCCACTATCTTACCAGGACTTTGAAAATGTCTTTTGCAAAATCCAACCCAGCATATCACAGAAAGAACTGGACACTTATACTGAGTGGAACAAAATGTTTGGCTGTAGTCAGTGAAATGGGGGTTTAAAGGGCCATAAAGGGTGACTTCTACTCCTGTAAGGAGAGGATACAATTCAGAATTCTTTGGGTGAAACACACAGTATTGAAGGGTGGGTATTACTAATGAATATCTGGGATGAAACTCTGAAAGACCTGAATAATGGATAGCTATGCTTAAGTCCATATAAAGCCCTTTGCACAAAGTCTAACAGAAAGTGCACAATTTGGCCGAACACCGCTAAAGTTAAGTGTCACTTGCTGAAGTGCACTGTCACTAAATTACCACAAAGACAAACTACATTGTCTGTATATATCATTCTGCTGTTTTTGAGATTTTGTTGCTATTAAGTGCCTAAAGTGGTGCTTTATGATTTTGTATATTTTGGTTGTTTTGCCTCACAATTTACATTGGTGGCATGTGCTAATATAAAAAGCTTTAACCTGAGACTAAAAAAAACAAAAAAAAAACAGAAAACAACCATATTCCTCAACTGAGTCTGATCTGTAGGCCCTTTATGGGCATAAGAATTTCTTGTGGCATTTGTAATCTGGGCCCTAATTTATGGACTTTGTTTGCTTTTAATTTTCTTCAAAAACTCAGGAATGTGATTGTGATTTGTACAGTACCTCAAACAATTGTGTCAAAGCACTACATATTGGCTTTGGATCTTGATTTGCATTGAGTTAAAAGTCTCACCTCGACTGATTAAAACATGACAAGGATATGACTATGAATGTAACCAGATAAATTCTGGACTGTTTGGGGAAAATGTGTTTATCTTTTTTCCTTTTTATTTATTATTTTTTTTATCAAGTATTGAAGTTGAAATTAAATATTAATTTCATTGTGAGTAGCGTAAATCAGAGGGATGAACAATGAAGAATTCTGAATTGTGGCAGTTTTGAAAACAGCACCCGTCCTCATGCATAGCACAGTGCTCACTCTATAGTGCATATGTATCAAAGGTTCATTCAAAGCCTTAGCTAAAAATGAGACGTTGCAGGGGACCACACTATTTGCATTTTGTGAAATAGATGTTCATGTATGTAATCAATGAAGAGAAAAGACAGAATCATTGCAGGTGAACCAAAACTTTTACAAAGACCACCACATATTATATTTAGGGAATAAAACACTTTGGTTATTTGTAAGTATTGTTTTTAACCCTGTTCTGCTGCTGTGTGTCATTCATGTAACAATCCTGAAGGATCATGTGTAACCTGTGTTCTTTTCTACCTCAGTTCATCACTGTTTTCTTTTGGAACAAAAATTAAAGAGGCTAGCTTGCCGTTCGGAAATCTGTAGGCTCAGTCAACAAGAAGAAAGCCTGCTTATAGAACTAGCTGCTCAAAAGAATCAAAAAGATATGACTGACACTGTCTGTGCAATTTTCTTCTCACAGTACATAGTGCAACCTCCCTCTATACACATGCTCCATGGGTTTTGTGTTGCAGTCAGAGGGCATGGTTCTCCAGTCACTGCGCTCCCCTTTTGGTTTTCCTATTTCTACAGTTGGCAGCTTTTTTTTTTTTTTTTACTAACACTCAAAGCTAGTCACATGATTGGCCAGTACCACTGGGGGCACTGGAGACAAGCTTGCACCTGTGTTTACAGCACATGAGGAAAAGTCAAAGAAGGCCTTGTGTTGAATGTATGTTTGTGTTTGTTTGTTTGTTTACTCCCTCCCACCCCCACCCTTTTATCCCGTGAGCATTTCATGTTTGCCATTTTGTGAAGCACTAGTGAGTGAAGTAGCGCAGCGCTGCCAATGTACAGCACTGAAGAAGAATCCTGCAGATGCTCAGAGGATGGCTGTCCTGTTTCCTTTTCCCCCTCAGTGTTTATTCTAGGCCCTTACTGCATGCATCAACTACATAATGCTATTGAGGATGTCGAACATTCTCAAATGTTGGCATAGTCCCTCTTTACTTTAATACTGCAGTATTTTTTCTTGTCAATGGTGCTTAATGGCTGGAGCTAATATTTTTTCCACTACACGTATATCCATGTGCAAACAGTCATGCATTTTATGATAGACATCTTGTTAGTGTATTTAGCAGCTGTAAAATGTCATTTATTTGACCATTCTCAATAATGTGTTTAAGAGGAAACTTAAGTCAAGCATATTTGGTGTCTGTTCAGTACGAAACCGTTTGGTAAAGTCCTGTCATTATAGTAAATGTAAACATCTAGTTGATCAAATGCACTTTTGATTTAAAGTTTATCATTTGAATGCATCTTATTTGCACCAAAGCAAATAACCAATTTACTTCAACAGATGAGTCCAAAATGAAGGCAATGCACAACCTTTTAAAAAAATTATTTATGGCACATAATAGCAATTTGCCCTGCTCTGGTTTAGTGACGTAGATTTCCACATTATCTCTAACATGTAACATCCAGAATAGTAAAGTATTGTGCGTACTTAAGCCAAATTGCACTGATGCCCAGAGCCACGCTTTCATGTTGTGAATAATTCTTTTGTACCATTAATTACCGTTCTGCTGTATGAATGAACCACCAGCATTCACTTCCGCAACATCGCTCGGAAAACTGGACAGATCCTTCGTGATGTAGAGGTTTTTGTGGAAGCCCCTGATTACTGCTGATTACAAAAGGATTTAGTTTAAGACTACATTAGTGGTAAATTCAATAAGAAGGTTTAAAGCACATTTTGCTTATTATTATTATTATTATTATTATTATTATTATTATTATACAAACCAATCTCAAAATCAGTTTGATTTTGCTTTGATTTTTCTGTCTCTGTAAGTGTTTTTTCTCCTGCATTCTTCTGCACTCTTCTAGTTGTTGCTGTCATATCAATTTTCTATTTCAGACATTGTTCTCTAAAACCATTTCTACCTCATTGCTACATACACACATGTAGTACCTATGTTCTGTCTTTTTTGAATGTCATGCATTTGTATAAAAGGCAAAAAAAAAAAATGTAAAAAAGGATAAAAATATAAAAGTGGAAAAAAAGCTTGTCCTTGAACTTGAGCAGTCTACCTCAGAAAGACTGTCCCTACACTGAGCAGTTTAGTAGTTGGGCAAATGATGACACTCACTAGAGAGCGTTGAGGTAAGAATATTGCACACAGTCGTAACTTTGAAACACTTTGAAATCTACTTAAAAGAAAGAAAAAAAACACAATGGGTAAAGGATATTGTGAGCTGTATAGGTCTTCTTCAAGGTCTCTAAATGCAGATTCAGCTTTTGGATTATACTAAAATCGCTTTACTCCTTTGTGAAATGTAGTGTGCATGTGAATGTGTGTATGTCTGTGTGTGCGTGTGTGTATGTGCACTTATTAAGTGTGTAAGAGTGCATTTTATATATGGAAATTCTATATGAAATGTAATTACATTTCATATCTTGTATTTGTACATGAGCTACACTCGCACATATGTGTACTTAATGTACATTGTTGATATAACATTTTGAAAAACACCACATAATGTTTCTATGTGTGTGTATGTACAGTATTGCCATAACTGCAGTCAACGTAAATGTATTTTCATGTATTCATAGGGGCAAAGGATAATAAAAGATCATTAACATGTTTTTGAAATTACAGTGTATGTGTTTTGTTTTTTGCCTGTTACATATTGGATTAATTAAAATAGTTAAAAATATGGTACACATAAGAGCCTCATGGCTATATATTTATAGTCATTGTTATTGTATGAGAAAGCTTATTAAAATGCAATGGTGAAATGAGAGAAAAGGAATTCTTGAGAAAGACCTATACACTGCACAATAAACGTTTATCTTTTTTTTTATTTGCCTAAAATGTCCTAAAATAAATTCACATCTCTCAGATTACATTCACTTTTGTAAAATATTAAATGTGTAAAGAACAATCCATGTAGACATGCTGTCACAGGAAAATAACAGGGACAACAGCATTTATTGAAGTTAATCCAGTCCTATAATGATTTGCCAATGATTTGATCTTTTATTTACTAATTAACAACACAGCCTATTTTTATACTAGTCCATTTAGATTGAGAGACAATTTAATTATTCATATAAAATTGATAATTTTGGAAAATTCGATTATGTATTGTTTTTTTTTTTGTGGCAATTCATGTATCACCACACTGACTACAAGATCTATTTTTTTTTTTTAATTATTATTAATATTTAATTTATGTATATTTGCATATGAGGTGGAAATATGTTTCAGTTCCTGTATAATCCTACAGGTGGCATGCTCTAAACTACTCACTAATTAGCAGGAAGCATAGCATACTGTGTTGTAGGAGCAAATTATTTCCTAAATTTGTTTAGAATTGTAATGAAGTCTATTAAAATTGATATTGGACCGGGGTATTATAAAGATTATGATACTTAGTGGCACCTAGGTTTTATAAAAAATATCGTATAAGTATAGCAGTTATGAACAGCCCTTCACTTAAAACACTTTCTGTCTTGGAAAACTTACAACCTAAAGTTACAGCATTACCTCTGACTGATACAAAGCAATGACAGTGGAGACTCCTTCTCAAAAATGCTAAATTAAAATGTCATCTCTCGGCCTGCAAACATGGTAAAAAAGGACATTTTTGTCATTGCCTTTTGTAATGTAGTAATGATCAGAGAACAAAAAATGTAAAAGTTTTGGCATAGCTGAACATAGGTGACTCATTTTAATTATTTGAGATAGATTGGCATATGCAAGCATCAATTATTTGACAGTGTTTCAACTCTGGAGATCTTAACATTTCCAGTGTATCTATCTGTGTCATTTATAATAAGTTATAATGTGGGTCAACTATATTTAAGAGGTAGATGTAGCTTTCCTACCCGTCTCTGATTCAAAAATGAATGCTTTAAAATTTTTATTTAATGTCTTGGAAATGGAAACTTCTGTGCATATCGTTATTTACAACAAATATGCATTAGCATTTTTACAGCAAGTCTTGCTCTTAAATTATTTTGAAATACTCGTCACTCAGTATCATTTTGAAAGGTGACTCCTATCAATTTCCCCAAATGTACTGCACATCATTATAAGTACAGTTTGTTTTACCCTGTCTTTTTTCATTCTTCTTTCATTTTGTTATAAATAAGACAATAATCTTTTTGATTTTCTACATTGAAGGCATAATTATGTAGTAGAAGCATTGTGCGTAGGTTGCTGCTGTACAATTAACACTGGGGAACTAGGTACATTTGGAGCCCATCACTGTTTCATTTGTGATCGGCTGTGTGTCATTTCCACAGCCGTGCACATTAAAAGAAGCCTCTCCTAATGGATGCAATTCAGCAGGGTTCCCCTCAGAGACACCGCCAACACACTCTTGCACAATCACAAACACAAAGGTTATCAGAGCCACAGATGAAGAGATGTGGAGATGTTTTTTTTTCCCCCTTCCTTTGGTCAAGGTGTCTTCTGCCATGTTCATATTTATGTCGTTTCAGTTTGTCCAGAAGCACAGTACAGTATGTTTATATTGTGCATTAAGTTATTATATATTTAACACAAATACACGATTTTAAAGTGTATGATAAACAACCACTTTTTTCGGTTTCTTTTTGATGGAGTTTTTATTTCTTATACAAGGACGAGTGGCTTGGTGGTTATTAAACTGTAAGTAATTACTGATCTGCTGCTGAGAGCTTCATGCCTGAACCTTTTCTTCTGCATAGGTCACTCTTCCTGTGCTGAATCATTCACTGATTGATTTTTTACCTTTTGATGAAAAGCATTTCAGAGCATTAAAGAAGTCTCTTAAATGTTGCATTTCCTTGAGCATCTCTTAAATCATATCATAGTACATGTGACATTATTCCGAATGCATTTTCTCTCATTACATGTCACATTAGTCGCAAGGCGCAGAGTTCAATAAAATGTCTTAACATCTGTGAAGGAGGTTTGATCTATTAAAAATTAGATTATTATTTGGGTCATTATTTGGATAGAGCGAGAGAGTGGATTCTAGATTCCCAGATGACTTGGGCTACAAAAACATAGGTAATCTTTATTATATACATTAATATATATAATATATATGCACACACACTTTCTAATTCCACGGTCTTTCCTGATCTTTATTTATATCTACATTGTTAAACAAGGCTGAAATCATCCAAAATATACAATAATCTCCTCAAACAGTTGATATTGAGATGTGTCTGCTACTTGTGCTCTGTGAAGCCTTCATATCGACTTTAATATGAGATGCTGTTCATTGGTGATTTTTGAGGCTGGTAACTCTAAATGAACTTCTCCTCTGCAGCAGAGTAAGTTTTAGTCTTGCTTTCCTGGGATGGTCTTCATGACAGCCAGTTTCATCTTGGTGCTTAATAAAAACCTATGCACTTGGCAGTACTTTGCTTGCAAGATCTATTTCAGAACAGCTGACCTTAGTGTCTTAAAATAAAAAAAATACACTGACTGTTGTTGTTGTTGTTACTTAATTACCTAATGCCATATGTGTTATTTCATAGTTTTGAAAAAAAGTATTGTATTGTTGTACAATGTAGAAATTAAATCCAAACTTGTGTCCAATATAGACAAACACAAAGGTTATTAGAGCCACAGATGATGAAAAAAGACGATGAGATCTTTTTTCCACTTCTCTTGGTCAAGGTGTCTATCATTTCAGTTGTCTTTTTTTCTTTGTCCAGAAGCAAAGTACAGTATGTTTATATTGTGCATTAAGTGATTATATATTTAACACTAATACACAATTGTGAATTATTCTAGATTTTTGATAAACAACCACTTTTTCTGTTTCTTTTTGATGGGCTTTTATTTCTTATACTGTACAAGGACGAGTGGCTTGGAGGTTATTAAATTGTAAGTAATTACTGATCTGCTGCTGAGAGCTTCATGCCTGAACCTTTTCTTCTGAACAGGTCACACTTGGCTTTGTGAAACAAACCTTAAACATATTACATTTGTTTAAAATTACAAAAGGATAATTATGGAATCATTCAATGTTGAGAAAAAAGAATTATGGAATAATCAGGGGGAAAAGGATCACAATTACTGTGATTAATAATTGTTTTATGACAGTCTCACTTTTTGAGGATTGGGCTTTATCCATCTGTTTGTCCAGTTTCCTTTGACCATTATCCTGTGTATGTTTGCAGGGCGCTTGGCGCCTATCTCAGGGCACAAGGGGATAGACAGTCAGAATGGGGGCCTAATTCCTTGAGGGCACAAACTACAAACACACACACACAATCATACAGTATGGGCAATTGGGAATCACCGATCAGCCTATAGTGCATGTCTTTGGACTGTGGGGGAAACTAGAGTACCTGAAGGAAACCTACAAAGTACAAGGAGAAAATGCACATTGACCGGAGGAAAGATTAATTCCCCCAACCATGGTGGTTTGAGGTAATGATGCTAATTGCTGAGTGGGATTGTCTTTACTGATGAAAAACTATGTTGTACATCAAGGTGGTTCCAACTTTCTCAAATAGCAGGTGACAAATCAGTTTTGTAATGCCCCATAAGATTTATAATAAGATTAAGATCCAGACCGTTTACTGGCTATGTCATTGAGTTAATGTGTCCTTCCTGAAAAAAGCTTTAACAAACTTTACTCTGTGGCAAAATGCATTATCATTCTTTAAAATAACTAGCTATAAAGCCTATATTTCATTGATGGAATGAGAAAAGTGAGCAAAATTTCAGTGTACTTCTGTGCATTGACTGTTGAGATAATTATTGCTATCTCTCCTGGTTTTATACCTGACATGCAAGCTCATATCATAAATAAGTGGGAAAATTAGAGACATCTTTTTATAACAAAAAGTCTCCATTTCAGAAGGGTAAAATTATCAGTCAGCATCAAGCAAAGGAAACGCTCTCACTCACTCGTTATCTATACCGTTTTATCCTGTTTTCAGGGTCGCGGGCCTGGAGCCTATCCCAGGAGACTTAGAGCATGAGGCAGGGTAGACCCTGGACAGGGAGTCTATCCATCGCATCGCAGGACACACACTCACACACTACGGGCATTTTGGGAATGCCAATTAGCCTAACCTGCATGTCTTTGGACTATGGAAGGAAACCTGGAGTACCCGGGGGAAACCCATTGAGCACAGGGAGAACATGTAAACTCCATGCACACAGTGGCATGAATCGAACCTGACCGGGAATCAAACCCGGACTCTGGAGGTGTCGCAAGGTGACAGTGCTAACCACTACGACCGCAAAGAAAACTAGTAGGGGAAAATTGCACTTTGACTCATTATCAAAAGCCAGAAGAACTGTAGAACCGACTTTGTGAAAAGAAAAAAAAAACATTAATGGGGATCACTTAAATACTTGGTGAAGTTGCATGTTTAAAAAATCCACAGTAAAAACCATAGCTATGTTTAATCGTGAAAGTAAGAGCATTTCCATAAGCGCATAATGTAATAAGATCTCAGGATTAGAAATAAATAGATGTGTAGCTTATATATTATATAATATAATATATTTCATAAGCAATGGAATCACACATGTGAACTGGACACCACATTGCGTGATAATAAAGGTGATTGAATAAAAACCTAGAGTGTGCACAATTCATTTATTTTTATGTATTTATTTGTTTATTTGTTTCTTTAGAACAGGACTAGACAACGGTTCCTGCATAATTTCTCTGGCCATCCATATTCTTGATTCATCATTGACTATCACATTCATCCAAATAGCCACATTGCATGATCACTTCTCTTTAGCCCACTTTAACCTTTGTTTACCTTTGTTTAGGTTTTAGAGTTGTTTTTTTGTCTGGCTTTTCTAAATGCTATTTTATTCAGATGATTTCTTACAGTTCTGTCATAAGCATTGACTTCTGTTTCTACCCATCGTTCTAATTAGTTTCGTCCCAAATTTAAGACACAGCTGACTGGGAACAACTAACATCTTTTGCCATACTCCTTTCTTGAAAGAGTTCCTAATCCCCTCCATTGCATTAATTGACTATTCTCTTGTCATACTCTCTTTTAACTAAAAACTTATTTGCAAATAATGGTTTGAGTCGGTATCCAAATCCATATTTTTATCCTGAAAACTGAATGATTTAATTTTTTCCCTCTACAGTGGTACCTAGTCATACGAATACATGCTTTGTGAATTTTGACTTAGCATACAAAGCATTTTGGAGCTGGCCGCACCTTTGGTTGTGCATATATCTGGTTGTGCATGGTTAGCTGATCAAAACTGTTTCAAAAAGCTGATCAAAGAATTGTTAGCATCAGTGGAAAGCCAAGTAAAGCAAATTTACATATTTTACCCCCCCCCCCCCCCCCCCCTGCATTTTACATTTTGTGCAAGATTTAGTAAAGACTTTTAAAGCAGCTGGTGCTAAGAGGAATCATAAAGTAGGGTAAAGTGAGGTTTAATGTCTATTTATTTCATTTATTTTATTTCACATTTATATGTCTTTTCTAAATGATTTAATTTTTTTATGCAAAAATATGATTATAGTTTTGGAAATTGGTGATATTGGTAATATTTTTGGGTGGCTGGAATGGATTATTTGCATTTAGATTTTTTCCTATGGGAAAATGCATTTTACAATAAGAAATTAGATTAAATGGATTTATTTCGTATGCCAAGGTGCCAATGTATTTCCATTGTAGAAAGATACAAAATTAAATAAAATCACTGTATATATATATTTTTTGAGATATGCTTCATGAAGCCAGAATATTTAGCTGTTAAGAAAAAAAAATTGGGTGTTCTGGAGGAACCCCAGTCCTGCATATTTTACATTTTGTCAGCTAGGAGCACACCTGAATTCCCAACAATAAATGATTTCTTGCTGTTTTATCACTCCTCCTCTGTTTGCAGCTGGTATTCACCTGAACCTGACAAGGAAATATCTAAAGCTCTCTAACTCTCCTTAAAAGTGAATTTAACATTAAATGGGTATTATACATAGGAATATGTGCTTGTGATTAATTATGTAAGGAAAAAAGCACTCATGATCTAAGACAATATTACACCAGTGAGGAAGTCAGACTAAGCAGTGCATTTGCTGTAATACCCATTAAATTGATTTCTCTGTGTGATTTGTGTGTGTCCAGAGCTTTCTTCTTAATTCTACTTCTAAACAAATAGGGAGAAAAAAACAAGGGAAAAATAAAGTTGTGTCAAACAAATTACACTCCAGTTATTAGTGCCTATTTTGTAAATATCAGAGATCCTTTTGTCCTAGCGTTAGCTTCCTCATTAGCATTCTGATGAAAGTCGAGTGGATGTGTGTGAACTTGGGGGTTATCTGCGACAGCACAGCGTCCAGCGTTCACATCTCTCTCTCTCTCTCTCTCTCTTTCTCTCTCACACACACACACACACACACACATATGCACACATGCGAGTACCGCTCAAGAAGATGAGACACAGACCTCTCTCAAATCACTTCCTTCATAACAATTAAAATATGCAAAGTGATAATTTTCCTTAAGTAGCCTTAAATGTGCAATCTATTTAAATGTGAGGGAAATTGCCTAAAGCTTGGACTGAGAGAGAGAAAGAGGGAGAGAGAGAGAGAGAGAGAGAGCAAAAAAAAAAAAAGAATAAATTATGCAAATAGCAGAAAGGACTCTTGAAAGCCTAATTTTTCCATAATAAGCATACTGTTTCATTTAATTTTTTGCCTCTTATTAAAAGTGACAGTTCTTTTGCACTGTCTGATGGCTATATCTGACACAAGCTAGTGAAAATGACTGCCGGACTAAACGCTAAAGCATTTTTGCTAGCTTTTAGATGATGGCTACATTCACAAAGTAATTATGCAGCGGAGAGTCCAGAAATAAGCTTTAATTACATAGTAATCGCCTCTGATGGACACTGGGAAGTGTGAACATTGCCAGACTGCAATCCATCAATGCCAAACCCCTGGCCACTTTTAATTCTCCCTCATTTGCATCATAACCTCCGCACCAAGTTGCACAAATGCTGTTAAATGTTAATAGGACCTGTCTCTCTACTCAAAATGAATGCTTAAGCCATTTCATCTCTCTCCTTGTGCTCTTTCTTTCGCACATCCCTCTTCCTCCATTCTTCATCTTTCCATTTCCCCTCATCTCAACCCCATCCCTCTTTTTCTCATGCATTACTTTGACACACACACACAGAGAGAGAGAGAGAGAGAGAGAGAGAGAGCGAGAGAGCCCTGCAAGCTGTGTCTGCCCGAGTTTCTCGTCAGGAGAGGACATGAGACTGAGGCAACACATGGTCACTGCTGTGCTAATTGGGAGCACTATGCTAAGTTTTATCTCCTTACATCTAACAAGCCATGCACACTATCTAGTGTGTGTGTGTGTGTGTGTGTATACACACGTGTGTGTGTATATGTGTATGTGTGTATGTGTGTGAACAGGGGGAGAGAAAACATATGTTAGTGGCTGATAGCATATGTATATACCCTATGTTATGAGAGGCAGTCAGAGATTAGTTGGAGGGTTTTTTTCATCCATCTATTTATAATTTATTCCATTTTGCATCTTATGATTTTCTACAAAGGGGGGTCAGACAATGTAATCCATCCACATTGTTTGGCATCCGGAGAGACGGCTAATGCCAGTCCAGAGGGACGGAGAGAGAGGCCGTTCCTTATTGATTGCAGATTGTGCCTGGTGCAGCGTGTCCTGTGAATATATTCATACCCCCTCTCATTGCAGCCATTTAATACTAATACAGCTCATTATCTGTCTGTCTGAAGCCCACCAGTAAACAATAACTGTTATTACTCTGAATGGGGCACTAACAGGCTCTGCTATTTTTCGTTATTTCTGCTATCTTGATGAAAGCATACTGTGAGTTTAATAGGTTTGGATCTCTCTTGTTCTCTTGTCCTCAAGCAGACTTCCTCAGTTTGTTAGTTACCTGATAATTTAAAATAGATTTTATCCTGTATGTATGCCTTATTTGACACGTACCTGAATAATGCATATATAGATGAATAAATAAATCCAGTTATTAAAGTATATTTTGCAAATATTAAAGATTCTTTTGTCTTACAGTTAGTATTCTCATTAGCATTCTAAGAAATGCATGAACGTTTACATGGGTACAAAACACCAAGATCATTAAAAGCCAGGAAACCTGTAAATAAATAGAAATTAATAGAATTTTTGGAAAACAAAGAAAGGAAATGTTCACTATGTTGAATCTTGAACTGTTTACAGGTCACAATTTGAATTTAAGAAAATGTGTACACAAGCCAGATTTTTATCTATTATTATTACATGTGTGCCCTGCGATGGATTGGCACCCTGTCCAGGGTGTACCCTGCCTCGTGCCCGAAGCTTCCTGGGATAGGTTCCAGGCCCCCCGCGACCCTGAATAC
>JAQMYG010000035.1:20770640-20785293 GCA_030014215.1 Clariallabes teugelsi | reverse complement strand
TGCTGTCTGGCTCACGGATTACATAAATTGTCTGAATAACGGATTACATTTTTGAAAATATAACTAAATAACTGAGTTCTTATGGCGGACCTAACACGTTAGATTACTCGTTAAATTATATAAGTACTTTGTAACGCATTACACCCAACACTGTATATAACAGACCAGTTTTCAGATGGAAACAAAAAACACCCTAATGTAGTCTTTTGGGTTTTACATAAAAACAGAAAAAGCAGGTGTGAACTGTGGGATATTTTCCAACACACTCAGTAAAACCTACCAGCTATTTTACTTTTAAAACTGCACAAATTTGTATCAGTTCAATCATGTAACATTACTGATGTTTTCCAAGTCTTTACACCAAATATTGACTGTTTATTTTAGGTTTTAATGCTCTTTATAGAATTGACTGTTATGTAGTAATTTTATTATTTTCAAAGGCCTCTTTGCTTGTGGCTATTTTCATGCTGCTCAAGACTTTTGAACAGAACTGTACATGTCACTTTTTTTCTAATGTTAAATTCTACCTATATTTATACACCCATAATTTATATTTAAATAGATAAACGGACAGATAAATACTGACAGACAGAAGTAAATAGACAGAAGAACCAGACACACAAATAATGGACAGCAACAGATACAGATGGCCAGGTATAAAGTGATGGAAGTAGTCTCTTCCAGTGTCAACATCAACAGCACAGAGAATTTTAAGCATATAGCAGATGCTCTTATCAGCTGTTCTGGTTACTGACAAGCATTGGGATTTTGGCATTAATATAGATCATAGTGTTTTAAAACCTCAGATAAGTCTTTAGTTTAGATAGCAGCAGAGGTTTGACAGCTTTACATGGTTTTTGAGATGTATACTGACACTCGTCTTATCTAAAAGCACAAATGAGCATACTCCGGGCTTGTCTTGTGATTGAAGGACCATCAGTCAGCGTAAGGAATTCCATTCATCTAGCAAGAAGCTGTTAAGTCTATGTGAGAAGAAGCTCGGTATGATGATAATGGCCTTTGAAGACAGACGAAAAGAGAAGAGACATGAAATAAAAGATTCACACTAAAGAAGACATTAGGCTGAGGGAGGAGGGTTGTGCCTCAGAGGACACGCCTCTAAATAGTCATGAAATGAGAAGTTTCTATGTATTGAAGTCAGAGAGCAATACTCTAGAAAAGGCCAGCAGGCCACACCAAATAATCCTTGACTTAGCGTCCCATTCTGAATCCCGTATTAGCTACAGAGATTTTAATGTAAATATGCCATTACGCTGTCATTACAGTGATCAGTCCGTGTGCCGCACAGGTCAGCGCAGCCACTGTTAATTTTGCAGGCAAAAGCTTTTTTTCCCCTCTCTCTCTCTTGAAATGTTAATAACTTTCTATTAGTTAATGTACCGTGACTAAAATTCAAATTAGACATAATTTATTTTAATATCTGTGACTAGCTAGCCTGACCATTTAGCAATGGTCTCCCGCAGAATACAAGATAGTAAATTGGCATAATTTACATTGGATGGCTGAGGTACTCCTCATCTCTGGGTATTGCTATTGTGAAGTCAGGAATGATTTTTTTTTTTTTTTATGAGGTACAAGTGTTCTGAATTGAATAAAGCCAGCCGTCACATTTAATATACACTTTTATGAGAGTGGTAGAAATACTGTTGACATTTTGGTGTAGATGATGACAATGGAAGATTGCCCTCAAGACTTTATGACAGCTAAATGATAACAGTCAGATATGTTTTATAGTCTATAAATAAAATATATTTAAATATATTTTATAATTGTATTTCTTTCAGGTATGGAGAATATTGCCAAGAAGGGTTATTCAAAATGTTACTTAACAAACGTACAGCATTTCATATTAAACTGTTATTACACATCAAAATATTTATGGAATTTTGTCCACCACTTATGATAGCAAAATATTTTGCTATGGTTTTGATTCTATGATTTTGGTTGTATTTATTTCTCTCAGCATTAGGGATTTTTTTTCTAAGATCAGCGGCTGTTTCGTGGAGGTGTTGTAGGGTGTTGGGAATGGAATGGCTCCATCCAGCTGATTGGAAACAGCTGGCCAAAAGGAAGGAAAGAGTCCGCCCACTTGAGACAGTGCCCTCTGAGTGACAGTTTTGACCTGCACTGGTGTGTGTGTGTGTGTGTGTGTGTGTGTGTGTGTGTGTGTGTGTGTGTGTGTGTGTGTGTGTTTAGCTGCCAGACTTAAACCACAGTACAGGATGGTACCAAACAGCCTTCCATAACAATCTCCACAGGGTCCACACCACATCTCTCTCTTAGCATCTTGGCAATATCAAGTGTGTGTGCTTTTGCTTTTGTCCACACAAACCAGTGGGAGTTAAACATTTATGCGTAATGTCTTATTTAAAATGTGTAGTTTCGCCAATGTAAATAGATTTTTTGTGTGTGTGATTTTAAACTTTTCTTAAATAGAGAGTAATACCATAAAGCTTAGAAATTTACAACATTTACATTTCATTTATACTGCAAACACAAATGGTATAAATGGTTTGCATGTTATATTCTTACATCTAAGATAGTCTTATGAGCTATTAAAAGACTTACATGTAGTGTATGTTTTCAAGATAACCAGAAAGATTTCATTAAAAGATAGGAATATTTGACAGTTTTGACCTTGTTGGAGATTTGGATGGTCCCCTATGAGGAAAACTGCTTCTTCTTCTTTCTTTTTTTTTTTTTTTTTTTTTTTACAAAAAGCATATTTTTAAAACGAGTCAGATTTTTCATTTGGGTTACTGAGGTTAAGGTAATGTATAGCATAGCATTAATTAGCTGCATTAATTTGTATGTTAATGGAAGGTCCTCACATGGATAGCAAGATGTGTGTGTGTTCCATTTCCTTCCTTCTAATTCCAACATCACATATACCCCTCATCCAAGTCATTGTGTTGTTGGATATGGAGTTGGGCTTTATGATTTGATCACATTGCGATTATTTTGAGACATATTGTCATTGCAATTTATACTGTGATATGTAACTATTAAATTTACCTTTTTTTACACAATGTATTTATCCAAGCTAACAGCAAATGGTGGCACAAATGACCTTGTAATTAATTGCAGGCTTTTGTGGTTAAATAATTGCACAGGCCCATATTGCGATTTAGTTTTTTAGCCGATTCATTGTGCAGCACAAATATGGAGGCTATCTGAGAACTGAATCTTTATTACTGTAATACCAGTAAGCCACTTCATAACTTCATGCTCCTAAAGAGCTCTTTACTTTCCCCCAGATGGCTGCAATGAATTGACTGACTGAAAAAAAACTGCTGCTCCGAGTATTTGCGAGCTTGCTTTGACCAGTTTGTCTTTGTAAGTGATTTCAGATGTCTCACCGGGAAAGCTAAACTAAAGAATAAGAACTAGAAAGGGCCCTTTAAATTTCACTTGACAGCCGCAAGCTTAGCCAGACCTGGGGTGACACAAACACTCTCTCTCACATACACACACACATACACACACTGCATACAGACAAAGCACAAACAAATGCATACACCCACACACATACACCAAATAAAGTACTACAACTCATTATTTATCCTATTCTTTCTGCAAGGTAAACTAAAGACATATGCAACAGTGAAGATGAGTCACCAGTGAAATCAGAAATGCTTGCTGTATTTGAACAAAACGGTGTCTGGCATGTCTGATTACTCAGAAAATAGGAAATGAAGGCTGTCCATGTCAAAAGAAAGCCGTTGCTTTGTAAACGCTGCACAAGTGTATCAGAGGCTCAGTAGTTCAGCTTTGAGTCAGAGGGCACAAACCATTTCTTCAGCTCTGTCTGTGAAATGCAGCTGCCCTTAACATTCACGCATTCAAATATTTACCAAGGTGGTTCCCTTCTGTATAGGCTGAGCATTTTACGCCTACGGAAAACAATTCTGCACTGAGATTAATATTAATGACTATGATAATGAGTTGAGCTTGATGGGAAGACACTTATTCATATTAGATTCATTAATGTAATGAATGCATGGAATTATCAGATTTTAATGTTCCTCTCTGTAATGGATATGCAACGAGCGTTTTGAGACGAAAAAATATGAAATGATAGAAAAGTATAAGCTTTGATAATCTGCACCAGTGTATAACGTTTAACGCGTACTTAGGAAAGATTAAAGAGAACACAGAAACGTTAAACATAACATAAAACAGGCAGAAATTGAGTTCATTTACCTCAACCTTCTCCTTTCAGATGTGCTAAACTGCTTACCATGCTGAGATATCGGTCCAATACGCTTCAAATATGTGAGGGGGTGCTGGGGGAACCAATTTAACTGCTGGCCGCTAAAGTCGTTAGTGGAATGATCTACATTGAGATTCTCTCTGCGTAAGCTTCTTATCAAGACCAGTCTGAAACACATGCCACTCCGTCCTCTGTACGAAATTCAGAGATATAAAAATACAAAGCATTTGACATTTTGAAGCTTTGATTATACTTGTTAATGACAAACTCATTTTAGATTGAATGTAAAAGTGTGTCTTTGGACTGGAGAGTGCTCTTAGCTGCGATGGGAAGGGGAAAAAAAGATTTGGCACCTGCTTTTCATGAGCTTCAGGATAGGTCTGTTATTCTGGGTCATTTTATTTAACTCCTAATAAGAAGCTATTCCAGGTGGGTTTCTTTTTAAGGTGATTTATAGCTTTCATATTGAGCCTTAATTTCTATGCAATGTGAATTCACACTCTTCATTTATGTTAATACTGTAGAACTCATGCTACATTATCTCCTACCATTAAACAAAACATGCAGGAAAGGCGCTGTAGTAAATTGAGTGAAAGCGAGGCTGTGAGTTTTGAAACAGGTTAAATGCAGCTTCCGTCATGAAGGAAGGAAACTCACACTATATTACGCGTCCTATGAAAAGGCATTTAATACAACAACCCAGATCATCCAGAATTAATTTCATTTCTTAAAAGATTTATTTGTTTAGGAATTTCTGAAATTGTTTTAGCTTTCATATTATTCATAATAAATCAATTATATTTACACTATAAGAACTTTAACCTAAAGTAAAATAGCACAACTGTCTAACTGAATAATTACCAATTTATTCTGTTTTACTTATTACATTGTAGCAGTAAAGACCTGTACAGACAGCCCTGCACTAACACGTGTAGCTACTCTGTAAGTATGTAAGCAGATTTTTCCAGACTCACCTTAATTAGAGGAACTGCACATTTTACTACCTTTAGCAAATTAAGATATCTAGGAATGGATCTTCTGACTGAATGGAGCTAAGTGTTATGTTCATGAGTGCCTAATTAACATGGTTCCCTCCTGTGGTTTTTCAAACGGCTGTCAGATGTGGTGGTCTGGCCCTCTGATCACCCCTCCCAGAGAGCAGGCTCATGCTGGTGGACTGGCACAACACTATAATTTCACTGCCATGTTCTCCACCACCCCCTCACTAATGACTGGTGGAGCTAACCAATCAATTGTGTTGCTATTAACACTTTAATATAGGCAAATATTATCCAGTCATATAAAACAAAAATATTCACATGCCTAAAGGGAGGGTTGTTAAAAAGGTAAACTTCAATTTTACCAAATCTCTCTCTCTCTCTCTCTCTCTCTCTCTCTCTCTCAGAAAATAGGAAATGAAGGCTGCCCATGTCAAAAGAAAGCTGTTGCTTTGTAAATGCTGCACAAGTATATCAGAGGCTCAGTAGTTCAGCATTCCTTTAGCTTTTAAACATTTTTAGCCACTGAAGGATCATGCTGAGCTCATGATTAAAATCATTAAGAATAAGCAAAGCAGATAATCACACTATTTAACAGAATATATTATTTACTTTACAAAACACAATTTTATGTCCCTGCATTTAATCTTTCCACACATTTTTTCCTGCATGTTCTTTTACAGCCTATTTAATTAAGCTAATGACACCAAACATGCATATGAGTTGTGAAAAGCTGTTATGTAAATTTATAATACTCAAATGTTAAATTTGAATAAATAATGTCATGTGTCTTGTCTTTGCAAATGCCAGATAATAGAAGGAGTGATAATACTGATTTTATTATGTTCCCAAATGGTAACTTTGTTAAAACCATGATAAAATAGTGAAGTGCTGCGTTGTTTATTTTTTTGTCTCTTTGATAACTATCTCAACTTTACAATTTGTGAGGGGAAAACATATTTTTTTAATCTAAACTAAAATCACACAGATTACGGTGGTTTTAAATTATTTACATTTATTCCTCTCTTAAGATGTAGCTTTTCATGTCGCTAGCACCAGCACCTCCCAGTGTGTTTGCTAGCAGTGAAATATGTTGGAGGCTAGCTAAAAACACTCAGCTTCACAGGGCGCGCCAAAATGGCGCTAATTCTTTGAGATGGATGGGCGGCGGCGCACTGTGGCTGAACGGCGTGTTTATTTAAAGGAGGCGCTGGTGCCGGTGAAGGATAATTCTGGTCAGCGGTGGGCTCTTGGTGTAAGGAGGGGGTGGAGGACCACCGCAAGGAAGGTGACAGTGACTGAGCGCGCAAGCCCGCTCCACTACATTCATCTCGAGCACTGGCGCGGACACAGCGGGCACGAGCTCTCCCTGAGACCTGCCTGTGACCGCGCACCCGGTCACGCGCACACTTTTTGTGGACTCCATTCTGCTTCAGCAACTTTTAAAAAGTGGTCCTTTAGCAGCAATGTCAAGCATGACATGGTGCACTTGTTTCACAAGTAAATTAGAGGGTTTATGGGTAAATCCCATAGAAAACCTTACAAAGTCGATTTTATTTGTTTTTCAGTAACTGATAGCATGTCCCATCGACTAGGCTATGTGTAATTACATGGACTTTTAACATTCCCAGCTTGTTGTTGGGCATTTACACATATGATTGATGCTTTTAATGAACCAACATAAAAGAGGAATACAGACCTGGATTCCCCTATTTCCCCCACTTTACACTCAAGCTCAATGCCACAAAATGCTATGTTTTAGCTAGCTAAGTAGCTTCAAGATGCACTTCAAGTAGGCCACGTAGCATATAAACAAAGTATCTTGTTTGCATATACAGTATTGGCAGCAAAATGGCCTGTTTTTGAACCAATGCAAATTTTAAAACTCCTAAATTTTAACCTTTGTATAACTAACTGGTATTTCAGCATATTTTTCACAAAACAAATCATGGTAGCTCTTATTTTCTTACATCATGTGGGTTATACCTAATCTTATTGAATTTTCCATGGTGAATACACTATTTTGACAAAAGCTAATTTCTGTCTTGGTAGTTAGACATATTTCTATAATTGTCTAGGAGTTTTTCTAATGAATATAGCCATTTCAATGGTGAGTGCATTGAAATAACCAACACTGTGAACAACATCGTGAACACAACGCAAAGGGGAGGGTGATGCAAGTACTGTAACGAGCCTAACTGACTATGAGGTCACTGTGCGTTGTGTAGTTAATGTTAAATTTAACTCCGGCAATTGTTTCTGCCAGTCTAGAATACATACATACATACATACATACATACACATGAGCCATGAATTTGCCAGGTAAATTTGTATGTGTACTTGTCAGATGTAACAATAAAAGCAAAATTCCAGTCACTATTTTCCCCAAATATTGTGAGAAGGTAATGTTGTGGAATTTATCAAATTGCCCAGGTAAAGGCACAAGACTCCAAGCAACATCGATAATTTAGCTAAAAGCAACCTTATGAGACCCCTGGCCTCTCAAATCAACAGTCTTCTCGTGACAGTGAAAATAATACCAAAATGCTGCCTGTTTAAGCAGTTGCATCTCAAAATGAAACTCATGAGACATACAACATGCCCGCTGAAGCATTAGAGCAGGAGTTTGAAAGAGATGCATAAGTGCAAAAAAAAAAAAAAAAAAAAAACCTCGAGAGGAGATGCAACTGATTATTTCCCTTGTCACATTAGAGCAGACTCTTCGCTCCATCTGCTGTGTTGTTAATGTCAGTAAACGGTGGTCTTTGAGTGGGGGCGCCTCTAGCCTTGGGCTAACTTAGACATGTAAAGAAGGCCAAGGTGTGAATATGAGCTGGAGTATACAGTATATGTATGTATTTAAGCTGCCCTCTGCTGTTCACACTCTTAACAACAAGACAAACGGTGAGAACAAAAGGAACTCAGACAACTGCTGTTGTGGGTCTTGTTTGAGTTGACAAAACCAAACCCTTGGAGACAAACAGATAATAAAACTTATTCATCTCATAATTCAAAATAAAATCAAGCATGCGATTCATCACATGTGATATTTTTCAGACTTACCAAAAATATCCATGGTAGCCATGCCCATTACATACTATAGTTGATATACAGTATGACCTATCCAGACATGGCAAACCTAAGCTAATTGAAGCAACTGAGGTCATTTTGATCCACTTTATTGTTTGCATGTGTTGCTGTATGATATATCTTAAGCCGCTTTCTACAGCTGTCTATATGACTCAGCCCATTTACTGTGTATTTAGTAAACGGCAAAACACATGGAGTTGGGGCATGGAGTTATAAACGGGGTGATGCGAGCCATTACCAAATCAAAATGTGTTTTTTTTTTTACAGTGACACAACAGTAGCACAGCAATTTGACAGGGATTTCATATATTCTCTGCTACTAAGGAACCAAAAACACAAAATCCTGTCCTGAAGACTTTCCAATACTGAAATAATTACTAAATATACAGCCTCTTTCTGAAAAACCTTCATATCGATAACTATACATTTTTCTTTAATAAATAAAAGCACATTTTCTAACTATTAATAATGATTAAAAACATTATCTGACCTATTTATTTTTAATTTTGTTGTGTATATTTTGACTGCTTTTCTTTTTGATTTTCATTTTTTCAATGTGCCCAGGCTTGGAACCAGCACTAAAAGTGCGAAGGCTTATACAACTGGCTGGGGGCAGTGAGAGTTTCACCTGCTGGGAACTAGCCCACCAGGTACCTATTTGATTTTCGTGTTGATTATTATGATTTTTAATGTATACTGAGAAACCAGTATACATGTACAGTAGGAGAGTAACAGCTACACTAAGCTCTTGTGGTGTTGTGAAATGTAGAGATCAGTTGTGAAATGTAGGGTGGTATAGGACTGATTGTAAATACAATGATCAAGATTTCGCTATATGTGGTGAACAACAGCTTCAGGGCACTTCATGTCTGCTCAGTGTAACTTTTACAAGTCTACATTAGAAACCTGCCTTAAGGAACACATTCACACTTCATTCAATGTATTATTATATGCATTTACCAGCCCTCGTATTATTTAATTCATTTCATTTAAAGTTCTGCCACTAATTATTACTGATTGGCTAATGTTCTCTCGTTGTGCTTTTGTTGCCACTTTTTCACATTTTTTTTGCTGAGATTATTCCTTCCTCCTTGAAGCTACAAATTTGACCCTTTTTTGTCGACAATTAAATTATTATTGTGCTGTTTGAAAGTGTGTGCACAGAATTCTAATTAGGGTCTAGGTTTGCCATTGTTCCATATGCTAACTAGGACAGCAAACCTCCACCACCACCAACAGAAACACCCCCCACACATTATACCTTATCCCATTCTTGTTGTTTTACCTGAGACACTGTGGAAGATGTGTGGCAACAACATATCAGATTCTTTGCCTTTCATTTATATATTGGCCTAAAAATGAAATGCACTCAAAGTCAAGTGTATTTTAATGTTTCAAACACAGCTTACACAGCTCGGCTGCTTTAATGTAACGGTTCCTTTAACCAGAATTCCCCTTTAAAATGAAAAATTGCAATTTCTAACCTCAGAATATTATCTTCCCTGTCTTCTGTTCTTTGTGTTGGCTTTGGGGAAGCATCAGGGAGGAATACTGCACAGCACATCTCTGATAATCCCAACTCTTTAAGCACTGATAAGATGGGCAATTTAATGTAATTATAAACTGGATGGCACAAATTGCGCTACAGTATCTTTAAATGGCGTAATGTGTTGAAGTACACTAGCAATAGGACTTGCGCTCAGAGTCTGCTCACAATTACTTCCTGGGTGACAATGCGGCTGTAGAACTAATTTTGCACAAAATTTGACATTATCAACATAATTGGCTCTTACTGAAAGCTTGCGTGACACATTCATCAAACGGCTGCCTGTAAATACGGCTGCAGAACGCATTAAGAGGCAAGGCAAACACCACTCATTTCCGCAATAAATGCTGTTGACTAACACTATCATTACCTCGAAGCTTAAT
Organism: Clariallabes teugelsi; assembly: GCA_030014215.1. NCBI lineage: Eukaryota > Metazoa > Chordata > Actinopteri > Siluriformes > Clariidae > Clariallabes > Clariallabes teugelsi. Next base: position 20,775,042 of record JAQMYG010000035.1, on the reverse strand, counting down.
TACTTTTTGCTTTTTTGATTTAATTGCTTCAATAAAAAGATTCTGTAATGCATTTTTAATTACACTGTCCAAGTGACCTATGTAGAGAGAATTTTACAACAGTAGGCCAATAATTAGCCTGTCACGCAGCAGTTAGCGGGTATTGTCTGCTTGTCCTCTCACTGGCCTACTGCTGGCACGATCGGCAATCGGAGCATGTTGTATTTTAGCTCCCGTTCCTCTTTTTTAAAAATAGTCAGACAATAAGTGCAGTATGAGAAGATATGTGCTGTCTAATTTAGCTTTGTGTCAGTTATTCTGGGACTCCAGTGAGGGAGAGGCTCTGTTGGGATTGGTACAAGCACCTGAGGTCAAGAAAAAGTGAACTGTATGTTCACTCACACTCTCACATAAGATGCTGGCATCCTACAAATTTTAGAATTAGCCTAATTCTCACATTGTTTTTGTTTTCTCACACACATCATATATTAACCATAACTTTAAAAACTAATAACATTAAAACCACCTAGGTTTTAGGTTCCCCTTGTGTCACAGGGATACCTCAGGGCATCACTCCACATGCCTTCTGGGGGTATGCTGTGATGTCTGTCACCAGGATGTTGGCATCAAATCCTTTGGGTGCTGTGGATCAGACTTGTTTGTCTGGCGCATCTAATGGATGCTTGATCTAAATGGAATCTGGTGAATTTGGAGGCCAATGAGGTCAAAAATCTTTATCTGTTTGCCTGAGTGGGGAGGCTGTAAGGCGCTGGGTGTTGTGATACTGTACCAACCTTTGTGGTGAGCATTAACTTTTTTTGGTAGTTTGTGCTGCATTGACTTTTCTCTGGGATTTATGTGAGGCTGGGTGGGTTGGCCTTTGGTCCCAGGTTTGGGTGAGAATTTGGGTGCCCATGATCCTGTTGCCAGTTTGCTGCTTTTTTTCAATAATGTATAGTTCTTCCTCTATCTATAGAGTGTTTGAAGTTGATTTCACCACTTGGCCTTTATCTATTTCTGGCAGTGTGTTACATTTTAATCTTCTGAACAGTCAATGCAATATAAAATGTTGGACCTGTTCTTATATTGTAAATAAATGCAAAACCCAGGTTGCAAAAAGGTTGGGAATGTAAGATAGAAATTAATCAGCAAGCCTGGTCTTTTTCCATTTTGCATCCACAATCTTTTTGGTAAACTTGAATTCACTAATAATCAAATGTATTTATTCAGATCAATATTGACATACAGGAAAGGTAGGGTCATAACTTCTGATGCGGAATCCTGGTGGCAAGATGTAGCTGGACCATCTACATGGCAGGAGCAGCAACATCCAATTACATGACTACAAATACTTTTTATAAGCAGGAGAGGATGTTAGCAAAAGTTGATTCTGTTTCTGATATTAAGTCATAGATACAGTCTTTCCTTATAGCATGTATAGGAGTATTATTAACAGGTATGCTTATAATATAAAGGTTATCATACAAATTGAGCCTCATATTACCTAAAATTTATTTCCTTTTTTATGTCAGTTGCAGTTTTGACCTTATGCACTCTAATATTTCTTTTGACCACTTTTTCATACATTGCCACATAATGTTGCTGAGTCTAGACCTGACCAACTGAAGAAACCCCAGATCATATCACTGAATCCCGAGGCTTGTACAGAAGGCAGTATACATGATGGGTGCATACTGTAACTTCATGCGCTTCCCTTCTTATTCTGATGCACCCATTACTCTTGAATCTGGTCAATGTGAACTCATCAGACAATGTGGACTCTTTCCATTGCTTAAAAGCCTAATCTTTTTGCTCTCTTTTTTTATTATTTTATTTTCGTCACACAGTTTATTTATTTATAGCTCTCATTTGTCCTGTAGATTTTTTACAACATAACTTCACCAATCATTTAAGTGACCTCCAATCACCATAATTTATCCTTTTTTTTTTTAAACCAGAAAATTTGTTTTGAACAAATAGTTTTTTCATTTATTCCATGAAGTGGACAGTCCACCAAAAGGAGGATCTGTTCATGTTTTAGCCTTGTTACTTTCAAGGTTTCTTCTTCATGTCATCTTAGGGAGATTTTTATTGAATTAAGTTAAACTGAAATTAAATGAAACCTGATAAGGTCACACATACCACTAGAATTTTCTGACTACCTAATCAAGCCTTATTTAAGCAAATATCTTGTTTACACATGGAACAGATTAATTTCCCCTTTAAGTCAATGGAGTGAAGACAATCACAGTTGACAGCTCTATATTTTCAAGCTGCTGGACTTCTCTAAATTAATGTGTGAGTGAACGTATACACACAAACACATACACACACGCGCGCGCGCGCACAGCAAGCTGACCCTCACAGCTCCTTATTCTAGCCTATAATTCATGATATAATAAATAAAACACCAAGGGGGATTCACAGTGCTAGGAAACAATGACTTGTGCTCCTGCTGATGTTCTGACTGTTCCTCGAGTAGTCTCAGATCAGTGCACACCATCTCTGCTCTACCAACTCATAATATAGCATATACCAGCTAGCCTTTAAAGTGTAGAGGATGTGTATAGGCTGTCAGATAGATGCTTTGTCATTCCTCATACCGGACAAACCACATTATCTATGCCACATCACCCTCTCTAACAAGGTACACCCTCCCTCACACATGCATAACTAATTTTTTTAATTAAAATGTAAGAACTTAAAAGATGCACAAAAAAAACTGATTTAAACATTTTGAAAAGTTCACAGAGACGGATTGTGTTTCCTTTCATTTTGAACAATACATTATTACTTTGGAGTAAAATCTTTAAAAGGTGCTACAATGAACAGCAGCAGTAGTGTAGATAGGTCTTGTTATTTAAAGATGGCACTGGCATGCCGCCACATTGATCTCAGTATTTCTGGGCTCTTCTCCACTATCTCCAGGTGGATTTGAGGGGCTTCAGACCCCGAGAACCTCAAATTCTTAAGAGTGGTGCGAAGAAATGTGTGAAAAAGAGGAGTAGAGAAGTGGCCTGTTATAGAAATGAACCAGGAGGAAGAGGAGGTGATGTGGGAGCTGATGGTGTTGTTTGGGGGGGGGGCAGGGGTATAAGTCTTCATTTCATGCTGCAGTGCTTAAGAGCTGCTGAGAGCATTGACAATTACAGGAATCCCCAGTGTCTCTTTGCTCTCTGGCTGCTCAGTGAGTTCCTGGCAGGCCTTGCAGTGACTGGTCAGGCCCGTGGAACTGAGCTGGGGGAAGCCTGCTTTCTATCGCCCCCCCTATCAGAACCCTCAAGAGGCTTGGAGGCTTTCACAGTCCTGAGACCCAGAGAGAGTAAGCAAAAGAGAGAAGGAGGGTAGTGGATTTTATTTGGTTCAAGAGATTTCTTTCTCTCAGGCTGTTCATATAGATTCAAGACCAGATCATCCTATAAATAGCTTTTATCACAATTTACAAGTAACCGTTTTGTTGAGAAAGAAGAACTGCTCAAGTTCTTATACATACTTAAAATGCCATGTTCTTTTCAGATGTAGCAATGACATTTTTGATCTCCGAAAAAGCGTTTGGCCATTGTCCCTGCAATAAACAGAATGTTAAGTTTCTATGATTCCACATAATGGCATAATGGTAACATTTACGGGCATTAGTTTTTTTGTAATATTATAGAAAATGATATATAGAAAAAGATTAAAGTTTACATGGTTCTTTAGGACACCAAAAATGTTTCTTTTATGGCATACCCATAAACAGTGTTCCTCAAAGAGCGATTCCCAAGAGTCCTGGGGACCTCCTTTTTTCTTTCTTTGTTTTTTAAGAAATGGAAAAGTGAATGACGTATAGAAAAAAGAAATATGATTCCAACAAACAGCTAAATATAATTTAAATAATGGACATAACATTAACTGCAAATAAGCTTTGCAGTGCTGACACTTAAGTAAAAATCCTAAATTAAATATGAACAATATAAAACTTATATATAGAAACTACACATAGATACATACATATGGATGGTTCCTTCTACGTGCCACCCAGCACATCGAGCAGCAGACATACATACATACATACATACATACACAAGGTAAAACATGTTCTTAAATCCAACTGAGTATACTAAAAGCACTCGACTGTGTGCCCAAGTGGACATACGTTTCCATTTAGAGTCCACAGATGGAATCTTTTTTTCCTGTTTCTTTAAGGATGTCATTTCATAGGCTAAATGGCTATTTTCATAAAATCACACTTAGTATGTTGAGTTGATCAGCTTAAATTGAATGTCTGCATTTGTCATCTAAAGCGCAGGTTGAGAGCAGTCTCTCTTGGCACCAGAGCCTGGAACGTTCAAAATTGAGCCCTGCACTTTTTCTGCCTGAAATCAAAGTAGAATCAATTCCCCAGCTCTGTGACATCATTTAACATTTCACTGTCTATCCATAT
>JAQMYG010000035.1:20750799-20764013 GCA_030014215.1 Clariallabes teugelsi | reverse complement strand
AAAAAATATATATATATATATATATATATATATATATATATCAGGAATACATGGTGTCAAAATTCTAACCACTTCCTGAACCGCCAATTGCAGCGAGGCTTCAAACGTCATTCATGACATCAGTCGGCGTAAACAATACAAGCCTCGAAACGCGCTTCACTAAATAATTCCTGGATTTCTCGAAACACGCTTCGAAGCATCGGCGCAGTATGTCCCATCACTAGTGATTAGGCTTCCATCTTTCCGCGCCTCGGTCCTTGCATAGTCAAACCGCATAGGTGAGATTGGGGTATAACAGCAGGAATAACAGAGGGGTGTGGGGCTTTTAGGACGACTTTCACAAACACACTAAGGGATTGGGAATGACCTCTGGAGGCATGACTCCTCAGCGCTGACCTCTGGAGGCATGACTCCAGAAGACTTCTATAGCAGACTTCAGTAGTATCTATAAGTTGGGAGGTGGGGCCTCCATGGAACAGACTTGTTTGTTCAGAACATCCCATAGATGTTTAATCAGATTGAGAGCTGGGAATTCGGAGGCCAGATCAACAACTTTGAACTCTTTGCCTGCTAAGCCTCATACACAGCAAGCTATGATCCACTGAGTGTTCTGATACCTGTTTATCATAGTCAGCATTAACGTATCCTTCAGCAGTTTGTGCTACATTAACTTTTCTGTTGGATTGGACCAGACAGACTAGCTTTTGCTTCCCACAAGCAGAAATGAGCCTTGGATACCCATGTTCCTATCATCAATTTATTGATACATAATTGATACATAATTTACTGATTAATAATTAATAATGTTATTTGTGTTATTTGGTGTTAATGTTATGGCTGACCAATGCATATGTGACCCAGTCTGTGAAAACACTGCTAATTCTTTTTTATGATTCACTATTTTCTAAATATAGTCATTTTACATATGATTTTGTGTAGAAAATGGTGAATCACAAAAATTTACTGTAGCTGGAAGACTGGGTCACATATTACAGGCAGGATTTGGTTGAAATCAGATTTTTGGCTCATTGCCAAATCGGATAAGTTTTTCTAAATATCTAAGGATGAAGATGACAAATATTACATGCATAATATATTGTTTTACATTTGTGCCTCCTACAGTAGTTAAAGTAGAAGGTTTCTGCAGTACATCAACTCTTTTAGGGCATATTAAATTGATCTTAAATTGCATTTTTAAATAATTAACATGTAGATTGTATGGTATAATAGGTAAAATGGTATAAAAATCCACATACAGTAATTTAGAGAGTGATGAATGTAAGTAGAGACTGACTGAAAGGTCCTGGACGTTTAAAGAAACTGGGAATTGTCCAGTTTGAGTTTGTTCACTCTGGTTTGGATTAACAGCAATTGTGCTGATGCAGGAGCACTATGTCCTTGGGAGATGACATATCCACAGTTTGGCTGGATAGGCTGATTTTACTTCCAAATCAATAAGGATGGTTCACCTTCGAGGATTCTTAAGAGTGGGTTACTGATGCAGCTCAGCACACACTGTAATTGATTGATTGATTTTGAGCTTGATCTCTTACTTGGTTTTCAGACTGGAGTCAGTGGTGAACCTAAAAGATACTTAAGAAAAAGATCACACCCGGCGGATTCTCCTTTCGCTGAGCGCCAGGCTAAATCTGTCTCGCTATGGAGAATGGAACAGCAAAGCCAACTCCAGCCTTTGCTATGTGTGTCAAGAGCTCAGAATTTGGCAGGGGCTGAACTCTGGGAGAGAAGATGACTCTGAGGCATCCTAGTGCCTGTCCCATTCATGCCTGTCACTATGGCATTGGCACAGAGCTGAGCCAAACTGTGCCAATACAGCCTCTGGCACTCTGCCCAGCTGTTACCAGCACCACGCTTCCTCTTCTGTCTCCAGTGTTTGTTTCACAAGCCGTCTAATCAATTGGAGAGCAGCCCTTTAGAACGGAGGTTGGCACAAGGTTGCATTCTCCCATTGTGTCGCCTGTTCAATATACAGAGAATAGCACACGCCTGTCAGCATGCGGTCCAATTCTCCCTCTCGCTGACTGTGGAGGAAATTAACCACATTGTACATTATTGTGTGCCACTGCATGAAGGGCAGCATGTGCTTTTTGTTTTGTAATGTACAGTACAGTGTGTGCATGTGTAGCCTATTTGTCTGCGTCCATTTGCACTAACACACTGCCAGGTGTGCGCCCCATTGTTGTTTGGCTGACAAGTGGTGTTAATGAAATCACAGGCGCAGGGCCGCCGCATAAAAGAACTCGTGCCAGAGGAATGCTCTTGCCACGATGACACTCACTCTAATTTACTGCACGCAGCCATGGAGAGCAGCATTGTCATTAGTCCTCCTGATTCCTATCTGAAGGATGCAAATTACTATTTTTTTTTCACAGAGGCAGTGCTGTGACAAACTGCTGATAAAAGTGTGCAGAGGAATGAGATGACTGATCAGCCATCATGTCCCATAACAGCGTCAGTGGCCCTACCATGGCCATACATCTGCTCCAACAAATTAAGGCCAACTTGTTTCTCAGCGCCTCTGCCTTTGCTGTGCCTAAAGATTCATCATTACTTGTATTATGGTGTGATAAAGAACTCAGGCACACACAAACACACACATTAGGACCGTGTTCAGCTGATAGGGAGGGTCGCTGGTTCACTCCAATGAAAGTACCTGCGATTGTATCGATCTGAGTTACATAAATCTTGTTTTCTGTCCGCCGAAGTGAATCAGCTCTGACCCTCCGGGTTAACAAACATTGTCAGGGCTCTCAGGCCGCATGTAGGCCCACGTCGGCTCATGCATGGTAATAGCTGTGCCCCATCCCATCACCCCACTGCCTCGGCTAATTGCTGACAATCCGCATTCACACACAGTGATGGGCCCGTGCTTGGCTAGCTGTGGCCCTAACGAGAAGTCAAGGTTTCTACGGCCAAAGACAGCGAGTGTTGGATGGGAATCTATCAGCAGGAGGCACAAGAACAGAAATGCTGCATTAATTGGCAGGAGAGTTCACTGCTTGGAAAATACCACATAGAATTAAGCTGACTGAAATTGTTCTGACAAACCTTGACAAGAACGTTACAGTGATAAATACTAATATCTATTAATAGCTGAACAATTAAACTATTAGTGTTGAGTAATACTTTCCATCGTTCCATTATGAGATCTCTAATAGCATACTAAGAAGGATGTATAGTAAACTATTTTGCACGTTCTCGCGCACACACACACACACACACACACACACACACACACACACACACACAATTCTATAATGATCTCTTTTGGTTTATGCTATATTTCCTATAGATTCCAAATATAGTACTCAAAAATAGATGTGACCCTTTTATTTAACCCTTTCTCACAGTAGGCTGATGTTCCATTCCACTGTCAGAATGGAAACTGACTTATTGTACATTTTTATTGACTCAGTATAAACAAATGAATTGAACTGCATGACCAAAAAGAAAAAAAGTAACTGTTTCAGATAGGGTCAAATTATTGGCCTGCATCAAGCAAAGGCTATCTTAAACTACTGGAATTGGGTTAAGAACTCTCCAGCACATTATTAAAACATGGAAGGATAATGATGGACTGTCAACTTCATGGAAAATGATGTGGTCAGAAAAAAATCTTGTGGAGATGAAGATGACTTAAACACTTGGCGAAGTAGCATCATTACAAATCTACAGTAGAAAACAAAACTGTGTTCCAGTTTCTTATAAAAAATTCAGAACACTATTGGGTTTCTGTATGTAGAGTAATGTGATTCTGTGTTTCGCTCTTGGTAGGCAGAGAATGGGGTGGGGTGTGAGTCCCTGAGTCTGCACAAACAAATCACATCTTTTCACATAACACATGTAAAGAGATAGCACAAATAAACTTTTAACAGCAAAACACTGTATACATCTGTCACAATACAATAATAGCAGTTATACCAAGTGGGGTATGTAATAATAAAATACTTTCATTTGAGCCATTAAGCCTACCATGGAGAGTGATATACGATGCTGAATTCCAGCATGCCCAAAACATGTAAAAATTGCTTTTTCTTCTTCTTTTTTAACCCTTGGTTAAAATAAAGGTTCAGACACCCAGGACTACATTTCAGAGAAAAGCACTTAAACAGGTGAAATAAAGTTGTTTAATTTTCTGGCTATATATGAAATCCATTTATTTGAGACTTTCAATATACTCTTGCTACCAAAAGCTCATCATCATTATTTCATCCTATGGACCTCTGTCTCACAGAATGCTCTTCAGGTCCTTAGAGAGGACAAAGTCAGAAGGATTAATCATTGTGTGTCGATCCTGATTGTAATAGTTCTGTACTAAAATAAATAGCATTTAGTTTGTTGTAGTGTTATATAAGCTAACCAGGCTTATATTACTTGCTTTAATTTAGCAGTTCATTTTAATGTGTGTACCAACCAATAGTAGTAGCAACTAGTAGTATAATGTCAAGAGGTTGTGCATCTGCATAAAGGTAACTTAATATAAATAAACATCATAAGCCTGGTATTATAAGACTCTGAGGTCACCTTTTGTGTGTCCTATCTAAACAGAACAAAACTTTGACATTTCCAGCTCTCAGGAGGACAAATGTGGGGTTGATAAAGATAAATCTATATTGTGACATGCTCCATGACCATGATGAAACACTGAGACACTTTGACTGGCTTGCAAAATGATAAGACCTCAATCCTTCAACAGATAGCCAGAGCTCTAGCTGAATTTGTGCACCAGCCCATGGAAAAGTGGACTAAAATGAACAGGACCTGGCAGGACTGGCATGGGTATTAAGGTAAGAAGAGGTGTAACTAAGTGTTAGCGAAGAAATGTCCCCCTTTTTTTTTTTTTTTTTTTTTGTCCAGGGAGCTTATACCGTATCTGACAAATATTGCTTTATATCTTTGATAGGCTCCAAGAAGACTTAAATGGAAAGAAACAAGATATAGTAAAGTCAGTAGTTTATAAGAAATTACATAGAATATGGTATTTCAAACCATGACATCAATTTTTGTGGCTTCTGACATCACAACTACAACGTATTTCAATTGCTGACAGAAAGTCTCTTCTAAATATATAGATTCTATGAGTCTGGCCGAGGAATAATAATGGTCTCTATGGGCATGTGAAACCTTTTTAATCAGTTGCTATATTTTTTATGATCTGGAATGTAGATTATAAATTGGTTAATACTATTATCTAGAGTAAAGGAATAAATTATTTCCAGGTTCACCTATTTTCTTATGACCCTTTTGAAAAATACTCATATGTTAAACTCATCATATTGAGGACAGGAAGACACCACAGGCTTACATTTGAAATTAAATTTCAATTAAACTTGCCATGAACTAACTCAGGAAATAAATTGTGCACAACTGTAATATGTACTGTAGGTATAAAATCATTGTAAAACTAATCAGAGGAAAATGTGATCAAACTGATCATTTGCCTTTATTCATGGTCATGAAGTACAAACATATTACTTAGTTAACTGTGTTTACTTATAGTCTAAATATATATTTATGTAAATATTTTTTTTATTACACAGATGTCCATATTCTATAGCCAGATTGTATAGTATACATTTTATACCGTTAGTATTCTATTTTTAGTATTCTATTTTTTTTTTCTATTTTTATTTAATTTTATTTTATTCTGTTGTTTCTTAAATTTTTAACTTTGTACTGTCCACTTGCTGCCGTGGCAAAACAAATTTCCCACTTGTGGGACTAATAAAGGTTTATCTTATCTTATCTTAAGTAAGGATGTTACTATGTTTCTGTTTCAGAACGCTCAAAATATATTGGCTTGCATCAAGCAAGGAAAATAGCTGAGGAGGTTGTTAAAATGACTTTAATTTGTTTAAGAACTCTTTAACGCACTATTGAAACTTGGAAGGATAATGGTGTGCCATCAACTTCATAGAAGAATGTGGTAGAAAAGAATCACAAATGAAGATAAACAACAATTAGAAAACTTTTTAGTCAGACTAATCAAAAAAAAGGCTTGAATTTGCTTGGGAGCTTAAAGATTGATCTTTAGTACAACGGAAAAAGGTCAGAGGAGGCCGAACTGACTCTATTCCAGGGTGATGGGTCGTCAGGGTAAAAAGGGAAGAGCATGAAGCATAGTGGCCACTGTACAAGCCTCTGGAGGCAGTGTTATGATCTGGGGTTGCTTCAGTTGGTCAGGTCTAGGCTCAGCAACATTATGTGGCAATAAAATGAAGTCAGCTGATGACCTGAATGACCAGGTTATCCCATCAATGGGTTTTTTAAAATTCATTTATTTTTAAATTTTATTTGTATAGCGCTTTTAACAACGGTCATTGTCCCAAAGCAGTTTTACAGAATCAAAAGAAAATTATATAAATGTGTATGACGTGTGAGAAAATATGTATGAATCAAAATGATCAGATTGTCCCTGTTAAAATTGTGAAAAAAGTAGTTTTGGTAGCATGAGGAATCAATTTTACACATGAATTAGCCACCACAAAGTCATGAGCTTAACCCTCATTGAAGGTCTTTAAGATATGCAGAAGAAAACTTTACCATGTACTGGTTCAACTCTCTCACCCTCGATCACAGCCAAACATTAACGAAACTCTAGATGGAAATAAATGCGGCATCAATGATCATTATCATAATTGATATACAATCCCATGGCAAATATGTGCCATAATCAAAACTCAATAAAATATTAGAGTGTGGTATGTATACAGCATTGTATACTGTTTGGCTGTCACAAGTTTTTAATTACATATAAAGTAACAATATTGCTGCAAAATGAATATTTAGTCCAAAAAAATATTCAAGTTTAAAATCAAGTTTTAGAATGTTGAGGATATACCAATTATAAGTAAGTAAGTAAGTAAGTAAGTAAGTAAGTAAGTAAGCAAGTAAGTAAGCAAGAAAGTAATTACTTACTTACTAAGTACTGTAAGTAAGTAATTCTAAGTTACTTACTAAGAAATTCTAATTAAGGTAAGTGGAAGGAATTGTGTGTGTTGAGATGTCTGAATTAGGTGAAAGATATTAAAATCCGTATACTGTATAGTTTCACATACGTACAGCAGCCCAACTCAGATATAGGACACAACTAAGCAGTTGAGGAATGAAGGTTTGTCTCAAGGACCCAATAACCCAATTTGTCTCCAGGACTCCAGTGCTGGAATTTGAACTCACAAACCTAGCCCAAAGTAACACAATGCCACGATCACTTAGGCACATTTCTGTAAGGTACTTGTGACTCTTCACAACATTATCTGGGCTGCGTAATTCCACTACAAACCACTGCTTCATTCCTTAGCCAGTCCTCTCAACCTAATCAGTTTTTCCTTAAGAGTGACTCAATAGGGATTCTATCCTTAACTACTGCACTGCCTAGAGTTCTAAGTGGTCATGCAGGGGAAACTTACTATAGATTGCAGATGTAATACAAATAGGGAAAAAGGTTTGTTTCCTCTGCCTTATTGGACACATTTACTTATATTGATCTATCAATTTAGTGACTAGCTCTGAGCTTGAACTGGAGCTTACCAGTGGACTAACAGAGACACACATGCACACATACTCCCAGTTTTACGCATATTTGAAGCAAAGCAAGTCCATGAAAAGATTCACTTAGTAATAATCAGCATAGTTATAGAGATACATAATGTGTCTGTGTATGTTACATATAGACAGAGAGTCATGTATCAGAAACAGAGAGACAGAGAGTTTGGTGACAGTCATGGTCAAGCACTGATGTTTACTTTTGATAGACTTTATCTGAACAGTTCAAAGCCTCTCAGCACAGCCATTTTATTACAGCTCTGCCCGAGAGAGGAAATCGAGGAGATGAGTGGGCCTCTTCTATCCGTTAAACCTGCAATGCCAGCAGTCTCGCTGATCAACCCAACCGCCTAGGGAGATAGCAAGAAAAAGAGACAGCATAAGATGGAGAAATGTGAAGGAAGGGGGGCTAAAGTAACGGAGGGAAAAAGAGAGCTCAGCTAATGACTAGCTCTTATGCATCAGTGCTCTTACTAATGAGCTTCCAGGGAGAGTGAAGGAGCAGGAGCTCGGGGCTTGCTGGGGATGTGAGGGGCCTGGTCCATCTCTCTCCCACTGAGCACCCTGCCTTCCCAGTCTCAGGGAGCCCTGACTCCCAGCCTCTAATGAGAGAGAGAGAGAGAGAGAGAGATAGGGGCCTCTCCTCATTGCTGCACGTAGCTTAGACTTCTGCATTCCTAAGCCCTTAATAATTTACATTGTATTGATTTCCTACACTGCTCTGACACCATCCCTCACTCTCACCTGGCCAGATTCACTACATGTAATTTGTTTTCTATTTTTTAGAGTGAAAAACCATAGTTTCCTTCAAAAAGAAATGGATTATAACAAAGGAGAACAAGGCTCCCCACTTGGCCCATGTCTGAACTAGTTAAACATAATGGTCGCTTTAATCGCAGTTCTGTCAGAGCGCAAGGCGCTGCAGAGCTCTGCACTGTTTTCGCTACAAAAATGGGTCTTGTTGGATTTCAAAGTAATTAAGACCTAAACATTAAGACATTTTGAGAGTCAAAACCAAACTGGGTACAAATCTGCTTGCCATATTAGATCCTCTTTGTGGAACGGCTTTTGTGCAGGAGGAACGAAGAACTTTTAGTGCCCTTGAATTGTTATGTAAAACACACTCAACCAAGGTGTTCTCTCATTTGCATGCCATGCGAGCTATATATTAATATTTAAGTGGAAACTGTTCTGTTTCCTGATAAAATGTAGGATGCACTGACGATGCCAGACCAAAAGAAGCCTATCAAATGCACAAAAAGAGAAAAAAGAAAATACATTATTCAGTCAACGTCCTATTTAACCCCTCGTCAGACAGGGAGCAGGAAATTAGTATTCATCCATTGTCAGTGTTCAGATCTGTAAACTGCATTCTTTACATATTCATAAATTCAGGCTGATTTATTATTCAAATGATATGAACATTATGTACAGTGGCATTTCCACCTCTTCAAAATAGGTCTTTTTTGTAGAAACCTGGCTTAAAGGCATTTAAGTATTAAAATGTTGCCATATTTAGTAAGATGTCACCGGGGCAAGTTATACTGATGAGGGTAAAGACAGTTCCTACGATTTTTATGCTTCATGAAGTGGACCCCATCACAGGAGCTCAACATGTCTTTGGCTTGTTGTACACTACCCCCTTGTGGATAAAGACAGAACAACCTACTAGTAAAGACAGTCCTTCACAGCATCAGTGTATTAGCTGAACAGACCCATATGGCAGATTCTGGCAGCAATGTTACAGCACACCATGATGTGCTAATCTGATATTGTCACTCCTAGCCAACCAGAAAACTGATCTGATAATGAGTCAAGAAACGGCTGGATGGATTTTGCATGCTTTCCAAGGACTGGATTAATTTTGGCTTTGGCAGGCGATGGTTTTGTGGGACTTGATGAAAACAGATGTGATAAGAAGCCATGGTTTCCACAAGGCTGTATATGTGTTGTCTGTGGTGAATTTGGCTGTTTTTTTTCTTTAATTAATTTTAGCTCACTTAGAGTTTGGTTAAAACTTGACATGGGTATTAACTAAAAGTCAAGTAAAGGTTTCAAAAAGGTTTTACTTGAGTTACTTTCTTGGGACTAACAACATTTGGCAAACCACTACACCCAAATGCAGCTTGGTGGTTTTAGGGGCATTTATACTTTTTCACAAACCTTTTCGATCTTTTAAAGAGTGCACAGAGACAATCAAATAACCACCTAACATTTAAACTTAAACAATCCCACCACCTACTGGCTGAGATCATGCACCTGCTCTATTTCTAAACCCAAGAGCATGCCTATAAACCAAACTCCAGGAAAACTGCAACTAAATTGTATTTAATATTATTATAATATCATTATTATTCCAATAGTATAGTCCTTTATGTTACTTTTCTCCAAACCATAATTTCCCAGAATTCTTGACTATAATATGTTATGTTAGGCCATATGAAATGTACAAATTGATATATAAATAACCAACCTGGCTTGAGGTTATATCACCTGTTAGTAATATGGATATTGGTTTTCTGAAAGCATGTGGATTATTGTGGCTTACATAAGGGGCTTTACAGTCTTGTATTAGGCAGTCAGGATAAGAGCCACTGCTTTAGCTAATGACCCTTCCCTTTCTGCTTCAGCGCATCAGAATATTAATTTTGGCTGCACAATGTCCTTAAAACAACCTAGTAAATTGCCCAAGCAGGACGGTAATTGTTTATGAAGCTGTAAATTGCTTTGCAGTGGGCGAAACTAATAGCCTTTTTGCTAGGGGGAAATGAACTGTTCTGTACAAGAGGCTATTTTCTTTATGACTGGTATTTTTCTTTTTTATTAAAAGTAATAGTTACAGGCTGTCAGTAAGCTGTGTGTGTTTCTACCAGGGTCGTGTGCTTCCTCTGGCTTTAGCCATGCATCAGAGTCTACTTTCATAGCTCTAATGGGGGTGATAGTACTACAGGGTAGCAATGAGTTACACAGTGTTCAGTATCAACTTTGCATAACAATAGGGCTGGAAAATAATAATGCAATAAAAATCAGGAGTAAACAATACAGTTTTATGTCTGCATAATATATTGCTTTGTGCAAAGAACTACAGTGGTGTTTCAGAGTACAGTGTAGAATTGGAAAAATGATAATTAGATTTTAAAGATGAATATGAATCTTAAAATGCTCATTCATTCATTCATTCATTCATTTCTCCACAACACTGAATAATGCCTTTAGGCATTGCTTGACGTTTACTGAAAATTAGCAATTCTATATTTGATTTTAACCCACTTGATTAGCTGACCAGTCACTGTTCCAGCCACTGCTAATGGATATGTTTTAATTATTGTAATATCAAATTAAAATATACTACATGAGCACAACTTCATGGCAGTTATAAAATAAATTTAAACCCCAGGGCAGTTGGATTCTCAAAATTGATTGGCCAGAAGTGCATTATTTGTTTGTATAACAGGTTGAACAGTCACCTCCAGGGACTGGGTTCGATTCCCGGCCAGGCTCGATTCCCGTCTCTGTGTGCATGGAATTTTCATGTTCTCCCCGTGCTTGGTGGGTTTCCTCCGGGTACTCCGATTTCCTCCCACATTGCAAATGTAGGTTATGTAGGTTAGGTTAATGTAGGTTAGGTTAATTTACTTTCCCAAATTGCCCGTAGTGTGTGAATGAGTGTGTGTACTATATGTGTGTGTGCCCTGCGATGGATTGGCACCCTGTCCAGGCTGTACCCTGCCTCCCTCCTGGGATAGGCTCTAGGCCCCTGCGACCCTGAATACAGGATAAAGCGGTATAGGAGATGAGTGAGTGAATGAGGTTGAACAGTGGTTCCAATTGTAATATGAATGATAGAATAATATTAATGTGCTAATTTTCAACCAAGACTCTCCACATTATTGAACAATAATAACTGACAGATTTGTATTTGACAGAATGTTTTTTTATTTTTTTTTTTTGGTGACATTTTTTTTTTACAATATATTTATTTAACATTTAGGGAAGGGTTGGGGTTAGGATTAGACTCAGCAATTCTCAGCATAGACTTAGCGGTTTGTAACAGTCTGGTGCTATGTATTCTTCCTACGTATGTAGGTGATCAGGACAAAAGATGTTTTGCTTTCTGTTACCTCAGTAAAATGACAAGGTATATTTTTGTGAAAGTAAGAGAGACAGAAAAAGATAGAAAAAAGAGACTGGTTAAGGAATTAATGTTTATTATGGCAATGATGTAAATCATAACTGCCCTGCGATGGATTGGCACCCTGTCCAGGGTGTACCCTGCCTCGTGCCCTAAGCCTCCTGGGATAGACTCCAGGCCCCCGCGACCCTGAATACAGGATAAAGCGGTATAGAAAATGAGTGAGTGCGTGTAAATTATAACAGGAACTAATCTGTCTCTCGGAAGTGCCACAATAATACATCTAACTATACCCTATCAAACATGTTATCAATATGTTAATAAATAAACTATTGTAATTATTAACAAACTGGCATTTTGAGTCCAGAAAATCACAGGGGGAGTCACAGTGGTCAGCCCTGACTTCTCTATGCACAGCCACATATTTCAACTTCTCCCAGGCATCTCCAGCTCCTCCCCAGGCATTCACAAGCCCTCTCTGTCTGCCCCGGGTGTCAGTCCAGTGAGCATGACTAAACAAGTAAGCAATATTTAATTGCGCACAGTTTGCTACGTAAATATACGAGTAACACAAAGGATGGTGCCATTAAGCCTCACTCTGTCATTATTTCCACCTCTATATCATAATAAATGATGAGATGGTATTATTAATATGGGAAAATTGGGACAGTTAGGTCACCGGTTAAAATGCACATGATGAGAAATGGTTAGTCATGTGACTTTTTTCCTGACTTACATCACATCAGTTTTCAGCAAACTGAACACAAATCCTAAATCATATTTTATACTAAAAACATCCCTTAAAAAAGTTTTAAGGTAAATAAGAATTATTTTTGTTTTAAAAATGGTGGTATTGAAAGTTTACAGTAGTTAGCTGACATGTACAGTAAGTTTTAAAAAATGCTCAGATGGTGGAATGCAACATTTCGTGTTCACTATACTCCAGCAAGGATATATGACATGATATGATGATGGGAATTCATGAGTTTGCAGATGACACACAGTTGTATGTTTAAAAAAGCTAGATTAGAAAAACCAGCTTAATAAATTTGAGGAATGTGTGAAGGATATTAGACACTGGATGCTAATTAACTTCCTTCTGCTTAATCCTGACAAGACAAAAGCAGTTGTAGTAGGACCACATGCAGCTAGAAGTATAATTGCTCATTAGATGGCATTTCTGTTTCATCATGTACAACACTAAAAGACCTTGGTGTGATTATAGATCCCATTCTTTCATTTGAAGCTCATGTAAGTATCATATTACTAGAATAGCATTCTTTCATCTTAGAAATATTGCCAAGATAAGGAATATATTGTCACTTCATGATGCTGAAAAATTAGTTCATGCTTTTGCCACCTCTAGGTTGGATCATTGTAAAACCCTACTGACTGGATATTCAACTAGATGTGAAATAGGTGTGCCAGAGTCATTACTTACTGGCAGAGGTGTCAAGTAACGAAGTACAAATACTTCGTTACCTTACTTAAGTAGAAATTTTGGGTATCTATACTT
>JAQMYG010000035.1:20733536-20745708 GCA_030014215.1 Clariallabes teugelsi | reverse complement strand
GATTTTAAATAAATTTTGACTTGGAAAACGAACAAGTCTTGGTTTACGAGTACCGAGTATCATGTATCACGCATGCGTTTCTTGTTTTGACGCCGAGCGTCACGTGATCACAACTGAGCCAACGTCTTTTGTCTCTCTTGCGCTGCATAATTGTGGGTAATCATCTCCCCTGCTGGTTCTTAGTGCTCGTCTCTTACTGGTATAATCAACATCCGTGCACACGTGTACTGTTTACTACAACACTGTGACCACGTGTGTGCTCATAAAACATATTTTATTTTGTGTCTGTATGCGTGTGTGTACAGCGCGCGTGATGAATAAAGAAATAAATAAGTTTTATTAGAGAGGTTAAAAATCCATTTTCTCTCTCTGCTCAAGGCTCAGTCTGCTCTATGTGTCTGTGTGCACGCACGTGTCATTGGACACACACACACATACACACACACACAGACCATTCCTACTTTCGCCTTAGCAGACACACACACACTCTTTCTCTCTGCTCTACACAGAATCACTTCTTTTCGAATTCTTCATTCTTTTCAAAGGTAAAGTGCAGGTTAATTTGTTTTATTTTTACTTGTGTGTCGCTCAATCGAATGTCATTAGAGAGATTTCTTGTTTATTTTTCCCATAAAACAGTCTATTGTGTGTGCGCGTGTGTGTGAAAAGAGTGGAGGAAGACTGTGTAAGACGAGAAGGGGGAAACAAACACATACACAGCGCCTACACGCACGAATGGAAACACTTATCTGTCGGGATTTATTTTTACTTTATTTTAAAGGTAAAGTTCAGGTTAATTTGTTTTATTTTTACTTAATATTTTGTGTTAATTATTTTTATGTTTTTATTTTTTGGGGCTGTGGAACAAATAATTTGAGGTTCCATTATTTCCTATGGGAAACTTCTATTTGGTTTACGAGTGTTTTGTAATATGAGGCCGCTTCCGGAACAAATTAGGCTCGTAATCCAAGGTTCCACTGTAGTTTTTTTTTTGTTTTGGTGTGAATTTCCACCATGTATGAAGACTTTGGGGGCATACTGTACAATTTGACCCTAATTAACATGTCATAGGCGAGAGTTACAAGGAATGATTGCCTTAGACAAAATGAGGTAGAAATCAGTCTCATCTGGATGAGGTCAGATAGTGGTATTAAAAATCATTTGTTTTAAGTGTATAGTATATCAAATAAAAGTATTGTAAGGAATTTGTGAGAAACTTATGAAATGAAATAGAATGGGTGTCACCATTTTGTAAAATAGTTTTTAGCAAATACTGTCCTAAGGCTAGGAACAACATCCACAGTCAACTTTAAAGTTTGTTTGTTGGTTGGTTTAATAATAATAATAATAATAAAAAAAAAACTTGTCTGGAAATTATGAAAAATGATACATCAAAAACCTTTTGACAAGGATCTACTTAAAGCACAGTCCTCAGCATTTACAGCATTTCTCATATTGAACAGAAAGAAAACGTTTCCAGCTACAGTATGTTTGTAGGAAATGTATGATTTTTTTTTCTTTGTCTTGCTGTTTGTTTGTTCTTTATAGAAGATGATATTCATGGTCTTGTCCATGTGTGTGGGAGAGATATTTAATCACTTGGGAAAGTTTAAAATCTGAATTAAAACATTTTGTGGTTGGAAGAGTAAACAGGCAGTTCAAGCAGCTGGTAGTTGTGTATAACTCCTAATTCTAGGGGCAGATTTGAAAAAGAAAATCCATAAGAATTTCATTGCGTTTCCAAATATTTATGGGGTGAAAAACTACGTTGATTCTGCAACCTGTCTAGCCATGGTTTAGATATTGCAGCGGTTTTTTTTTCTGGATTGGATAAATAAATTTTAAAAATCATAACTCCTATTATCCATTTTATTAGCTAGACTTGGCTACTACAAGCACACACTTATTTATACAGCAAATGTATGAGATGGACACAATAGTCGATGCTTTATCCAGTGTGTGATATAAGTCTTGTGCCTCCTAAAATCCAAGCTTTTGCCTGAGTCACATTGTTGGTGTTGATATTACCCTGAACAGTTTTCTCCCCAAAACTAACCATCCTTAAATATAACCCTTTAAGAGTGTGTGGATTGTGTTTGCCGTTTGTCCTTTTTGTAGCCTTGTATCTAATCAGTGTAATTGGAGGATGAGCTGCACCTGGTGGTACTCTTTATAAGGCCTCTAGCTTCTCATTGCATGTTATGTGGAAGACTTGCTGATGTGCTCCTGCTTATTTTCTTATCCTCTTGTTGTTTCTTTCTTTCTTTTTTTTTTTATTATCAAAAAAAGCCTATAAGCTACTACTGTTTTATTTTAGAAACTAAAGTGCACAGAGTTGTGAGGGGGGAAAAGCCAAATGATTCATATAGGCAGTAGGAATATCTGCAGTTTATCTCTGCTGCCATATGATTAGTTTGCTGCTATGTGTCTATATGGTTTTTTTCTATGATAGGCTTCCTTACCACTTTCATTAACATTGAAATAAACACAGGATAAAAAAACATAGTTACATAGTTGTAAAAATGTGTATGTTCTTTAAAACAAACAACTAAAAAACACAATGTAACATTCACAGTTCTTATTAATCTTATCAATTATTATTCTTTAAAAATTAAAATAAATCTACAGATAGTTACAATTCAGTGGCATTGAACATAGTCATCCACGAGAGGGCAGCAAAAATCTTTGTCACCATCAAATAAAGATTTTCTTCACCAAGCCATGAGAATGTAATTAGGCTGTGGTTCATAAGATTAGAATGCAGATTACCAACATGTAATCATTCTGTTTAAACGAATTAATTGTCATTGATTCAGTGATTTGCAACGTTAGTGAGGACATTCTGTAACAAATTAGTCTCATCTGCAATAGCCGGCTTTTTTCCTGAATAGTACGTTTGATTATGTTTCCATTCACATTTAATATTCTTATGTATTAGCAGAGCTAAAACACCAACTGCTCATTCTGATGAGTTAATTTTTTCTACTGTAATAATCGTTCCAGCAAAGCTACCACAATTTAATGCCACAGTCTAATGCTAGAATAAATCAGACAAACTACACCAGTCAAATTACACTTAAAATACAGTCACAGAATTTACAGCCCAGTCATTAAATTAATGAACAATTAATTATCTTTTGAAATATTTTTTTATTTCATTGGTCTTGTCAAATATCATTCAATAAAACATTGAGTGAAAAATATGCTTAGACAAACAGAAACTTAACAATATTGATAGCATGACAAGAATGTTAACAAATTCTATACACGTATTGCTGGTTAATATGAAATGAAGGAGGTAAATCTCTATTCAAAGAGAACAAAGAGAGAGATGGATCAGTCAGATGGGTCTTGGCTGCCAGCCAGACATGCTGTTGTGGAGACAGACAAAGCACAGCCACAGTACCCTCCTGAGGACCATGGCTAAGCGAGAGGGGAAAGAGGGTGTGTGTGTAAGTGTGTGTATGTATTCTGATTAATACACTCATTACTCTGACTAGTCGAAAAAAACTGTTTTGACCTCGAAGCTTGCACTTGGTTTCAGTCTGAGTATTAAATGAGGCCTCATGTCAAGGCTCATTATACTATTCATGAGTTTCATTGCAATATCCTTTCTCGTTCTGTCTAATGTTTCTTCTTAAACACTGGCATTAAAACACATACTGTACAGTATATGCTGGTCCATGAACCATAAACAGTGGCAGCACCATTAATTGTTGAATCATGACTCTGTGGGCTGTCTAATGTCTTAGCCTTTCTGTACGTTAATGTGGCTCTAGGGCCCGTTTGAAACACAGACCATTTACATTGAGAAAAAGCAGACTGGGGTGGTAGCTGTTACTATGGTTACATGTGATGGCAGAGGCCTAGACAGGCAGGGAGAAGCGTGAGGTAAGTCCATTGAGCAAACACACACCCCCATACACACATACACACACACACACACACAGAGTGAGCGAGTGCCCTGTGTGCACAGTGGAAGGTTTAATGAATCTGCTTAGTTGTCAAACTTCCCAGTGGGATGCTGTTCTTAGATTTTCCGTCCTCTCGAGGTAGACAGATTAAAAGACATCTATACTCCAAGCATGCAAATATTTGAATGTGAATAAAACACAAAGTTTACATTTCAGGAATTAGTAGACCGAACCACACCAGAAAGACATGCCATGTTTATACACTGCATACCATTTGCTTGCTTTTTACCTTTTTATATAAAATTTGTCCTCATGCTTAAGAAATAGGCAACTTCTTATCATGAAAAATTACACAGCATGTCAGAGTTATATATAGACCCTCATTATGAGCGGAGCACTGTGGGTCAGTGCATAGGAGGGGATTCATGGCCATATAGTTCTTCCTCACTGCCTTATTCAGATGTTTAATCAATGAAGCCATGAAAGCTGGCCATATTCTCATCTATCTACAGACAGAGCTGGAAGCCATATACTCATAATCCTCCATATAATCTCATTTAGACTCCAATCACCGTTCTGCACAGGGAAATCTTATGTCTTCATAATCCAGAGATGAATATATTTTTTGCAAAAGTGGCACAGGTGTTTTTGCGAGCATTCATTTTCATTGAGCTCACTTGGCAATTACAGTAATAGGATCTTTATTGTAACAAACATTTTAAAGAGAATATTAGAGGAAGTAATCATGCACAGTAAACTGAAACTGTTATAAGAAGTCTTAAGTATACTTTGTTCCTCAGCATGCAGCCTAAATTGCAATAGCATTTAGGTGTGTTTGCAATCTAATTACATTTTAACAGTGTATCAGTTATGTAAAGTGTGCACATGCTTTTTCACTCTGTAGGACATGCAGCCCTGAAGAGATATCGCTACTGAAGACTGTCAAATAGAGAGTGCCTTCACCAGCACACACCTCCACCAAAAAAGAGGCAGACTGGAAAAAAGGAAAGAAGAGGGTGACAAGATACATGGGCAGTATCAATGTGTCAGCAAGACTGCACTGCGCCCTTCTCCCACAGGACCTATGCTCATCTCCCTATAGATAGAAGCACTTGAATCTGGTAGTGCCTTCTCCAAATGAGTGGAAAAATGTGTGCAGTGGGGAACATTATATACTGTAGCATGGCCTCCTAACAATGTCAGCACTCGTGACAATAAAGTGGTTTGTGTTGCTGGTTGTTGTACAGTACATGGTGCCCTGATGTGTCTACAAATAAAAAAAGCCTAGCTGTCACTAGGATTAAATTACATACAGATTTTTAGGCATTTTAGGATTTAATAGGATTAGGAGAACATAAAGGATTCAAGGCTCTACACTGTATGTAGACCACTGCCAGAAGAGACATTCTAGTTTTGTAATAAATACATTAATTTCAGACGTTAAGTGTAAACCTTGTGCATGGAGTGAAAAATGGATGAAGGGATGTAAAAGATTTGAGACAACGTAAAAAATCAGGCTTGCTTTTCTAATCAGTGTGAGCATAAATAAGAAAGAGCGAAGGAAAATTTAATTACAAATGGGGGTTGGAACTTACAAAGAGACCAAAGGGAGGAGGAGAGAATTGAAATCGAAGAAGAATTGGTTAAAATGTAAAAAAGGGGGGTGTAGTTCAGGGAGTGAATGAGAATGAGCGGTGTAATACGGCGAGAGGGAGGTGATGCTCTACAGCAGAGTGAGTAGCTCAGCTTGGTTGTATTGTGCAGGCCATTGGAATTGGATTATGCACTTCTCTCTCGCTCTCTCTCTCTCCTGCTGAGAAAAATTGCTCCACATTCACCCAGATTAAGGGAGAAATGAATGGGAAGCAGCAGGCAGTCCACAGGGGAATACTGAATTTTCAAAAATAAGCAAGAGAAAGCAGTCGCAAGACGTATACTGTATTTCCTTTATAAACCGGCCTCTCTCTCTCTCTCTCTCTCTCTCTCTCTTCTCTGACTGTACCAGAAATGCTTAAATGATGAGAGAGACAAAGGAGGCAAAAATAACCAAGAAAGCCTCTGGAATATCATAACTGCTGTTTCCAAATCAGATGGCACTTTTGCATTAAATCAAACCCTAAGGCAATCCACTGTGTGCACTCTCTCTCTCTCTCTCTCTCTCTCTCCCCCTATGTGTGTGTGTGTGCGCATGTGTATTTGTGTATGGGTGTGTGTGTGAGAGAGAGAAAGAGAGAGAGTGAATGGCTGAGGTAAGACAAAGGTTGAGGGATGCTACTTTGTTAGGGAAATTTCTTATATCCATACAGAAATACTAGCTTGTCACTGTAATGTCATTGTCTCCCGTGAAACACACCCTGCTACTACTGCACCACAGTCTGAGTAAGCCATTGAAACAATGTGTGGTATGTTTGCTGAGGGTATAGAATAAAATTTTATATATGCGTTTAAAAATAAAGGTACCCTATTTAATAATGATAAACAGTAATTTCCTAGTATATTACAACCATCGAAAAGCTTATGGTTTCATATTTAATATATCAGTATATCAAATTATACTCCCTCTAAGGTTAATCTCTCTCTCCCTCTCTCTCTCTGGTGGATGGTCCGTTTCTGTCTGTCTCCCTGTGGTTAGCGTTATTAGCTGAGAGGATGGGTTTGTGGAAATTATCCTCATGGCTGCAATAAATGGGGAGGTGGTAAGTGTCTATAGTGGAGAGATCACTTTATGGCACTTTAGGGCTCGCTCTCAGTCGGAGTGTCTCTGCACAGCAGAATCTCCTCCACTTCACATTCGTAATGCCTCTTCTACACGTCTCTTCCACCAAATGCAAGAACAATTGAGTTACCTGTGTAACTGGAAGCATTCCCTCACAGACACTCTTACAGTTTTTTGTTTGCTTTTTTTTTTTTTTTGTATAGATATGTATAGTTTCCCAGAATACAACTTTCTGGGAAACACAATTTCCTCTATCATGGGCTTCATTTTCAAAATTATAAAAATAAAAAAAAAACTGATAAAAACTTTACAAATCAAAAGCAAATAATCTGCAAATAATAATTTTGCAAACCACAAAGCACATCATAGGTCTCCTGGCCTAGGTGCGACATACTGTACACATTGTGTTTGTTTCATCACTGGCAGATGGTGGATTATTGTGAATTCACCTATGTGGAAGAGGGCAGATATCTGTTATGCTGCACTGTTAGCAACCTAAGCTACAGTTTGAAACGATGCTGTTCGCAGGATTCATGTGTCTCAGGGGAAGAAGCATGTGTTAGCCTTCATCTGCCCCAGAAGAGAGCTGGTGTATTGGTAGGTGACTAAATTGGCGAGAAAATTGGAGGAGGCGGGGGTTCACCCATGTTGCAGCTGATGGTTACCTGGCCAAATGGGGAAAATAGAATGATGGATCTTTCCCTGACAGGACTCTTAAGTAATGTCTTGACATGTTCCATGTTACACCTCAAGATATCTTGGGTCATTTGATTCAAGATTCCATTCTTTGGCTTCCATCACTAGTTGGCTTGGGGTTAGTGAATATAGTGGAAGAAATACTGTCTTGGGTCTTAAACATCTTATGTGTAGATACACTATGTGAGAAACCATTCTTGGATTTTATGTGCATGCTTGTAGCTGACACTATTCCATATAACATGCTGTAGGCAGAGTAAGTGCTGTGATGTATGGGCCAGTGATAACTTGATAATGGATGAGCCCAAGCAGCCCAGTGCAGTACAGATGGTTATATTTGCAGCACATTGCAGTTGATAGCACAGTTGTTCTTTGTCCTGTCATGGTCCTTCCTATCATTCCTTTTGTTCACGTTGAAGCCAACCTTGTTGTCCTACACATAATGAATAGGGTCAGGAGTTGTATCAAGTTTCATTATTCTCTGAAAGACTGCATAAGAAGTCACCTGTAATACCATACACATTGAAATACTGTACAGCAAATACTCACCTGTCCATACACAGTGCATCTCTTTTTACATTTTTGGAGTTTCTCTCAAATGGATTTTTATATTTTCCATGTTTAATATGCTTTTTTTTTTTTTTTTTTTTTAAATCACGTGGTTAGTCAAGGATGTGGTAGAGTGGTATACATGTGACGTAATGATAAGAGCTTGTTCATCATTTAGTGTGTTGCTTGTATGAACAGAATTAATGCAGGTTGTACAAAAGAAATCATTGAGCATGAAGCAGTGCAGACATTCAAAGCAGGTGACTAGACATTTCCAAGTCACCAATGAAGACATGATTTAAGTGTTCATAATTGTAGACAGCTACACAATATAACTAACTTTATACATATCTGTGCATTCATATACTGTATTACAAATAATGTTGAGATAAAAAGCAAATGTAACTACAATCTAAAAAAAGAAAACAAGTAACCTGGATGTTTGGGCTAAAAAAAAAAACTGTGTTTAATAAGTAAATGAAGGGCCGTGCTGCATATTAAAATGTGATTTATGAGCAGAAAGGATGCTACCGAGCACATGACCTTCTGCTTCTGCCCTTTGACCTATTCCTAAGTGGAATAAACCAATATCTTCACAGTACTTCACTCTTCCCTACATCCTCTAAACATCTGCTCTTATTACAATACTTCAATCTGATTAATTAGAGGCTTTCAAAATAGTTTAGTTATTGTTAGTGGCTTATTACTTTTTAAATACTGGCTATAATGTGCATGAAGAAAACATAGAAGACTTTATGATGATGAAAGTGGTTTGTGTGTGTGTGTATGTGTGTGTGAATAATTGACTAAATGCAGGAGTGGCCAGAAAGTGATTTAATAAGAAAGCACAGACAAATCTGTGAAGCCATAGGCAAATATTGCACTGCCTGGAACCCATATTGAGGGATCTGCACTTAATGGTCACTGCAAAAACACAGAGTCACACATACAAGTACTGGATGGCATACATTACACTCTAGCACATGAATTGCACATTCACAGTCATATCTGTATTTCCCTATGATTTCCTTTTACTCCCTGCTCATTCAATCTGGGCGTGACTGACAGCAGTATTTGAGGCATCATTCATTTTCTCTGTGCAAGTCTCATCTCATGTCAGGAGAGAATTACAGCTCCCCAAACATCCGCCATCTCTCATGCATTAACATGACTGACACTACAGTGATGGAACTGAGAAGTCAAGCTCTGTGTTGCTCACAAGGGAAAGTGGTTCTCATTTCATTTTCTCTGTTTGATGAAGTTGATAGCTTCTGTGATTCCCCTAACACTGCAAACACCAACACAATTTTCTACAAGGGTTTTTCTTGTGTTTATGGCTACAGGACCATGAACTATCAAATAACCAACATATAGCACATTAAACTCCAAATTATTGCATTGACATGTCTGATACAGCTTTGTACTGCTTACTCTAAGCACGAAGCACATACAGTAAGATATAACATTTTGTGACATAATAATCCTTGTCTGTCAGTTTTCACCACTGACAGAGCTATATTCATCTATTAAGACACAAATGGTGAGGAAAATTATTTAACTTCTCCCACCCAGGGCATTCTGTATCTTCCAGCACTTCCCCCCCTCAGAGGAGACTAAGTGTGAGAGCTCTAAGGACTTGGTCTAAGTGACACCTGCATAGTTTCTTTCTCTAGGTCATAACCTTCTAGAGCATGGGCCCTTTCCCCCATCCCTTTCGCACCTTTTGTACATTTTCTCTGAAACAGAGCACACTTTACATTCAATCCATAATGTGATCACAGATTTACAGACATGTAGCAGAATTTCTCTTGATGTGATTGATGGTGTGGACATCTAGCATACAAGATTAATTTCACAAATGAACCAGATAGTGCATGTATTTAAGATGTATACTAAAGACCTTGAATACTACTTGTCAATAAAAGACTTTTAAAAAGATGAATAAAGAAATAAAATGTATCACGGTAACTGATTCATATAAGTGGATAAATGAAAAAGGGTTTATACATTATGTATGTATGTATATATAATACAGAACCAGTTTGCCCACTATCTTAGTACTCTCATTTGTTTCACACTCTTAAGTACTGGAAGCAGTCCAGTCCTTTTTTTTTTTTTATACATGTATCCTTAATTTTTTTTTAGTAATGATGTCAAATATCATGTTTACAAATATTTTTATACGTAATCTTATTGTTTTTAATTCTTTATCACTTTGCGGTTATTTGACAAATTAGATTTTTAATTTGTCATAATAAATAATGTGGCATAATTTTGCCAAATAATTGCAAAGTGATAGACATTATGTATGTATGTATGTGTGTGTGTGTGTGTGTGTGTGTATGTATATATATATATATATATATCATTTTGCCAGCCAAGACGGTGACAGGAGGAGAAAGCTCATTCAACAATAAGACTGCTGTTGCTTGCATCTTCGTGCTTCACAATCCTGAGCCTCGTTTTTTCCTGAATGGAGCAGATGGATGTTGAGTCCCTTTGAAATACTGGGACAGATGTTACAGGCAGACAGACTTTCTATTCTGCACTCATTTGCATTTTTTAAGCGCAGCAACAGCAGCAGCGAGGAAGATTATCGTGACATGAAACGGGTGCGGAGTGGGACACTTTCTGTAAATTTGCATCGTGTTGACTCAATAAAGGTTCAGAAAATGTGGCCATAAGCGTATTATGTTTTCAAAAGATAAATATTATGAAACAAAAAATTATTCCAAATTCTAAAAGGCCTCCACACGAAGGTTCAGTTGTATCAGTACCATGGACAGATCACACAGAGTCAGAGCACGCTTCAACATTAATCCCTGATTTTCCTGCTGAAAAAATAGCTGAGATCCGAAACAAAATATCAGGACGAGAGGCAAATCGGGCATTGCTCCCCTCGGAGCTGTTTGTTAAGCATGAGGAATCTGTAGTAAACCAAAAAACCCAATCAAGGTTTTTCCCTGTGCCCAAATGAGCTTGCGCGCAGATAGAGCAGCGACGTGTCCATGACCAAAAGCAATCAGTTGTCCCTTGTTTACGGTAAACAATGTGGTTTCCCCAGAAACACGAGATAAATCGGGGCTTCCTGTGTGAGCGATACGACTGGTGATCTACCACAAAAAGCACAAAAAGACTACAACATATTGCACAAGAATGATATGTAATGTGTAGAGGAACGGATTTGTATGTTGTTAAAATTGTATATTTAGCCGCAATTTTTCGTGAATAATTTATCAGAAATATTTGGTACGTCTCCTTGTCTCTGGTGCAAGTGGACATCTTTTGCATATAAGTGGATAAATGCATTTTAACATGCATCTGTAACATCGGCTTCAATTTACACAAATGGACATTACTCACAATTACTTATATAAAAAAAAAAGCACCTTTTCAGATACATGGTAAGGGTGAAGAAGGTATTCCTTGGTAGGATCAACACAGCAACAAAGAAAAGTAGAATTTGGAGCCTTTATTTAAGCGTCTGCCTTCATGCTTCATCGTCTACAATTAGTTTTAGGTTTTTGGCTTCCTAAGGATGCTCCTTATGATTGTTAGGGCCCTGAAAGGAAGGCTCCTTGTGCATTATTTTGTTACTCTCTGGAGAAAAAAGGAAACCCTGTTTTTTTGCCGCTCACCCCTTAAGGGTTTGGTAGCTATATATCTTTAACCTATAATAGTGGTTGTAGTTTAGCTTTAAAGGACAGTTTTAACTGTAAAACCTTGTTAAATTTTTTTATTATTTTAAATGTATAACATTTCATTGTTTTTAGGTAAAGGATGCATGTTGAAAGCACAAAAGATCGATTTCAACCTCCAGTAACAAGTCCAGTTTAAAAGGGCTTTATTTATGTTTGTACCCGCATGACATTTTGAAACCTACTGACGTCACTACTGTACTGTATATTCTTGGCGACGCTATGCATCCTAGAATCTATGTTCTTAGATTTCTGTTTACATTTAACTGCCTTAGAGTTTGGTAAATTGTAATTCACTTTTATTTTGTGTTTACATATCTGATTTTGCGTTTAGGATATAATATAGGTTTGTTAAATCGCTTTATCTGAAGTTATAAGGGGAAAAAAGTATTATGGAAATGGTAAGCGTTAGATTTAAAAGCAGGAAGAAATGTTTGCAGTTTTGCTCTGTGCTCGTTTTGTGGGGATTTTATTACGCTGTCTAACAGAGGCCACGGTGCAGCGTTATGAGATTAGGCACTACCCTGCGGGGGGGGGGGGGGGGGGGGGGGGGGGGGGGGGGGGGGGGGGGGGGGGGGGGGGGGGGGGGGGGGGGGGGG
>JAQMYG010000035.1:20706239-20733436 GCA_030014215.1 Clariallabes teugelsi | reverse complement strand
AGGCACTACACTGCCCCCCCCCCCCCCCCCCCTCCCCTCCCATCGCTGTGTGTGTGTGTGTGTGTGTGTGTGTGTAAGGAGGAGACTTACACTGTTCCTCATTTCATCCCCCTCACTGCCGCTCGCTGTAAGAAGGTGTGAGCGCAGCCGCAGGAGCCTCTCACTCACGCGCTCATCGCGGAGGGACGGAGTCCACCCGCACAAAGCGATGCTTCTCCACCCGCATCCCAGTCGTGCTTTCTCTTCCGCCATCGCTTTTTGTTTTCTCTGAAGTTCAAGCCCAGGATGCACCGCACAGCTCTTAACCGCCGTGTTTAATCAAAGTGGAAGGAAGCGCATAGCTAGCATGATTTGTTTAAACCGAAGGAGCGTGAACTGACAACGGCTAGAACTTTTCGGTCTTTTTTTTTTTTTTTAATAGGAGCAAACGAGCATTTGGACCTTTTTTTCCCTTCTAATCATGCCTGTACGAAGAGGTCATGTGGCGCCGCAAAACACGTTTCTGGGAATAATAATACGGAAATTCGAGGGACAAAGTGAGTACTGAACTGGGGAACGGAGTGTTCTGTTCAATTTCACAGACGTCGGTCTGTTTGAAAAGTGCATGAGTTAGACACGTTGTATTTCGCCAGTTTTCTTAAAGTAGCTGTGTTCATGTAAGTGTAGTGATAATAGTGATAATATTAATACATCAGAAGTGCGACGCTGCACCTGCACATGTACATCATATTAAATTTGAGTAGCTTGTCAGAACGCAGGACACAATGACTCAAAGTCACTCACAAAGGGAAAACATGCTCTTTTACATTTATTTCCTCTCATCCATTAGTTTTTATTATCTTGTTGTGTATTACCCAGTTAGATGTATAGCTCTGTGATATAGCTCTGGACTGAGCCCTTCACATGCTTTTGTGGGCTAGTAATAATAATAATAATAATAATAATAATTAGTGGGATCGGCTGTATCACAGCATACACGTGCATTTTTTTAAAGTGCTCTTTGTGACTATAGTTTGGGAATTCCTCTACGAACGGCATATTAGATTTATAAACATTATAAATGTTTAGCTTCAACGTGGCATAAAACAAGGCTCAAAGTGACTTTTTCAGTCCAGTCTTTGTGCTTTTGTCCATAATGGGTTGGTAAGGTTGTACCTTTTGGAAAGGCGATTTCCAATGCAAATAGGCTTCGTTTTAGACAGAGCTCGACGGCTTAAACAATTCTGCCTATATCTACTTCATCGTTATATGTGTTGCAAAATAAACGGCTCAGAACACTAAATCTTTATTATTATTATTTTTTGCCGTTCTCTGTGATTATGGTTTATTAGACCACAAGGGAGGGTGTTTGGTAATGTATCTGACCATGGTCCTGAAATGCGCTGAAAACCAGCTTCTAAGTTTTAGTAGTATCAAGGGAAAGGAGGCAATGAAGACAATCTGTGGGCTAAGCTGCGTTTTATGTCTTGAGGAAAGGGACAGAAAAGTACCAGAGCTTTATACAAAGCAAAATCCCCATTGTTGATATAACACCTTTCAGAGTTCATTTAAGTCCAGATATCTATACAGTATAAACACTTGAGTGTTGATTCAACACACTGGGTGTTAATTCAACACTGGGGAGTCCCTTGTTGTCTTTTTAAATTCTATTCTAAGATAGTTGTGGATATGTACTAGAAATAGATTTGGGTAGTCAAAAATGCCAAACTGTGTTCACGCAACATGCAATGCTAAATACAAATGATTCTTGACATATAAAATATATCCAAAATATATTCCTGTACACAGGAAATTCAACTAGATTGCACAAAAAAAATCTAAACTTTTTAAAGTTCAGTTTCTAAAGTTTTAAAGTTTTTACATTTGTGGTCAGTAATCTTCAAATCACTACACCTCATATTTGGTAGTTATTCTCAATTTTGACAGCCATCAATAAGATCAAATGTACCATCATTATCATTGCACCAGTTTAATATACAAAGCTCTTCCTCTTGTAGTAGGTTTTACAGTAGGTGCTCTGACCAGCACATGTTTATGTTTTGGAGGTGTGGCTTTAAATGTGGCAGCAAAGATGGGTTGGGCTACATTTGCTTGATTTTTGAGTTTCAAAACAGCTCCAGCTAACTCGCACCAAAATGGCTGATTATAAACAAAATGGACCGCGTACGTTATGCTGTATACTTCAGTAGCCAAGGTTTTTTTTTTCTCATATTGGTAGTGTTTTGTTATCCTTAGCACTTTTTTTTTATGATTATCTTAGAATCCTTTAAGAAGTATGTCATGGAAGCACATATAACATACAGGTACAATTTCTTATAAAGGATAAACATCACATGATGAATATCTCCCTTTTTATATTTTTTTTAGAATAGTAAAAAGAAAGTCGTTTCAAACAAATAAAATAATTTAAAAAATCATGTAGTAAGTCTGTTAAATTCAAATGTAAGTCTGTTGAATTCTGATGGGCACAAATCAGATTTTAGAAGTTTGAACATAACCACACAGAAATTTATTTTTAGAAATTACATGATAAAACAGAGAAATATAATTTGCATATTTGATGCAAAAATTGACATTTTACTTTCATGTCCTCTGCAGATAAGAATTTTATCATTGCAAATGCTCGTGTCCAGAACTGCGCAATCATCTACTGTAACGATGGTTTCTGTGAGATGACTGGTTTCTCCCGGCCAGACGTTATGCAGAGGCCCTGTATGTGCGACTTCTTGCATGGGGAGAGAACCCAGCGACACTCCATTGCCCAGGTGGCCCAGGCCCTGTTGGGTTCTGAAGAACGCAAGGTGGAGATCACTTACCACCGCAAAGATGGTGAGTCTCACCAATTCCGTTTCCTTTTGAATATTTGTGACCCGATCTTGCCTTCTATGAATGAATGTGAATCGGTTCTATAGCTTCGGCAAGGAAGCTTGCAGATGACAGAGAGTGAAAGGAATGTCTCAAGTAAGAGCACTTTCAATGGTAATGTGGTATCATTACCAAGCACTTTGTATGAAAAAGTGATAGCCCAGAAGAGCACCTAACACTCCGTCTCTCTCTCTCTCTCTCTCTCTCTCTCTCTCTCTCGTTTACTCACTCTCTCTGCTCCTCTGATTCCATCTTATAACGCCTAATTTTGTCAGTAGGCAGGTTTCTTACCGATTTGTGCAGTGAAGTGCAAATAACTCTAGCTTTAGCTCTAATGGAAGCGGCATCCATTCCCATTCCTGTCCCTCCTCAAACCCATATATATATATATATATATATATATATATATATATATGTATGTTTGTGTGTGTGTGTGTGTGTGTGTGTGTGTGTGTATGTACAATTATGAATATACAGTTAAAGAAGACACAAGTGATAAGGCAATTTATTTCTCATAGGACTCAAGTTCATACCAGAATGGTACAAAACATGACTATAAAGAAAATGAGGAAATAATCCCTGTTCAAAATTTTGCATACTTCTTTTTTCGTTCTTAATATCACTTTTTTCGTTCTTAATATCGGTTATTGCCCCCTGTAGAATCAATGATGGCATGCAGTCTTTTGTAATAATTGTCCATGAGGTCCTTAATTCTCTCAGGTGGTATAGCCCCCTATTCTTCTTGGCAAAATGCCTTCAGTTCCTGTAAGTGTTTGGTTTTTTTGTTGTCTTGCATGAACTGCACGTTTGAGATCACCCCAAAGTGGCTCAATGATATTGAGGTCAGGAGACGCTGATGGCCACTCCAGAACCTTCACCTTTTTCTGCTGTAGCCATTGTAGGATCAATGTGTCCTTGTGCTTTGGATCATTGTCATGTTGGAACATCCAAGAGCATCCCATGCACAGCTTTCAGCTGTAGAATGCAAATTGTCTGCCGGTATTTTCTGATAACATGCTGCATTCATCTTGCTACTGTATCAATTTTGACAAATTTTCCTGTGCCATGGGAGCTCACACAGCCCCAAATTATAAGAGATCCACCATCATTCTTTACAGTGGGGATGGTGTCCTTTTCATCGTAGGGCTGGTTAACCAATTTTCCAAACATAATATTAAATTTTGATCTCATCACTCCAAATGATGCTGTAAGGTTTGTCCAGATGCTGTCTGGTGTACTGCAAGCAGGCTTTGTGGCTTGGGTACAGTGATGGCTTTCTCCTGTCAACTCGACCATACAAGTCATTTTCATTCATGTACAGTACCTTCTTATTGAAACAACATCACCAGTTTTTTTCCAGAGCAGCTGTATTTCCCCTATGGTGCAGTATCCAGTCAAGTCAGTTCATCACCTCATAAGCTGAAAAACTCACAGACTTTTATGCAAAGACATTAATTACAATTACACTGAGTCACAGGTGTGGAAGCTTCCTTTTAAGCCATTCTAACCAGTGTGTGTCAACCTGTGTGTTTATGAAGTGGGCAAACATTCAAGAATATGTAAAATTTGGTTCAAGTTTGTTTGGGTGCCTTCGGCAGAGGTGGAAAGTATAATAAAATTTTGTACTTAAGTAAAAGTACTGTTACTTTAGTGAACTTTTACTGAAGTACAAGTAAAGTTACCCTTATAAAAATCTACTCAAGTAAAAGTAAAAAGTAGCTCATTAAAAATTTACTCAAAGTAAAAGTTACTGAGTTTTTCTTTTTTCTTTTTTTTTAACAGCAGGGGTGGGATGGGGGATGGAAGACCCTTGCATAATAAATCTGTTCCCTTTGTTGTGCTTGAAATCAAAGTGTTTGCTTAAATATGACCAGGGGTTTGCTTCATAAGAATTTGTTGAAAAAAATCTACTCAATTACAGTAATGCGAGTAAATGTAATTCATTACTTTCCACCTCTGGCCTTCGGTTACCATTAGGTTTTAAAAAGGAGTCAAACAACTATGTGATAATTAACTTCATCTGACCACTATCCTTAAATGAGAAAAAAATATTTTGCCTTATCATTCATATTTTTCCTAATGAATGGAAATGTTTAACAATTTCTTTAAGGGTATGCAAACTTTTGAGCACAACTGTGTGTTGGTATCTATATATAAAAAAACACCGATCTGTTTTTAAGGGTTTTCAGAATAAATTTCAGTGATGTTAGCACATGTACAACACTACCAACCTAATAGCATGATTTGATCACTAATAATGTAAGATAGTTTGAATA
Organism: Clariallabes teugelsi; assembly: GCA_030014215.1. Taxonomy (NCBI): domain Eukaryota; kingdom Metazoa; phylum Chordata; class Actinopteri; order Siluriformes; family Clariidae; genus Clariallabes; species Clariallabes teugelsi. The sequence continues at coordinate 20,728,295 of JAQMYG010000035.1, read as the reverse complement.
TAATGAGATTTGTATTAGTCCTATAAGCTTTCAGAGAGAGACACCTCCATATATACAAAAAGGCAATACGACTGATGACCAGTCATACATTGGCTTCATTTTCCCATAAAAGGAAGTGCGAAATTATCTAATGTTCTTCCTGTGATTTCGAACTAAACTTTTCAGATAACATTTTAATCTAGTGGTTTTATCTTAAAGGGTAAGCTTTTTTGGTCCAATTTTTCTTTTCTGCTTGGAAACTGACACTCAGATGTGAACATTTGAATTATGGGAAGCCAGCCATCCAGATACTACAGCTTGTTTCGGACATCGAAGACACTGTTGTAGAGTTGTATTTGCTCCCTGGTAGGTTACTCTAAGCTTCAGAGCTAAGAAAATGGTTTATTAAAAGGGTGAAATAGAACATGTATAACAATAATGTATGGGGAAGGAATAAAACAGGCATTGCAAAATTGTTGAGGTATAATCACTGGCTGTGGCAGGTGGAACAACTCTGAGCAATTTAAAAGCACTTAGCATAAATATAGTGCTATTATTGTGATTACAGAATCTTTCTAAGACATGACTTCAACAAAATATTACATGTGGCTAACAAGGCATCAAGTATTTGACCATATAATGGAATTCCATAGTAATGGAAATCAATTGATAGTGCATTACTGCTGGATAGCTTGCATTGCCTATTCATAAAGATGTGAATTATGAATAAGGGGGTTCAGTAATTCAATTTCAGACTCGAGACAGCACAATGAAGACAGACAGGCCTGAGTACACTACCTGGCCAAAAAAAGTCACACAGGGATTTTGTTTGACTGCCTTTAGCTTTGATTATGGCATGCATTGTGGAGGCCAATTCATGATTGAAAATGATTTGTCATGCTCCAACAACCACTCTCACAATTCCCAAGTCCTGGAATATGCCTGTGCCATCAGACTAGAAAAATGCATTGATGGGATAAATTGGTCATTGCAGTAGATGCGGGTCATCAGCTGATTTCATTTTATGTAGGGTTCTGAATCTAGACCTGACCAAATGAAGCAACCAAAGATCAGAACACTGCCTCCAGAGGCTTGTACAGTGGACACTGTGTACTATATGATGGGTTCATCGCTTCATGATGAAGCTCTTTATTCCCTTCTTACCATGACATGCCCATCGCTCTGGAATAGGCTCAATCTGAACTCAATCCACAGTCCGATCTTTATGCTCCCTAGCAAATTGAAGGCTAGCCTCACTAATCAGAAAACTTTACCAAGTGTTTAAGTGATCTCCTTCATGCTTTTCTTTTCAACTACAATTCTTGCACAAAGGTGATGAATCAGGATATTCTTTTAGGGTTGAATAATGTACTGAAGGGTTGCTTTCTTTGCTTAATACAGGCCAAACTAATACAGACCCTTCTGAAAATGCAACTTTTTGGCCAGGCCGTGTATATTACTGCATATATGCATAATATTTGTGTCAGTCTACATATAAATCGATGGAACCATTGATTTTTGTACCTTCACTATAGTTCAAGCTGTAGACTGGGGAACTAACACTGTTTATTGAATATCATATTTTTATTGAAATACGCTTTATATTGTCACTTGTTAGGAAACTGCGGATATTTTGCTGACTTATAGCTCAGAGTTTCTTGTCTGACCCTGGTTTGACAAACTGACTGTATATACAGTAGTTTCTGCTCGTCTGTATGGGTTTCCCCTAGTTTCCCATTTAATTTTTTCAAAAATCCGAAACATAGTAGTTGGATTGGCTATGCTACTGTAAATTATTCCTAGTTTGAAAATCAGTGTGTGAATGTGTGTGTACATGCTGCCCCACGATAGGTATCCTATCCCAGTTGTGTTCCCAACTGATTTTCAGTGTTCTAGAGCCACCATGGGCGTTTAGTTAAGTGAAGGAATCTAATTTTAGCAAAAAATGCAGAACATTTTTTTTTGCAAGGAGAGTTCCAGAGGAAAAGCCTGTTTATAAATCCCTACTCTTTCTCTCTTTATGAGCTGGAAATCACCCGTGGCCTCGAACACTATTTTAATGAGGATACAAATAGTCTACTGCAAATCAATTTTGTAATTCCTTTGTCACTGAGACTAAATCAATGGCTCATTGCAAGCTTCTTGTCTGTTACTATAAAGCCCTTGCACACTTGAGCGATAAGGCAGGCTCGCGATATACTCCCAGTCTTCCTGAGTCTGTCCTGGTGTGCTGTTCACGTTAGCAGGCTGTCATGACCCCATGATGAGAGATAGAAGCAGCATTTGTTTAGCTGTCCCAGGGCATGGGTTGGGGGTAGGAAGATGTTCGTGTGTAATTGGCTCCAATGACAACGCAGCGCTATACAGCATATGGAGATGTCAGCTCCTCAGCTGCCGTAATTGACTCGTTACACCTGCAGGCCTTGACACAGCTTTTCATGAGCCTAAGAAAAGTCTTAGTACTAGTGCTAAACCAATTATTCCTTTTCCACTGCCCCCCCCCCCTATATTCAATGCTTCCTTCATTACAGAGCTTTGCTGTTGTACACTTTTCCCTTACGGAACGTCCTCCTGTTCTACAAATGTTTTTCATAGACAATTCCACTTTTTCCCCAGGAATGTCTTGTTTGCAGGATGTCATTCTGAAGTACTTTGTGTTCTCTCCTGCTCATTCTGAGTGTGACGAGAGAGAGAAAGACAGATGCTGTTGCAATTCTTGCAGAAGTCACACTGGATTAAGTCAATCCTGCAAACCCGCATGCAGATGTGACACGCTGTCATTCACCAGTGCTGGCACACTGACCCTCCCTACTGCCAAAACAGCACTGCTGTTCTATCATGCTTAGACTTTAGTACATGACAGTGAACAAATAGGGTGATTGTCAATCAGCTGCCACTATAAATGAAATATGGACTGTTTTAATGTCAAACAAAGAGTCGCTTAAGAAGAATAGGTTTTCTTTCTCAGTGGTTACCTGTACTGAGAGGGAGATTTTTTTCTTTTCGCTATTTTCATTTTAGACAGCAGTCTCTAGAAATGTTGCTGAATTAAGGGTTCTTTAATCACAATCCTGCCAGGAGGCACAATATGTTAGGATCATAAATGATGAATTATAGCTCCACAAAGGGAAGAAATGGAGGTGTGATGTGTCAGGCAAAAAGTATGGCTGAATGTTTAAAGAAGATGGAAAGACAAGAAAAGAGAGAGATCATAAAAGCGTAGAGGAGCAAAAATGTACAGAGACAGTGAGAGAAGGGGATATTGATGATTTTCTCGAGTGTAATGGCCCCACTGATCTTGTTAGATACACCAAGTTCTGACAGAAAGGGGGAGAGAGAGAGAGAGAGAGAGAGAGAGTGAGAGCGGGATCTACGGTATCAGAGCAACGGGGAGAGTAGTTAAATCTGTCCATCTCTTTTACTCTGCTGTTAGACATGCTGAATCACGCTGAAACTTGTGCAGCATCCATTTTCCAAAGAAGCATTTGATCTCATGAAGTCACCTCATCCATCTGTCACACAGCTGGTCAACACATCAATGGTGTTCCCTATTACTAATTCATGCATTTTCTTGCAATAGCCTTTAGTTGATGAGTTGGACAGCTCTATGGGATTTGTAGGAGTGGCTGCAATACAGGTAATGTAATAATACATAATGTCTTCTAAAAGCAGGTAACACCAGTGTGTGTGTATGTGTGTAGGCACTAAAGAGGTAATGGGCTGGTAACGGGTACGCTGCTGCGGGGAACTGATGATGGACAAATGATTGTATGTGCTGAGCAAAGGTGCTAGGTTTCAATAGCCGTCATCTCTGCTGCTTCAGACCCAAAGGAACAGATTCCATTCTCCACCACAAGCTAATGGTTTTGAGGCCATTATGGCTGTTTAGGAAGGAATACATGGGATCTGGGGCCTCTGTACAGTAGGTGTGCTTTCTGAGAGGCGGATGGTTGCTTCTGAAAGGACAGGATTAATTATTTATGCAATGATGCATCTTTGGTTACTTCTGCTTCTATTGTAAAACAATGGTGTATTTGGTTTGGCCATTGGGTAAGCATGTTTAGGAGTGAAGTCAGCCTGGCAGAGGAGTGAAGGTGGTGTGGGATTTAAAACCATATCACAAGACCTTTACAGATACATTTACAAGGACATTTTAAAAGTGTCTGCCTGACTTTTAAAAGTATTTTATCTAGATTGAAACATAAATGATTTGGTAACTGGATTGGGGTTTAGTCTGAAGATCTTAATGTTGGCTGACGTTGATATATATATATATGTAAATAGGTTGCAACCTTGCTCACCCAAAACACATCGGGACAACCTTGTTTTTGAAACTTAGAATGAATTTAATAAAATTCTTGATGATGATAATAATAATAATAATAATAATAATGCATTTTATTTATATAGGCGCCTTTCTGGTCACCCAAGGTCACCTTCCAGACAGGAATAAATGAAACAATAAAACATAACATTGATAAAATGATATTGAGAGAGTTTTGAATAAAAGACCACAAACTGACATTGCAAATATAACCTCAAAACAACAGAATCACATGCATGGCATTTACAGTATGACACTTAACATCCATTCACACAATGTTTATGTATACGTCTGTTGTACCTATATTATATAAGTATATTCCTCTGTGTAAGAGGCTGCCCACTTGGTCTCTTCTGGAAGCTCAGCTTTGGCTCCACTCTGTTGGTACTGCATTGCAGGCTCCTACTGGGAGCTCAGCATTGAAGACCACCCTGTCAGAGTCAAGTAGGGGCTGTGCATTTTTTGGCTGTCCATTCAGCCTTTACTGGCAGCTTGGTGTTGGAGCTTGCCTTACTGACCTCCTTCAGCGCTGTACTGACATACAGGTTATCTAGCTGAGGCATAAACCTGACCATCGGGAAAACCTTGCAGATTTTGTCCAGTTACTAAAAAGTCATATTCTCGAGTGACCAGGTTTTCTACTGTACCAATAGGCATATTGGATTGGTGCACGGAGACAACATAAACAATTTGCCATTGCTTGTTTCAGATTTGGGAACCTTTAGGCTTTTCCAGTAAAAACGGCACTGTAAATGAATGAATTTGTTTGTGGGATTCAAAGCTTTCACACAGAGCCTGGGTGAACATGAGAAAAATGATATTTGTGTGGGGTTTGTGTCAAACTCTGGAGTTGATAGCCTTCATGCTTTCCTGCTGCATCCATATCTCTAGTGAAGTAATCTGTCAGGTGATGTAGGTTTAGATGCATACAAATGCAGGTGATTTCAGGCAAATTATCCAAAATAGAGTTGAAGGAAAATAGCCAAACCAGGCAGAAGGTCAGATGATGAGTACGCAACAAACTACAATGAATCCAAAACCACTAGAACCAGTAAACATTCATGATTTAAAAAAAAAAAATAGACAGAGACAACTGGTAATGCTACCATAAATAATACAAAGGAACTCCACATTTACTTTGCAAAGAAACAAAGAGGGATGAGAGCAGCAAACCATTAATCAGAGAGGAAAACACATTATAATGATCATAACATAATAGAACGACAATGAATAATCAGACGTGGTCGGACAGGACAAGAATCAAGACAAAGACTCGAGGGGATGTAAACAGAGACGTGAATGTGAAAGTTGGTATGGTCATGCTTTCAGTTGGGCTCTCGGTGTGAGGGGAAATCTGGGATAAATGAATGATTGCTAGTAATCTGCAAAGTGATGGTGATGTTTTCATTGGATATAGTTGTTAGTGGTCTGTATATTTGAAAGTTGATTTATAGTCTTCAGTCGGATGTTTGCAGCAGTCGCTCCAAATTTAGATAAACAGTTTCTGTCACACACTGGTACAGCAGCTGGTGATGCATGATGTTGTGTCTGATCTTTATTTTATCTCACTGATGCCTGACAAGCAGTTGCTACAAATAGTCTGCAGTTAATGTGAGGTCAGCAATGTTAGTCTGCACACATGTAATGGGTATGAATGTTTAGTCCCTTGGCAATTTGAACTTGGACATACTTGCACAATTTTCAAGTACTTGGACAATTTATTCCCTCAGGGTCCCTTAGACCTCATGTCTACTCAGCATTCTTGGTATCATCCCCTCACCCTTCACCGTGTTTACAGCCATGCTTTCCTTTCTGTTAGCCTGCCTGTCAATCCACAACACACCCATTTTTGTATTAGCATTTGAGCATTCCAGCATAGGCTGCATATACTGTATGCACTCGGGATTCTGCACTGATTTTATAGTATTTATTTTTATTCATTTTTGATTTGCATGGTTTCAAAATGGCCATGTTCCACCAAACACACTGCCTTTAAATATAGTGGGTGTAAAGTAGAAATAATTTTCTATGCTTTTCTTTATCAGTCTATATGTGTTTTACTTGATAATTAAGTCTGTAAGGATTTTTGTGACATTCACACAACAAACTTATGGAATTTTAGTTCCACTGAGATTCGCCATATCTTTGCCATTATCTACAGTTCTAACAGATGCCTTAAAAAGCTCTGCATGAATGGCAGATGGTGGAAGTAGTGGCTCATCAAGGGCATATGTCTGTCCAAAACATCACCATACCGGGGCATATGAAAAAGTGCTGGTCAGCTCATGGACACCCTCTTTAAAGCCATCCAGAGGCATCCTGACCATCTGTTGTACCATCATGCCAGGGCTAGCACCCATCTTTTTCCATCCTTTTATTTCTCTCTGCTTGGACTGAAAGCAGCAGTGGATGGACCACTAAGCTGTCTCATATGCACCAGTGAGTCTCATTTAGGGGCATGAAATGGTATATACTGAGATTTTTAAATTAAAACATCAGATGCACTAAAAATAAAACCATATTTGTACTATTCAAAACACAATCCACTATTGGTCACAGTACAATACACCACTAATGATGGTTTGGCCAATACATGTTGTCCTGCTGTATGCATATTAAACCCTGAGCATGGCAGTGCTTTACCACTAATCACTCAGTAGTCCATGTAGTGACTTGAGGTGAGGTTGATTAAAAATGAAAGTAGGCCGCAGGGCCTTGCTAGCAGTACCCAAGTAAGACTAGAGGGAACCACATGGTCATTAGGCCACAAAAGATTTAGTTCCTTTTCCCCTTTCTACTGCCACACTAAGTCCTGATGGGTTCATTCCCAGAACAGTTTTTGTGTGCTATGGTATATCCACTCATATATGCATCCATGTCAGTGATGTCAATCCATGTCAGTCAAATTCCCAATCCTGTCAGGATAGATCAGAAAAGCTTATAAGATCAGCCTGCTGAGAGCCTGCTCGCACTGTATTTAGCCATGATTTTTAAGCATAAAGAAGAAGGTTTATTTATCATTTTTAAATATATTAGTTTCATGTTTAAAATTAGAGTGGAATGGGATGGAAGGATGACCCTACAGTGTTTTGTTTGGATTAGTTAACTTTTGAGACATTTGAAAATTCAGACCTTTTAAATTTCAGACAGTCTTTGATGTTTTGGCTGTAGTCTATGACTTTACATTTACATTTAGGCATTTGGCAGACGCTCTTATCCAGAGCGACTTACATTCTTTTAAAAAAAATTTTTTTTTTTATTACACATCTGAGCAGTTGAGGGTTAAGGGCCTTGCTCAAGGGCCCAACAGTGGCAACTTGGTGGTTGTGGGGTTTGAACCTGGGATCTTCCGAACCGTAGTCCAATGCCTTAACCACTGAGCTACCCCTGGCCCAGAACTGTACAGCATTTGCATTGTATTCTGCTTATAGAGCATGATCTCCATAGTGTTTAAAAGCACTGGTTTAAAATGACCATCTGCTAGAGATTAAGTTAGTGTACTCTTTCAATCTGAGTGCACTCATGAAATCCATTCATTCTGAATTCAACTGCCTGGAACAAAGACTATCTACACAATCTTCTTTGTCTCTTTGCTGATTTGAGATTAAAATGTTCTGTTTAAATTGAGTTACATGTAAGAGCATCAGGCATATAGCTGTGATCATTTGCCTGAGTCATTATGTTCTGGTGGCTTCTCTGCTAACTGAAATGTCTTTTTGTACTGTATGGTGGGGAGTCAAACAGAGACCCATCGTTCAGCTCCATCATGATTTAACATAGCCTCTCCTGAAGGCACAGCTACAATGGGGCTATTTTTAGCTCTAATGCTTTCAAATGCTTGTGAGTCCCATAGCAAATGAAACGCAATCTTTTTTCCTAAGGTCAAAAATCAATCATTGATGTTTGTGGAAAATGGCAAAGGCTTTTTCAGGATATTGGTCAAAAGTACTGTATATTAAGCCAATCCAGATTCATAAGGAAAAAGCTTTATTTTAAATAAATGTTTGATCATGTTGTTTCCTGGGGGATTTACCCTGACACCTTATAATGATTTGATTTGTAACTTAATTAGGCTGTGCCTGAAATAGCAGAGGTGATAAGAGTATACATGAGATCATAACACATTTTAATGCTCCATCCAAAATCTATTATAACACCCTTGACTGTAATGAAAGGGATTTGACTGCCATTGAAGACTACATGTGTGGGCATGCCCTGTCTAAGAGCACCCACCCACCCACCGCCAATTTTTAGTTGAGAATAGTCAGTGGTTTTCGGGTTGTATTGATTAGCAATTTTTATGACAAATAATAAATATTTACACAGTAGGCTATGTTAATGAAATAATTAGAAAAAACAGAGATTGTATCATGACCGCTTTCTTTATCTTCTTCGCTGAGCTCATTGATCTGGGGCTTGGTGTAATGAATACTAACTGGATACCTGGCTCGGAGAGATCCATGGTGAGACTGCATCTCAAGGGCTTAGAATGAACTTCGTGGGTGTGAATATCTACTCACACCGATGTCAGTGATGAGGCTCACAGCACTGTCAATGCAATCTTCCTTAGACACACATTTCTTTTGGTGTAATAGCTATTGCTAAAACGAAACACTGATTTATTCTAGGAAAATGATTTCCTTGAATACATATCTGTCCAGTCTTGCTAAAATGACCAAACACAGTACTTGAAGTGAAATGAATAAGTTTCAGTCACTACTCACAATTAAAACAAGTAGTGTTGAAGCAAGGATTGGAAACAAACAACATATTATTTTGTACCTAGAATTTAGAAGACAGTCATTGGTTTATTGTACTAAATGTTATTACATGTTATTAATGCGTCCATATAGAAGTTTTGCTGTTCCAGTTTTTATGTTTCATAATGTGTATCCAAAAAAAAAAAAGATTTAGTATATAACAAGTATTGTTAGGTGGTAATAGCATATTGTTTTATTTCTTTACTTATCATTATTTAAATTTTAGGGGTAAGAATTTTATGATATTTGCTCATGTTCTTTATGCACTTCACTACTAGGAACAAAAGTCAATTAACCAGTGTTTAAGTGAAATGACCTGATCACTTCTTTGATCATTTACTAAGTGAAAGCCAGACACTTGATGGTTTCATGGGCAGCTTTCTTTTAATTATTGATGATGGAAATAGGAATCTAATTAAATTTCCACCATCTTGAAAGGGCAATAGGCTTCATGTCAGTGGATTTACTTCTGTATGACCAGTACAAACTGAGCTGAGGAATCGGTCATCTATTGTCATTAGTCTGCAGATCCATCACCAACTTCGTCATCATTTAATTAATTCAGTAAATAGTGCACTTTTACTAATATATACAATGTACCAAGAGTCTATAATAGTCTATCATGTTATATTGTACATATACATTGAGCAGGTCTTTTTATTGGGCTAAATACATTTCTTATACTATGCAGTACTTCATGTTTTAGAAAACGTTGTCTTGGATACTTCAACCATCTCAAAATATGGATTAATTTTGTAAATTGTCATATATGGTAATCAAAATGGACTGCAGGCTCTATGACCACTCTCCCTAGACTGAAATACTAAACACACACTATGCTTTTGTTTTATTCATCAGTATATCAGCTAGCAAAAATGTGCATGTTTGCATTATTACTTTATAACTGACCAGCTGCAAACTGAATAAAGGCTGTAGTTTTAATGGAATCAGCATAGATTCCTTTATTGTTTTTGCGCAGAGTGCGGTGAAATTTAACAGCCGTGCATTAACACATCCCCACTCCCACAAACAAACAAAGAAGAATAAATACAGTAGAAAAAAAATAGAAAAGGCATGGAAATGAGATTGTCAAGCTGCAGCGTCGGTGTACGCCGCCTTCATGGACTCATGCTATGATAGTCATAAATGTGTGCATGTTATTGCATGCTATTGCATTATCCTCAGGAACAAAAGCACGCTTGTCTTTCACCCTTAGCTAAAAATTCGAAACACATTCAATGAAAAATATCATAATACAATGTTTACAATATAAAATAAAAATAAGACATGTAAAGATATTTAAGTAGTATTAAGGTGTAAATTGCATGTGTCTGGAAAGCAGTAAAATAACACCCCTGTGTGCCTTCCATGGAACACTGTGTGACTTCTTTACACTTTCGCTACACTTATGTTGACCTGTATTTCTCAGAAAGGTGTCTGGGGTCACCCAGGAAAATTCTGCTTTACTATTTCGTGGAAATCTATTGTGGTAACCATTTGTTAACAGTTAAAGAAATCTCTGTCTGCAGTTTGAAAACTCCTGCTGTGCACAATTCAGAGGTAGAGCAGATGATTAATAGATGTAACATATAAAATGACAGATATTACAAATAACAAAGATTGTAGCAATTGTGCATCAGCTTGAATCTGCTGCCTCACCCCAGCTCTCTCAGCTCTCTCCCTCATCTCTCATTCATCCTTTCTCAGTTTGTCAGCGTTACAGTGCAGTTATAATTGTATGTCTATGAACATATATATTTTTGTCACGATTAGTTGCACCGAGGCTCACTTCTCTTTTGCTTAAACAATTAGCACAAAACAAAAATCAATTCACTGAAGTTCGGTGTCAAAGCTCTCAGGATGAACTCTTTCAACACTGATTCGAGCTTACTGTAAGAGAAGCAGTTTTTCATACATGCTTAGAGATGGTGGTGTAGAAAAATCTTGTACAAAATTCCCTAAATGAAATAGAAAGATTTTTAAGTAAATAAATACATAATCTAGTGACCTCTCTTGTGGACATACAGTACTGTATGCAGCACACACACTGTGATGGCTTTGATCTAAATGAACGATTCCAGTGTAAAGAAATGTACTGTAGACGAACCATGTTCTGCATGTGTGTTAAAAATTTATATCACACTTGGTTGTGGTATTTTGATGGGAATATTCAATTTTGAGTAGAATGTTTCATACAATGCTAACACTATGAGAAGCATAAGGATTTTAAACTTTGTTTGGAGATTTGATATTTGGGGACACCATGGTACTATTTCTAGGAATGTGTGTACGCACTTGAGAAAAATTTACCAAGTCCTTATTACTAGACTCACTCTTGAAAGGTTAATATAGATTTTTCATTTGCAAGCATAAAAATTAAATAAACAGATCAATAAAAACATGCTCATATGCCCATGCAGATTTCTCTGGTTGTTTCTAAAACACTGACATATGCACACTGTTCTCAGCTGAGCAGTAACATTTATATAATGTGTGTGTTTGGGGAATTTTGAAGTTATGTAAAGTGTGTATGCTTTTTTTTTTTTTTTTTTTTTTTTAAGAAAATTGTTCATAGGTTTATATTCACAATGCAAAGAATGACATTGCATAGTAATAGCATATAATTAATAGAACATAATTAATGAAGCGGCATAGCTGTGTATTAAATATTGCTTGAATTGCTTTGAAAAGGATTTACATTGAGGTGAAAATACTTTTCACTTTAGACAGCTATGTTTTTCTAAACACATTTGATATTCTTCTGCATAACGATAGAGATATATTTTATTGTTTCCATGCACATATCAGGATTTTGAAATACCCAGCTACAATAGTTTAATTTTCATTTGATGGAGCACTTCTTTATTCTCTCTCTCTCTCTCTCTCTAGCTCTCTACACTACACTTTAGTTGTGTGAGAAATGATATAATGATAAGTGTCATCTGTTTTTGCAGAATCTGAAATGTGTAATTATAAGTTGTTATAATATTATATTATAACAGTAATATATTATACTATATATAATTATATTATAACAGTAATATTATTACAGTTTTGATCATTTGAAAACAGTTTTTAATGGCAGTAAAATGTGTTTAGAGGTTATCATTAAAGAAAGTGAAACTTTTTGAGTAATGCGTGCCCGTGTGCAGTTACAGTTGTGGAAAACTTCTGTAACAATGTAAGTGATGTGGGACTGGGAGTGTAGAGCATGGGAGCACACTTTTTTTAGATTGGGAAAGAGACAGCTTAGGTTCTCGCAGAACTCGCAGAGAAAGGGATGAGAAGACAGATTGGGCTTTAACTAGTATACTGACCTTGAGTGGTTTTTAAGAGAAAGAGATGGCCGTTTGACAGACAAGTGCATGTTGTGAAGGAAAATACTGTTCCCACACAAAGTTAAATGGCCTGGGACGAGAGGTGAAGCTGAGCGGAAAAACGGAGTCTATAAGATTTGCATTTCCCTGGAGCCTAGGCGTTTGACATTCCATCAGGTCTAGGTAAAAAAGAGAGAAGTGTAGAAAAACCCCTTGAATTGTGAGTTTGTTTATTGGTGTGAGTGTGTAATTAGTGTGTGAACATGAAAGCAGATGAGCAAAATAAGTAAATAAATGCATATGGTGACTTTATGGTGAGTGAGCAAACAAATTCCACAATAAGTGAGTGAATGAAATTCAATTCAATTTTATTTATATACTGTAGCGTTTTTAACAATGGTCATTGTCTCAAAGCAGCTTCACAAAAATGAAAAGAAAATTTGAAAAGAAAATTTATGGAAGTGTGGACTTTACTATAATAGGGGTTATTTATACCAGAAAAGTTAAGAAATTAATAATATACATCGAAAATATATATTTTCGTAAAATAAAACTAAGTAAGTCACAGCTCGATCATTACTATCTTCCCAAAACCCAGCAGCTATCACTGAAAATACAGTACAATACAATGCAAACATACTGTATAGTCATTCATTAATGGACCATGTAGTTAATATAATTTACTTAATGTTATATGTAGATGTTTCTGTCTCACTTAAAGAGCAGTGTAGTTGCACACAGACTGAAATAGTTTCCTGATATAGACAGTGTGTTTTCTTACATACAGTAAAAGTAGTGTGTGGAGAGAGTTTGTGATTGACTGAAAATGTGTCTAATAATGCAGGAATAATACATGCAGAGAACATTTCAAAATAAACTGGAGAGAGGGCTTTAAAATCCCAAAAATCAGAATCCCTAATCAGAATCAATATTTAAGTAGCTGCAATGCAATCAGTACTAGAAATATATATAGGGGTTGGACAATGAAGCCGAAACGCCTGGTTTTAGACCACAATAAGTCATTAGTATGGTGTAGGGCCTCTTTTTGCGGCCAATACAGCATCAATTCGTCTTGGGAATGACAAATACAAGTCCTGCACAGTGGCCAGAGGGATTTTGAGCCATTGAGCCAGAATAGTGGCCGGGTCACTACGTGATGCTGGTGGAGGAAAACGTTTCCTGACTCGCTGCTCCAAAACACCCCAAAGTGGCTCAATAATATTTACATCTTGTGACTGTGCAGGGCATAGGAGATGTTCAACTTCACTTTCATGTTCATCAATCTGTTGTTGCATTATCATCCTGATACATGGCACTGCCTTCAGGATACTATGTTTGAACAGTTGGGTGCACATGGTCCTCCAGAATGGTTCAGTAGACCTTGGCAGTGACTCGCCCATCTAGCACAAGTATTGGGCCTAGGGAATGCCATGATATTTGCAGCCCAAACCATCACCGATCCACCCTCATGCGTCACTCTGGTAATGCAACAGTCTGGCTTCTCCACACCGTAACTTTCCCGGATGTGGGAAAGACCGTGAAGGTGAACTGATCAGAGAACAATACATGTTTCACATTGTCCACAGCCCAAGATTTTCGCTCCTGGCACCATTGAAACAGACGTTAGGCATTGGCATGAGTGACCAAAGGTTTGGCTATAGCAGCCCGGCCATGTACATTGACCCTGTGGAGCTCCCGACGAACAGATTTGGTGGAAACAGGAGAGTTGAGGTGCACATTTAATTCTGCAGTGAGTTGGGCAGCTGTGGTTTTATGTTTTTGGATACAATCCGTGTTAGTACCTGGACATCACTTTCAGACAGCTTCCTCTTGCGTCCACTGTTACTCCTGTTGGATGTGATTCGTCCTTCTTGGTGGTATGCTGACATTACCCTGGATACCGTGGCTCTTGATACATCTCTGATATGTCACCCATAATGTTGTGTGCATTGCAATATTTTAAGCAAAACTGTGCTATTACTCTGCTAATTAAACCTTCACACTCTTCTCTTACTGGTGGAATGTGCAATCAATGAAGATTGGCCGCCAGGCTGGTCAAATTTAGCCATATGGCAGTGGTGGCTCAGAGGGCTAAGGCACTGAGTTACTGATCGGAACGTTGGTGGTTCGATCCCTAGCTTCACCAGATTGCCACTGTTGGGTCATCTGCTATCTGCTCCAGGGGTGCTATGGTGACCCTGCGCTCTGACCCCAATTACACTGGGATATGCGAAGAAAGAATATCACTGTGCTGTAATGTATATGTGACAAATAAAGGCTTAACTTATGAAACCTGGCCAGTGTTTCAGTTTCATTGTCCAACCCATGTGTGTATATATATGTATATTTAAAAAGTTGATTTTATTCTTTTTTCGGCTAACACACAATGATAGGGTTAAGCTTTTATACTAGCAAAATGAAAATTATTTGCTGTAAGAAACAAAATTGTGTACACAAAGAGGATACAGCAGGTACCAGATGCCTCTTTGTAAATGGAAATATTTTACATTTTTAAATTAAAGTATTCACATTTCATTTTGCAAAACAGTTTCGCTAACCAATGTGAAACTATTAAATCATTACTATTTTTAACCATTGTGTGGTATGATTTACAATTTTATTAAATTAGAGCACAAGAGCTCAGCTCCGTCTCACATAGCATAACAAAGGTGTGAGAGCTGCAATCCACTACATTCCCCCAAATTTAACCCCGGGGCAAAATAGAATAAAACATCCGGAGAAATATTAATGTTATTTTAAGGTACAGTATGATTTATTGTTACAACGGAATCTTGAAAAGACAGCATCAGGAATTAAATATTGTGGGTAGAGGTTTAGGCTGACTCAATAATGAAAATGTCTTCCTTTTTATAGTCAGGAGCAGTAGAGTCACGAGAGAGTGCTTCTTCTTCATAGACATGGTAGCATAGATATGCATGCATAGGCCAGCTACAGTATGTACATTAGAAATAAGAGCATGGTGAAATTATTAACATCCAAGTGTAAAAGAAGGTACAGTTAAACCCACAGATTTACTTATTGTACAATTATTTAGTGTATCTAGTGTTCTGTTTATCTTCCTCCATCACAAGCACACATACAGTACATACACAGAATGTTCAGGAAAATGTAAGATACCAGGGTTCCATGCTAAACTCTTCACCAAACTATTCTTTTTCCGTCTGCTCCAGCACTGTAATGATCTTTGGTTATTACTGCAGGATATGTTTGCTCTTTGCTTCCTTGATTTATTCAGCATTCATTCATTCATTCATCTTCTATACTGCTTTATCCTGTATTCAGGGTCGCGGGGGGCCTGGAGCCTATCCCAGGAAGCTTCAGGCACGAGGCAGGGTACACCCTGGACAGGGTGCCAATCCATCGCAGGGCACACACACATACACACATTATCTATTCATCAATTAGAATAAAATGTAATAAAATTTAGAGAAGGTGTAAGGTTCATTTAGTTAATATGGTTAATGTTTTGAAGGGGAAGACTATATGCACATAAGACAATTTGACATGCTCTAAAATAGACTGAACAATTTACAGGTAGCCAAGATAAATAAAAAATAATTAGTTTTTGTAATGACCATGAATTTGTAACCTGCAACTATTACCTTATGTTGTTGCCACAAACATCACTAATTGTTGTCACAGATACCTGGAACATTCCTGGACCATTGCCACAATTGTTACCAGTTGTATCATTGTTGAACCAGTATATCTTTACATTAGCTGAGACACTGGAGATGAACTCCTCATGTGTCTGTTCCTCACCTTCATGGTGTCTGTTATCAAAGAATGATTAAATAGCAGCCTGTGTGATACTTGATGCCTGTTACACACCACTCATTGTCTAAAACGCTGATCACACAGCTCTAATTAATGATGTTAAATGTCATGGACATGTGATACCTTAGTGGTGATAAAGTTTCTAGATTATCTTCTCTTGATAATTGTGGAATTAGCTGGACTAAGTAGAACCATTTGCTCATTAGAGGCATTAAAGTGGTTCAATTGATCTTTTTTGTGCTGTGAAATGAGAGATGCATTCATAATACAGTTATGTGAGCAAAATTACGTATTGAGATATTTTAGCATTAAAAACTTTTTTCTATTTTGATTGAGTTCTGTTAAGTAGGCAAAGAGTTCCTCTACCAACATGGGAACGACCAATGTCAGTTAATTTAAAGCAAAGCTAGGTGCACTTTTGCATTACTTTTGGTACAGCCCTTGTGTATGCATGTGTATATTTTAAATAGTGTGTGTGTGTGTGTGTGTGTGTGTGTGTGTCTTCGTTTAGGCAAATAATCTATTTAAATGTACAGTATGTGATTGCCTGCAACAGTAGGTCTGCTACAGAAACCATCCTGGTTTATGTTTATAAAACCAACTGTTATTTTTAGGTATTTGGTTTGCCAAAATGGATCCATGACCCCTGATTTAGAGGATCTGTGAGATTATTTCTAAAGCAGTGCATAATTCCTAGACACATACAAACAAATCATGGAAATATGTCTTCAAAAATTAAATAATTAATCTTTTCTTTTTTTCTGACATATTACATACCTAGGAATATGAATATTCACTGGAATATGGATGGAAGTATTTGATGCCTGATCAGGCCTCCCATATGTGAGCCGTACCCAGATTTTTTTATCAAACTTCGGAAACACCCACTTGTCTAGAATAGTGTTTCTCAACCCTGGCCCTGTATAACCCCTTCGCCTACACATTTAACTGTTTCCTCCTCTATCACACCAGGCTCAATTCAGAAAAGACTGTTAATTAGTTAAGTTGTTAAATCAGGTGTGTTGAGAAAACATTAACATGTTCAGAGTAATGGGTCCTCCAGGAGCAGTGTGGGGAAACACTGATCTAGAACATGATTGCTTGCTGTAGCATTAAAAAGTCCTTTCTTCTGGAACTAAGGGGCTCATGTTTGTTGGTCCTGTGCACAAAACAAACACATGGTTTGCCAAGATTGGTTAGGAAGAATTTGAGTGATCTGCACAGAACCCTGCCCTCAACCTCACTGAATAATGGAACAAATGCATGGCTGAATAAAATAGAACAAGAACTGCATTTCAGAATTCCTTACCCAAAATCAGTGCTTTGCCTCACTAATTTTCTTCGGCTGGTTTGTCATAAGACACTGTGAAGATGTAACGAATACCTTCACAGAAGAGCGACAATTGTTAAAATGGCAAAGGTGGGATCATCATTCATTCAATTTCTATACCGCTTAAGTTGTACATGGCTGCAGGAAGCCTGAAACCTATCCCAGTAGACGAGGGAGGGTACAGTACCATTCAAATCTATTGTAGGGCAAACATGCACACTCATTCACAGACTATGTGCCAATTAACCTACTTCTGCATGTGTTTGGACTGTGGGAGGAAACCGGAGCACCTGGAGGGAACCCACCAAGCACAGGGAGAACTTGTAATTTCAGAGATCCGGGAAGAGAATCAAACTCCACACCTGGTGCCACAGTGCTAACCACTACACGGCCTTACTGCCTAAGTGGGAACCAACCCCATCTTAATTCATTTGGAACAGGATGCTCAATAAACACATTTGGACACTATGGTCAAGTCTGCTGTCTGAGTGTTTAAAGGAGCATTTTTAGGTACAGCGCATACCTTCATGTATTCAAGTCTGACATAGCTAATGTGCTCCAACAGCAGCTGGATATATTTAGTCTGACAGCCTGTGTACTGCTAATGAAGAGCGAGAGGGGTGAGGGAGCTGTGAACACATGTCCAGGAGTCTGCAAGCCCAGTCTGTTGTAGGCACACAGGATTAGCGACAGCAGGAATCTTTTGATCTTCTTGTTTATTGCACATCAGGTGTCCTCCTCAAGGACAAAGATAAGAGAACATACTTTAAAGTATGCCAGATAGGAGGAATGTCAATATTGTCCTTTTAAAAACCTGGTAAAGTTTATTAATTATATATTCAGCTTTTCTTTTTGGCAGTAAGCATACACTTATATTTTAGTGACATAATTTTAACTAATCCCACTGCAGAGAGTAAATCCAGTACATGTATTTAGAAGATTAAATACTAATACTCACATTATAGGTACCTAATAACAGACTATTCAGTTATTGCCCATCCATTCATTCAAGCCAACAAATATATGCGATGATGAGACTGAACCTCATTTTATTCAGAGATTTGGAATAAAACAAATAGATTTTGTCAGGATTTTATAAGATAGCAGCAAAACCTTCGAAGCTTTTCAAAGTCGAAGTGATTTAGTTCATTTCGTTCTTTTAATCAGAAAATATTTTCAATAAACAGACACAAATTCTGCCTATAGTTCCAGTAATGAAAATATTACAATGCAGCTAAGGACATATTATGATAAACAGAATGAGCAGCTCACCTCTCATATCTTCTGGTCCGATTTGTTTTTTTTTTTTTTATCTATTGCACTGCATAGCGTCTATAGGAGTCACGTGACAAAAGAACGAACGACTCGGACTAGAAGACTCGTGAGAAGAACTGCTCAATGCTGTTTCCTGTGTAATGCACTGCACTGGGATTCACGTGACAAAGAACGAATGATTCGGACTAGGAGACTCAAAGGTAGCTACTCATTTCTGTTTCCTGTACATAACCTACGGAGGTTTTGCAATGCTTTACGCATGTGCACCCAGTAGAAAATGAACGAATCACTCTTTTAGACTACTCGTTCTTCTGAGTCATGTTAAAGACTCATTCAAAAAGAATGAATCGTTCATGAACGACCCATCACTAATATATACTATATTCCCGAAAGTATTCGCTTGCCTGCCTTCACATGCATATAAACTTGAGTAACATCCAATTCTTAATCTATAGGGTTTAATATGATGTTGGCTCACCCTTTGCAGCTATAACAACTTTTCTGGGAAGGCTTTTCACAAGGTTTAGGAATGTGTTTATGGAAATTTTTAATAATTCTTCCAAAAGCGTCGGACACTGATGTTGGACGAAAAGGCCTGGCTCCACTCTAATTCATAGAATCATATTAAACTCTGTGGATTAAGAATTGAATGTTACTCAAGTTCATATGCATGTGAAGGCAGGCAAACGAATTCTTTTGGCAAAATAGAGTATTCTTTTCACCTCAGTTTTTTGGTTCGGCATGTGCAGCACCATTTGACTGAGATTTCTAACAGTTCATGAGGAAATGTGTATGGAGGGCATGGGGTAAAGCTCCTAATACTCCTAATATAAATATGTTATAATATAATATTATATAACACTGGCAAAAGAAAGACTAGCGTTTAATAATTTTTAAAATTGTAGGTATTGTTTAGTGAATCGGAGTAAAGACAATGTAACAATTCTTGTCCTGTATCAGGCACTCAAACCCTGTTCAGGCCTCTTGGGCTCTAGATATCTCCTCATCAGCGGTTACAGACTGGAGGGTATTTTGCTAATGGATTCCCTTGGGTTGCTGGACAAGGGATCAGTGAATTGGACAATAGTTGGATTGGACAGAAAGACAAATGGAACATTAATGTCAGATTTGTTAGATTCATGGTGCATGTGTTTCTCTTGGGTTTAATTTTCAATAGAGGGCTGAGCCTACAGAAGTGTTATGTAGCTGGGACAGCTGTGTGCAGACATGGGGTCAGGCTTCACCCACCCAAAACAATACAGGGCAGGTCATTACTTCTTCAGTTTTTCACATTGCACATACCACTCTTTTACAGCTGAGCTTTGCTTGATGGTTTGTGACCATCCATCTTCCTCTTGATGACATTTGAGATTTCTGGAATAAATTGCAGTGGTCTCTTTTTTTTTTTTTCCCAGAGCTGTATATCATATGCAGGTTTATTGTGGTTATGTGTATGCATGTGTGTGATAAAGGTTCTGGTTGTAAAGATATAGTCCTTTTTTATTTGGAGAGACTGAGGACTGGGTAATACTCTGGGAGAAGACACTGAGAAGTCTGATGTCAGCTGTCAGAAAAGGAAACACTTCCTGGGACGCACTGGTGTTGGTTATGTGATGAAATTTGATGAAATGCATGATGAAATTTGTATAGACACATCTTAAATATAGACCTCTTTATATAGCAAACATTGATTCATGGAGCTTATAAAGTGTCAGGTGTGGGCTGGATGTATTTTTCCTTAAAGTTCTTTGTCTACACGTTGCTGTCTCTCATTTTTATACCTTTGCTTTTATTTTCCTTACTGTTTTGCTGACAGATTTCATTTGTGAACTTGGAGAAATGAAAGCAGCAGGTGATGGGTTATAAGGAAATTTAAATATATTAGAATGCAATGAGCAGGATGGTTCTTTACTCTTGTATTGCTCTTTGCCTCTTTCCAGGTTCAGATTTTCTTTGCAATACGCACATCATTCCAGTCAAGAACGAGGAGGGTGTGGTGATGATGTTCATCCTGAATTTTGACTATGTTCTGGAAGAGGACAGCAGTGACTCCCTGGAAAGGCTCAACCTAACCCCTCCTCCCAAATCTGATTACAGTAAGTCTAATGTCCTGCACCATTTAACAATGTTAATCAAGCTATATTTTCCACTCCTAATTATTTTTATGCCTCTGCTGCCCGGCAGGATGTTTTAGGGTTGTCCATCAGTCCATGGGTCCATCTAAGACTAAGACATCCAAGTTAATTTAAAAGATCTTGAGAATGTTTGTAGGATTTTTCTACATTTAAATATAAAATACAAATATTTTGTCTTAATTACATTTCTTTCTGTTGCAAGTATGAAATGTGTGCGTCAGTCGGTGAGGTTATTTGATTAGAGCACAGAACACAATTTTAAAACATCAAGACTGACTCAGTTTTCTCCATTTCACTTAAGAGTGTGCTACCATTTTTATGCTATAACGTCTTCCGTGATTATGCTGTTAAGATGTCTTGTGGCCTGGTATGACTAAAATACACACTACACTTGAGAAGGACACATTAGCCCCAGAGCGTAGGTCCTTTCACTAGGAAGTCCTTCACAGTTGAGTCACAGCCTGGTATTCCTGCAGATGTTGTGGTCAGCCCACTGGGTCAGAACCTGCCTGATGGTGCTCATTAAGCTGTTGAGAAACAGAGGCTCGGCGTGGCGCAGTAACACAGCACAAGGTCAGCAGTGGAACTTTGTTCATCCGAAAGCAGCCCATAAGAGAGATTTCACAGGAAATTGTGATCGAACAAACACCCTCCATTTCTCACACAGAACAGAAACAGTGGCAGATTATTAGCTTGGAACAAGATTATCACAGATGATGTATGCTTATTAATGCTTCACTCAACATCCTGTATATCACCTTTGCTGACCTTTCCATTGTTCTTGGTGAGCAAATGGAACTTAAACATTCTGTGTGTGCGTGTGCGTGCGTGTGTGTGTGTGTGTGTGTGTGTGTGTGTGTGTGTGTGTGTGTGTCAAAATCTATTTTCAAATCTAGTATCTCTGCTTTTTCTTTATGGCAAATTATGGCAAAATCTTTGGATAATCATAAAATCCACTTAGCTGTCTAATAAATGGAGATGATACACATAAATACTATTAAGAGAAAGTACTCAAATATTTCAATGAGACATTTTTTATTGTATGTCTTTGGATGGAGGTGTCATTCATTCATTCATTCATTTTCTGTACCGCTTTATCCTGTATTTCGGGTCGCGGGGACCTGGAGCCTATCCCAGG
>JAQMYG010000035.1:20689307-20701279 GCA_030014215.1 Clariallabes teugelsi | reverse complement strand
ATTTACACATTAAGTTTACTGAAAGTAAAAACAGTTGAAAGTCAGAGGACGTTTCTTTTTTTGCTGAGTATATGTACATTTATAATGGCTAATTTTTATACATTTTATAAAACATGTATTGTACATGTAAATTATACACATACTGTACTAAGACAACTACAGAGATATAATAAAGCCTGCAATGTTTCCTGCAGCTGAGATACTACAATCTATATCTGAAAAATATATATGTCCTTTGGGTTTTCTTTAGAAAATGTGAAGGCCTATTAAAAGTCTCAGAAGGGGGTCTTAGTCAATACATTTTCCCAATATCAGTAAAATGATGAATGCAGTACTCTGCGATGCAATAACATATAGGGGATCTTCGATACCCTCAGACGTCATGTTTTTATTTAATTACAGAACTCATTTTTTTTTTTAAATAATCTAATATCGCTGTTAATGTCATCAAGGGTGAAAGGTTACTTAGGGCCAGAAACTGGGCAGACACTTGATATTGATAATGCTTTTCCACGGAAAACCTGTTATGAACTGTATTCATACATTTTTTTAATTAATATACTAACAGGCTGAGCAACTCAAGGTCATTTATATGACTTCATTTAAATAGTATGTGAATAGTTCCAGAATAGAAATCCTAAATAAAAAATATATATAAATAAACAAAAAAATAAAAACACATTAAATATGAAACCGCAATACACTTAATTAGTGCTATAAGGTTAACAGTGCAAAAATCTCCTATGAGCTCTTTCCCACTCAGAATAAAGTTAAAGTTGTAAAAGCATCTGTTCCTAGGCATAGTGCATACTGAGGTCACACCACATTCTGAATATATTTTTTATATAATAGGTTGTGGCACAAACCTATCCAAGTTCTTTTACAAAATCACTTTTTTATTACAAATTTTAATGAAATGGCCCCTCTATGATAAAATGTGCATCTAGGTGTCAGTTTTAAGCTGCATATAACTTTCTAAGTGCATTTCTATTGTGCCAACCCTTTGTCTTGATGCACAAAATATAATTGTATTTATTTATAGAAATCTGGTTTAATATTATATAGTAATTTTAAATAGTTATCCTTCTAAACCATCTGTTATTTTATGATTGCCTGAAGTGCATGAAAAGCAGGTCTCGCTATAAATGTTGCCAGAACACAGAAGCTTAACTTTTCTTAATCTTAACAAGATCACTCATGAGAAATACATTTCATGCCAGATAGCCTTACATATCGTTGGTCATGACCAAAATCCAGATTTTTCTATGATTCGAATTCCTGGCCTCCACCAAGTTCCACCAATGCTTGTGTCTTTTATGTTGCACATATCTACAGGTTTGTGGTGTATATGAAAATAAGGGTAGATTCATACTTTTTATTTTTATTTTGTTTTTGTTTTTTTAGAAATTTTCTGAATCAGCACCAGCTCCTGCACCAGGATTATTACTGTGTCGATGTAAAAGGGATATGGTAACAGATTGTGTAACAGTATACCTCACCAGTTAATGTACATACAAATAAGTAATCTGTTCTTTATATTTGCATGAACAGATTGAAAATAGCAAACATGTTTCATCTGGCTTTATTTGTATAAATCTGTGTGGCATCATCTGTTCAGCATGTGGGTAGTGGTGGCTTGGGAATTAAGGCTTTAGGTTACTGATTCATAGGTTGTGCATTCAAACCCCAGGACCGCCATGCTGCCACTTGTGGATCTTAAGAAAGGCTCTTAAACCTCACTCCTCCATGGGTGCTGTATCAAAGCTGACTATGACCCAAAGCTCACTGTACTGTAATTTATATGTGAATTATCGAGACTTTATTCATTTGTAAGGTTATATACAGTAATTACAAGAAACTCTTTTATTCTTAATTTTTTTCCTCTATCCACTCTTAATTTATGACCTTTTATTTCTGGAAAGAGTCGATGCCCTCTATTTAAAGACCCATGCGAATGTCATTCATTTTCTTGCTCTAGTTTCCCATTAAACTCCTCTGTGTTTTACAAATCTCTTCTCCTCCATGCCAAAGTATAATTTTTTTGCTTCTCATGGAGAATATACATCCACACCGAGATCCTATACCCAATGTGACATATTGTCTTTGTGGATTTAGAGTTGCTTTCTTTTTTCATGTTTAATTCCTTTTTTTCCCCTGGTTTTTTTATTTATTTATTTATTATGGCATAGAATGTTCCAGGCTAAAGAATATCTACACAGAAACCTATTTTCTGCTGCAATTGTTAAAATTATTCTCTATTCTGTTCAAGACTGCAAAATACACCAAAGCTGCAGGCTATGCCTGTTGATATTGCCTATATATTTTTCCGTTGTCTTCTCCAGGGAAAGGAAGATTCTTCAGGCTCCGCCTGCCTTCCCTGAACTTGTTAGGTTCCAGCAAGCAGTCTTTGCCCCAGGAAGACCCTGACACAGTGATGGTAGACTCTCCCAAAGCCAGCAATGACTCTGTGCCCTTGAGGGACTTTCATTCTCTGACTAAGGACAGCTGCAGTCCTGCTGACGCCAATGACACACAGGCCCTTATCAGCTCCAGTCCCCACTCATCCCCAATCAGCGTGTCCGGACCCCTCGACCACTCATCCCCTAAACAACTGTGGGACCGTCCAAGTCTGTCTCAGGCCCAGTCCACCACCTGCTTGGCACAGTCCATCTCCAGAGACAGTGTGTGTAGCAGAAGACGAGCTTCCTCCGTGCATGATATCGAAGGTCTCAGTTCCAACTCCAAACGCCCGTTGAGGGATCGGCACACTAGTGAAGGTAAATAAACTTAAAGACTTATTTCTTCTGTGATGCAAGAAGGGATTGTGAGACTTGTGAGACACAGAGTTAAGACCTTGAACAAAAAGGCCTGTAACTGGCAAGTCAGTGTGTGTTCCCAAAACAACATGAGCCATAATGTCATATTACTATATTGTGTATGTTTTTTTTTTTTTTTAGTCAGATGTCTCACGGGACTTAATGTTGTTTGAGTACAGAAATATTGGCAGAAGGAAAATAATTAATTTTGACAGTTTTACACTCATTAATTTTGTCCACAAAATATTCATTAAACTGCCATAAATATAGTTTTTTTAAATGGAGGCTTACCTTGCCGCTGTTTTAAGAACTTTTTTTCTTTCTCTTTTTTTTTTTTTGGAGATTATTATTATTATTTATTACCTTTATTACCTTTCCTTAGATAACAACTGTGAGCAACTGTAACCTAGCATAAGCAATTTCCCTCTGGGATTAATAAAGTTCTTTGAATCTTGAATCTTGAATCTTAAGTAAATGAAATCCATAAAACTAACGTGACTAAAGCCTACTGGTAACTGAAGCTTCATCATTAATTCCTGATCACTGATCAATGTTCTCCACATTTCAGACCATGGCCGCAGTGTGAAAGGTAACAGTGTTATGATTGAATGCTTTGCAGTGTTGGCCTGATTACTGCACGTTTCTAAAGGACAGTTATTGTCTGATTTCTCCGTTGTATAACTCCTATTAATATATCAGTGTGATAGACCCAAAGCACTGTAAGTCTTCTTAGCATCTAATAACAGAGAATTTATGGTATTAAAACGATAACCCTTCTATTTTGAAGAGTCGTTCGCGAAATCGTTGCTTTAGCCTGATATCACTTCTCAAAGCATCAGTCCTCAGGAAAATGCTTCATAAATTGACAATCAATGACAAGACAGCATGTGGAATGATGAGTGAGGAGTCAGAGGTCTGGCTATGGTCAGACAGTAATTTAGAGTACAGTGCAGGACAGGTGTGTATGTGAGGTTATAATAAAATGAACGTTTGCTCCTAGCCAGAACTGAAAAGGCTCTTCCCTTTCTCACCCTCATGCATGAAACTGATGTGCCGTCATGAGATCTGATAGGAAATTGGTCCTACGTTTGAATGCTGTATATTTGTTCCTTACAAATCCATTTTCAGGCCCATATTAGGAGTGTCCCAAGAGTATCCATATATTGGGGAAAAACAGAATTAACAGAATTAATCAATTAGATTAACAAGAGTTCATCATGAAAGGGAGAGATGACTTTTATGTGCCTACAAAGAAAAACCAATCATGTAGATGATGTTTTTGTAAATAAAGTTACATTATTTTCCCCTGTGTTTGGAGAATTTTGGGCACAACCAGTATATAACCTTTGAAGCATGCATTAACAAAGCCTGTTTCTTACACTTTTTTGTGTAGTAGGTGTACCATTTCAGTGTTTTACATACTTCAAAATCATTGTCATTATTTACTATTTTATGCTTTATTTTAAACATATGTAAATTAGTTATCAGCCTGTAAAAAGCCTCTTTTTTTAAAGAGACAAAATCCTTGTAATGAGTTACTGTACATGTCAGTGCTTTTTACAGTCAAGTCTAACTATGGTCTTAA
Source organism: Clariallabes teugelsi (assembly GCA_030014215.1). NCBI lineage: Eukaryota > Metazoa > Chordata > Actinopteri > Siluriformes > Clariidae > Clariallabes > Clariallabes teugelsi. Next base: position 20,696,878 of record JAQMYG010000035.1, on the reverse strand, counting down.
CTATCTTCTCAATCTATATCATCAGGTCCTTTTAACCATCTCAAATCCAGCCTGCTGGGCTCTACCTCAGACTCCAACCTGAACAAGTACAATACAATTAACAAGATCCCCCTTATTGCACTTAACTTTTCTGAAACTAACAATGACAGAAGAGCCCCGTCACCTCCTGTCTCTGAGAAGACCATCATCGCTCCGAAAGTTAAAGACCGTACACACAATGTCACTGAGAAAGTCACACAGGTGAGATCCATGGTGTTTTCCTACTCTAGAATCGAATCTCATGTACTGTACAATTACCAGAGTATATATTATTCAGCTTTTTTATTTTAGATAAGCAAATAGTTGCTTTGAATGCATATTTCCTGCAATGATTCATATTTTTCTGCTGGCAACAATTCCTTTAACCATGATGCAATGAGTAGTTTCTCACTTTTTCAACAATGTCCTTTTGGGAAAAACTGTTCTGCATCAAGCAAAGCCAACAGCTAAAGAGATTGTAGGAATGACTGGAATCAGGTTAGGAACTCACAAACACATTGGATAGTGCCAAACTGTCAACTCTGTGGAGGAAATTCAGTCATGACTGACCACTTAAAAACGTGGTGAGGTTGCAATGAACGTATTTCCACATGCACAATATGACTTTCAGGATTGAAACTAAACAGCTGTGTGTCCATAAATTAGTGAAGCTGAACAGAAATTAGTCTTCCACTGAAGACATGCTTCGCCTGTCCACTGAATGTGCTACATTTTTTAATGCTGTAGAGGGAAGAAGTGGTTTTAGAATATATTAGGAAATGATTTAAGAAAATGTGATGACAATGCCGACGATTCCGATGTGAGACAACAGACAGTGATCTCTAAGTGCTACCTAAGCTTCGCAGGCAGGTGACACAAACAGGGTTCAATTTACTAGGGATTATAAAGTTTGGACTTGGAAGAAGTGATCTGAGATTTACCCTAATGCCATGACCTTATGCGCATTGGAAGTCTTTGGGATATGCAAGAGAAGACTTCATGGAGTTGTTTGGCTCTCCCATCATCAATGCAGGAAGTAAACCAAAATTGGATGCAACACTTGATGGAAATAATTGTTGTGACATTGTATAAGGTTGTCAAAACAGTGCCCCGGGCAATAAATGCTTTAATCACAGCTAAAGGCAGTCAAACAAAATAGATGCTTTTTCTATTTCTTTGACCATGCTTTGTGTATAGGATGACAAAATTATGAATCAAAGCTTTTTCGGGAAATTGCATTGCTCCATTGTATTGCTTCATGTTTTAGAAATTCATCATGTTAATCAAATGCAAGCATCAACTAAAGTAGTACTGTAGTTGTGGAACAATTTTTTGAATTCAATTCTTTTAATTGGTTATTCATTGACCTGAGGCACTGCTCTATAGATCTAATCTTTTAGAAAATGCAAGTACTTACAACAATGGGCTATGGACTTAAAAAAGAAAGAATAAAAACGTCTATGATATCAGGGGATAATCAGTGTAAAACTGCAGAGTTAATGAGGCAGTACGTTTGAGTTCATTACCCTGGGTGAGTTTCTTTACAGTTACACTACTATAGAACAGCGAATAGGCCACTAATAAACAGGAAGCTATGAAAAAAAGCCATTTTTCGTGGGGTGGTGTTCTCAGTCACATCAAACTTGAGTAATCTTTAGAATCTTTGACAATTTGACTGAATAAATATAATTAATAAAAAATAACCTTCCAAATATTGTTAAGCATACAATTCAATAACACATCTACAGTAATTGTGTTAAGCAAAAAATGTGAACTCAGCAACAGTTTGAATTCAGTTAAAATAACAATTCCTTTGCTTGAAGTTATGAGTTCCAGGAGCTGGCTCACCTGTTGTCACTAATATAACAGTAACAGACAATTGAGTTTTTAAATTTTTTTGATGGCTGATGTTTTCTTTCCCAATGCACAACAAATGCACAGCACGTTCTGTTAAAAACCCCATACCGACTAACTAGCTTATTTTATCATATTTGCACCATGTATGTACAGTAATATTTGAAAATTAAATAGGACAACTGGGACAGCCACAATATTTTTCTTTCCTGTCACTGTAAATGTTCAACTCGTACAAGAGAATTATTGACCTACAGCTGCATTGTTCTGCCGCCAGTAAGAATGTCTAACAGCTACCATTTACTGTACCTTGTTAATACAGACTATTGTGCAGTTAAGAAATCTCCAGACACTTGCTTCCATTATTTAACACCCATCTCTGTCTCCCCATCCTCTCTCTCTCTCTCTCTCTCTCTCTCTCTCTCTCTCTCTCTGAAACTGCAATGCATCAAAAGACCATCTGAGCATGAAGATGGATTTCCTACTGCTGTGCACAGATATATGCCCCAATATTGGCAGAACAGAATTCAATAGCACCGTGGCAGCCGTAGTGTTAGCATACCCCTTCCATCCGCAGGCTTGATTTAGGTCTTTGCACAGACAGTGGGTTTACTCTAGGGACAGATAAATACTAAAAGTGTCCTTTTGTTAACCCACAGTCATTATGCAGACTGAAGGGCATCAGATGGCAGTCGCTCTCATATGTATCACTTTCCTAAACAGCTGTGGAAAGAAACGAGAAACGCAATAGACATATATTCAGGGGAAAACAAAAACACATGGAAGCCTAAGCAACTGTTATTCCTCAAGTCATCTAGCTTGGCATTTGAGTCAGCCATGTGGCTTGTCAGCTTTGACTGATTTTCACATTACCTTACTGTGACCATCTGCATGTGTGAAAGACAGATAACAGAAAAAAAGGTCAATGTATCACTCCTTACTGAAGAGAGTGAGAAAAAATGCTGTAGAGGCAGCACAAAACAAGCTCTACTCATGTTGGCATGATAATTAATGAGGTACTAATCAGGGTAAGATGCCTCATTTGCTGTCTGTCAGTGGCAGTTTCTCTATGTGTTGCTGTGTGTAAGTGTTTGCGCTTTAGGCTTACTGACAGTCACACTCTCCCTGGTTTACAGTCAGTTTTAGCTACACAGCATGAGTTTGATCCTTTCAGAGTTTGAAAATATGACAACTGCTCTCTTGCTGACCTTGTAAAAGATGAATATTGAGACAGGGGAAAAAGTAGAACAATTGTTACTGCCCTGGAGAGAGCATGACATTGATGCTTACCCAGCAAAATAGACAAAGCTCAACATCTCAGCCTTTCCCACCAAGAAGTAATCCCAGATTCATGCTTCTGCAGTCATGCGAATGCATCGTCAGCCTTCATTTTATAGATTATTTTCATGCATCTCTGGCCTATTACCCAAATGTGCCTCTGGAACTCCACACACTACCCCACACCAGATCCAGATTCAACTTAATGTGCACTTCCTGCCAGAGTTATGACTTTTTTTTCTCTCTCTCTCTTTCCATACCCCTGAGCAATGAAGTTAAACTCAGCTCACTCCTGCAATAACCTGACATGGGCAGTAAGGAAGCTTCGTCTTCTCAACATTCTGCACAAAATAAATGAGTTTGGACTGGAATGAGATTAATGTTTTGGTGTGGGACTCCTCCATACTGCGTAACAGTGAATTTTGGAAAGGAGGTTGTCAGTAGTAATGAGATGTTGAAAAAATCCTGATGCAATCTACATCTTACACAAAGCTCTGCACTGGTACACCAGCTAGCAGTTTAAAAATACAATAGCAGTCCAAAATGGAACAGATAGCAGAGCCAGTATATTTTATTCATCACCGTTTCCTACAATCATATCTGAGCATGAGAGTAGATGTTTTTTGCTGTCAAAAATCCAAAATTTCCCATAAACATTTAGTTTGATTGAGATCTGCAGCCAAATAGTGGGCATACCAATCTCATCTCATTTATTTATTTATGTATTTATTTATTTATTTGTCTATCTATCTATCTGTCTATTTATCTATCTATCTATCCTGATATCATCAGGTATTTTTGTCTAAAGCTCCTTTTTGTAACTTTAAATAAGTGGTTTATTCATTCATTCATTCATGCATTCATTCATTCAGTAATCTTCAGTAGTCACTTCATCCTAACAAGAGTCAATGAAAACCATGCACACATACACATTGACACGCTTATTTACATTTAGGTACTTCAATTGAGTTTCAGTTTATTGGAATTCAGTTTCTTAGAATATGCAATCATACAGAAACCACATAATTTGTTTGCCATTGTCAGTCAGTTTGCACAGTTTACAGTTTGCTTATAGCCATGCAGCCAACTCTAATAAACAAGTGAATTTCCCATTATTGTTATTATTTTATTAAAAAATATAATGTATTTTTTTTTCCATTGTCCAGGTGTTGTCACTAGGTGCAGATGTATTACCAGAGTACAAGCTCCAGTCTCCACGCATAGACAAATTCACCATCCTACACTACAGTCCGTTTAAGGCCATGTGGGACTGGCTCATTTTGCTCCTTGTCATTTACACGGCCATTTTTACCCCATATTCTGCTGCCTTTCTGCTGAACGATCGTGAGGAACAGAAGAGAAGATTATGTGGCTACTCGTGCAGCCCCCTTAATGTTGTCGACTTAATGGTGGACATCATGTTCATCATTGACATCCTTATAAACTTCCGGACGACTTACGTAAACGCTAACGAGGAGGTAGTGAGTCACCCGGGGAAGATCGCTGTGCACTATTTTAAGGGCTGGTTTCTTATAGACATGGTGGCAGCCATTCCCTTCGACCTGCTTATCTTTGGATCAGGGTCAGATGAAGTAAGTGTTCGGCTACATTAACATTCTCTTACTGCCCTCTCTTGGATGTGCTGTGTTTATATCTGTACATTTTATTTCTCTTGGAGAAATTATGTTTCCATTAGGGATCGGTACATATGTTGTTAATATTAATTAAGAATAAACTAACCCCTAATAGCTTAATGCATCCTCCTTGGTCATTTAAGTATTTTTTATTTTGCTGTAAATAGTATGTACTTTGTTAGTCCATTTTATTTAGATGATTGCCTTGAATGTAAAATGGCAATCAGTGAGGTATCTAGACACTCCTTGTTAGCACAGTTTATGGACCACAGTCTGGGCCAGCCTGCACACAGGCTTATTTATGTCTATGAGGATATTTCAGCTGTTTAATATAATGGCATATTATAATTGTGCATTATAATCACTGTAGTATAAGGTAATAAGGTAAGAACGTATAAAAGCTGTGTGTAGATATTACTTCATAACTTCGCTTGTTAAGAGAGTGAATGAATATAAGCAAGTTTGATATTTACCAGCTAAATTTTTTATAAAAAGTAGGAAAATATAACAACTTTTATGTAATCAACAGTTTTTTTCCTGTAATACATTTATTTTAATAGGAACTTAATAGGGCCTTAAATAATCCTTGCTTGAGTCTTTAAAAGCAATACTGATTTGCTTATTTGAAAGAGAAAAATAATATAAAGGCTTCAGTTACTAATAACAATCCTAAAATTCTAAGATATTGGTTTGTTTTTATTAATTGCCAACAATACTAAAGGCGTGAGATGTCTCAGATGAAATGTGCACAGTTTCTAAGTTAAAAAGTCCACTTATTTACTTTTCTTTATATAGGAGAATGAATTTTTGTCATTTAAGCTTAAGTGATGGGCCACATCTTTAAAATATTGTTGTACTGTACACTGTTCTAGAACATCTTATCAGAAGTCTGAACTAGAAGTCTATACACTGATCAGCCATAACATTAACACCACCAGCTGAGTAATATTGATTCAATTGTATACCAGTAAACTGGAGACAAGTTTAAGGTCACCCAAGGCTCATCTCCATCTGTGAGGAACAAAGCCCAGGCCACCCAACCCGATGAAACAGAGACCCCAATGCAGCACAAACAGCCAAAAAAAGTCAATGTTGGCTCCGAAGAAAGTTGACCACAGCTTAACCCGCAGAGTTCTTGTGGAGCCACACTCTGATAAGCCACCTTGGTGGTTTTAATGTTAATGGTTTTAAAGTTATGGGTGATCAGTGTATGTCAGCTTAATTAGATGTACTCAATTTTATGTTTAAATCATTGTGTATACATTCTACGATATATTTTTTTATTTATATAATATATATGATTTATATATTAGGTCATTGTCAACTGAACAGATAAACAGGACAAGGAATTCAAAATCATGAAAGATGTCCATAGATTTGATAAATGTGCTATAAAACATTTCCAGTACATTTACCTGTGAAATATGATGGTGATGATAATTTGTGCTGATGATTATTCTCTTTTTTCTATGTAAAGACAAAATAACATAAAAACATACATTTGTACAAAGTTTTTGACATTTATAAAATCTTCCAACATTACGAATGTATTACAAGGCCAATTAGGAAAGAATTTTACTGTCATCTCAAAGCCCATAACATTATGGATTGTTTTCAAGGCATGATACTTTCAGTTTCCCAGACAAATGACTGATTTTCATGTAATTATTTGTAAATTTTTTGCCTAACTTCTTTCAGCGCCAACCAGGCAATGAAAGAATGGTAATTTGAATGTGTTTACGTGACTGAGAAACCAGGGGCAGCACCAGAGTTTTTTCTTTTGCTGGTGCTATGGGGTGATTGACTTTTAAGCAAGGATTTTCAGAAGTTTAGGGTTTACCATTAATGTGTACTGATTGGCACATTTAAATTTCTATTTCGGCACCCCAACACAGATGCATGGACACACACACATATGCAGAGTACCATGTCTGTGACATCTTTAATGTCCATTCTGTGTTAAACACCAAGTGAGATATTTGTCTCATATTATATAGATCCAAATTCACAAGTCAGCAATCTTAACCAAATGTTTATAATATTCAACTTTGTAAGAGTATGCCCTAGATAGGGCTGTCTCCGGTTTGAGCTACGCTGCCACTGTTGGACCCCGGATGGCACATCGATGGACTCTTTCACACAGGTCTATGTACATTTCAGCCTTTGATTTAGAGGTCTTTTGTTTAAGGGTTGATTTAGAGTTTTGTTTGCTAAGATATAACCTTACATGAATGAGCATTGCAAAGAGAAACCTATAAGGAGTCAGAAGTAAAACTAATAAATGCATTAAATTCATAACAGGCAACAAAGGGGATGAAAATAACTTGAAAATCACTTACTATTAGACAGCTTTCATACAAAACACTGTGTTTATGAAGGGAAATATTATTCATTATAAATCCTTGCCTCACTAATGCTAATTTACAAAACAAAAAGGTGCTCTTGCTAACAGGATGCGAGAGTTGGGTCAGAAGTTCAGTGTGTGCTTTGCCCACTGGCGGAATCAAATCATGTACGTGTTTTATGTTTTAAGTTTATTTTTTTTTTAACCTTTTTTCAATTTTTTGTATTAAGTCATACAGTAGTATTCACACACACACACACACACACACACACACACATATATACACACAGTACAGGCCAAAAGTTTGGACACACCTTCACGCATCAAAACTATGAATGAACACGTGGAGTTATGTACAGTACTTAGCAAAAAAAGGTCTCCACAGTCACCGGACCTGAACCCAATCGAGATGGTTTGGGGTGAGCTGGACCGCAGAGTGAAGG
>JAQMYG010000035.1:20656775-20667267 GCA_030014215.1 Clariallabes teugelsi | reverse complement strand
AAATATCGGAATGCATGCGTTTTTTTCCTGTTTGCACAGACATAAAACATATCCGATATGTGTCACATATGAGCAAAAAATCGGAATTGGGTCACATTTAACTGACAGTGTAAACGTAGCCTCAGTTGTTATTTTAAGACACAGAGGTCAGCCTTTCTGTGTGTATGTATATATATATATATATATATATACACAGTATATATATGTGTGTGTGTGTGTGTGTGTGTAGATTGTGTTTAGATTAGAAATCAGAACCTCTGGTTAAAGTCCTGGCACTGGCAAAGCCTCTGGTAAAATAAATCTTCTTTTTTTTCCAGGCTGGAGTCTCAAATGACGTCAGACATCAAGGCTATTCTGTGCTTACTGCAAAGAAGCTCATCTGCAGTCCCTCCTGCGTACAGCACAGTCACTGGCAGTCTGGAGAAACATCCCAACAGAGCACATTCTACAGTCAACACCAGCCAAACCCTCACCCCTAACTCAGAGGTAACCTTCAAAAAAATCCAATGCCTCCACCCATGCTGAAGAGATTGAAATAGGGAAACCTAACTTTTACACATGACTGTATATTACAAGATGTTAGATCATGTCACTGCAGCAAAAGAAATTAATGACATAATAAATAATGACAATCTTATTTATAAACTAGATTTATGTCAATTTTATATTTTGATCTGTCACATGTTGATTTTTTTCTTCTGTCAATTCATAAAATTCTAAATTGCGAATGTTTCATTACGAGCTATACTATATTGTACAGTAATTGTAACGTTATTACGTTCTACACTGTCGAGTTGCCGTGCTTACACTGCTTTGTTTTCACCACTGATTATGATTCTTACATGAGTGTCTCTATTATCATCAAGCATCAAAATTTCTATTGCTATTACTATTACTATTGCCACCTTAAAGTTGATTGTTATTATCATTTTATTCTCCTTATGCCACAGCAATTTGCTAACACTTACAATGACAACTAGAGGGCACCTAGAATGCTTTGCGTTTTATTTTCATGCAAAACCTACTGGTCACAGCATCTCATTTTTTTTCTACTGGAAGGGCACACATTAAAGCATTTCATCCTGCTTCCTAGCACTTACGAGACTCCTTTATGGCACTTTCTCACGTATTCTCCACAGGAAGAGCACCCTAGAGGGTAGTTTGTGTTGTCTTCTAGGTGGGGACACCCTACAGAGCATTTCATCACATTTTTCCACTGTCAGGGTGTCCTGTGAGCCTTTTCAACTGCCCTGCTCTGAGACTGCCAGTATTTCATACATTCATACTTATATTTAATGGTGTCAAACCTCTGTAAATCAAGATAATTACAATGATCACTTTGTTATGACAGTCTTTTTTCCCTTGATCATTAGTAAGGTTATTGTTAAGAAGTGCTAAGCCCTAACGACTCACCTGTACCTAAGAATATGGTTTTAGCTTTACCTGATGGTTGCTCTGACATTAGAGAATCTTTACAAAAACGAATAGCTTAATGATTTAATCACTCTCTGACAAAGTAGAAATAAGAGGTCAATAGTACTGTGGTCCTTTTTTTTTGTTGCATTGTTTCATAAAGGATATATTCTTGGTATGTACTATATCACTTTTTTTTTTTTACATGAGAATGTTGTCTGATTGCATTAAAATATCAGGTGCTCTTTCTCATCTCTCTCTCTCTCTCTCTCTCTCTCTCTCTTTCTCTTTGAGCAGGATCAGGAGACAACTAAGCCCCACAGCCCAACACCAAAAGAGAAGGTTCCCTCCAAGCATCAACATTCGAAATCACTCCTTCCAATCCACTTCTCCTCACATTCTCAGTCACCCAACACACCCAGTACAGCAGCCACAGCGATCCAAAGGCCTCTGTCTGACCCTGGACTGCCACGATGTAGCACTGAATCCCTTCCATGACCATAAAACTCGACTTCCAGGATTGCCTAGGCTTGTATGTACGAGGAGAATATTAAATCCTGATGCTCACGTCCATGGAGCATGGAGCTGAAACTTTAGTTGTTTTGTTGAAGTTGAACATTCTGTTTGGTTTGAGTGAGAATCCCTAAACTCTGACCTCTTTTGTAGCTTTTGCTCCATGCTAGCGCGCTGGATATGAATAAGTAACCTCACTCAAGGACTCAGGGTATGGCTTATGACTACAATACACAACGAATAGTGATGGTGGACTATCATCTCTAAGATGGTTTATTCCACGGTTTCAATGTATACTGCTGTATTCTCTACAATTTTATCAAACACTGGAATAGTTTGCAAATCCTGGACTGTCAGTAGTACTATGGTATTTTACATGTTGTATGATTGTTGGTGGGTGAAGAGCACTTCTGCAGGTGTCACAGCCATGTAACCATTTTCTGCCTCAGTTTACAGTCATGAAAGTTTCTTATTATCCAAAGCTAAAAAGTCAGGAACAAATAAGAGACTGGTATTTAAGAACATCACCATTTTATCACACATGTATTTACCACTTTTATGTACTTAGAGTACATTCCTGCTGTATAGGATAAGAAGCATGTGGTAAGTCTGTTCATAGAGAAGTGCATGACTGAAAGCGTTACCTGTTGCATGCTTACTGCAACATACTGGAAAGCAAGTGTAGTGTGATTCTGGCATGTATCAAAAATGTTTTATTCCCTATTTTAATGGGTCAAATTTCTTTGCACACGGACCAAATTACTGGAGGCCTAGAACTATTTTGATAACCAAAGCATTGGTACCGCACATGTAGCTCTGAATAAGTATATATGCATATTTATGTATAATTTTAGCAACTACTGTAAAACAATTGTGGATGAGACTGGATATTAATAAGGCACAAAGGAAACCTTTGTTTAGTTTCTAAACCATTATAGAATTTTTGTTCCAAATTCTGCTTGCAATATTAACACCTGGAATATGGTACGTTTTATATTATTAGCTTCCATTGCAAATTGATGCAGCAATAAGCATTTAAGCCTATGTAAGTATGTATTTATTTATTTATTTATTTGTTTGTTTGGTTGGGTTTTTTTGTTTGTTTCATGCATTTTTAATGGACTGATATGCTTTAAAATAACTTTTGTGGAGTCTTAACAACACTTTGTTTAATGACAGTAGAGTGTGTTTCAAAGTACATTACTAAGGGAAGTCCAAACTAGAATTATGTTTATTTAGAAACATTGAAAAATTGTTTTTTTTTACTAAAATCCAAGTAAATATTTTCAGTTCTGGGAAATGAAAAAACTCTTCCAAGCAAATCACTTTGAAGTGTAGGAAGCTCAGACAGATAAAAGCTGAAGCAGTGAAAGTTTTCTTTTTTTTATATATATATATTCCAATCTTGGGTATAGAAAGGTATCACCTGAAGGTCTTATGTATGAAATTATATCTATTTCATAATACACCACAAGTTCAACACAAGCATTGAAACTGTGCATGCTGTTACTTGCTGGATCAAGTGCTGTCTGAAAACATCTCTTTTCTAATTACCCACAGAACGGGTAATCAGAAGATGGTTTATTCTTAATACTTCTCTCATACCCACTCCTTTCATGTGCAAACACATAAAACATGACATGTAGCCTATTGATGATAAGTGGACTGAAAATTGTTGCAAACTTGCATATAAAAAAAAAGAAAGAAAAAAAGAAAATTGCAAACTTTTGCACATATTCTCCAAACTTGTACAAGAAAGTCACTTTTTACCTAAGTGTGTTTCACATTATTTAATTTAAATTTTATTTTATTATTTTTTTATGCATTTTTAAAGTTTGCCACCATATATTTTATACGCTGCAACACTATACAGATTATTTGAATGTGACAGTTATTTGATGAATTCTTATATATTATATGGTGTATATAGCACACTTGCTTTAGGAGATTACTTTTAAATAATTGTATAAATTAATACACAAATAAAAGAGAATGCTAAATATCAGCTTTGAGTTTACTGTTGATCAGAAAATGTAATTAATTATCACCCTTGATATTTTAGGTTTACCAATGCACCAGTTGCACTGAGGTGTTAAAAATTCTTCCAACACTCTTCTGGCACACTGCTGTGTGTAGAATCCATTAAGTGATATAATCCCTGGTCAGTAGTGGCCCTGTGGTGGCCTCTAGAGATTGGCTTATACATTATGAATAGCAATAGGTTGGCTAGAGTAATTTATTGTAGACTGGCAAACTGGTAGCTAATGGTATACCTGTCAGGTAAGGTAAGAAATTATAATTAAAAAAAAAAAAAAATGAAATATAAAAAGATCCTTCTGAGTACTACTAAAAATGCTGTTTTGTTTCATTCACACATGATTAGGTTACAAGAAAAGTTGTCTAACATAATAAGGAACATAGCTGGACGCCATACTTATTCAATTCAATTCAATTTTATTTGTATAGCGCTTTTAACAATTGACAATGTTGCAAAGCAGTTTTACACAATCAAAAGAATTATTTAAGTTTGTATGAAATGTGAATGTGTATGAATCATAATGATAAGATTGTCACTGATGAGCCAGCCGAGGACGACGGTCACCGTCGGCAAGGAAAAACTGCCTAAGATAGCAGTAGGAAGAAACCTTAAGAATACTTATGAATGTATATCAACAGATTCCATATGTAACTATCAATCGTGCAATATCACAATATAATATAAGGAGTGTTGTGCTGAATATACAGTAAACATGGCTGTGATGTGGCCATAAGCATCACAGCCATGCCAATATCCAGCATAACAGCACAACCTTGTTTTTATACATCAGCTCCACAAACACAATTTATTATTAACAGATTATGAATTGTTTATTTAACCAGTTATTTTGCTCCGCCAACACATATCCTTCCACGACTAGTGGAGCTTGTGACCAACACTTAGTGTAATTACTGTAACTGTGGTGAAAATAGTTTTAAATTCTTGCCGGTAGTACAGTATGTAGTCAAGAGATGAGGAAAATATACGTTGGAGGTGGTGGACAGTCCTACAAATCTTGTACGTTCTCTTTATATATCCACTTATTCCTACTTTTGGAGCTGATACTTGGAAATCCATTAATTTCTAGGTTCCGAGGTTAAATCCCAAATAGCTTTACATGGAAAGCTAGTGCGCTAGGGAGTCCAATCACTTGTACCACACACCAAGTAGCGCCCTCATAAGGGGCTAGAGAGCGATTCGGGTTCGGACTTAAAATCTGTTAAAATCTACTTAGCTTTGTAGTTCAGCTCAGGCATAAATTAAGCAATACATAGGCCATTAAGAATGACTTAGCAGTCATTATTAAGGAGACAGTGTACTGTAGTTTAATATGACAATATTATCAGGTGCATTTTTATGCTGAAAGTGCTTCTGGCGACTTTTGAATGGAGGAATTTGCTGCTTCTCTTTCCTCAGTGTTGTACACAGTACCAACCTACTTTTACCCATGCTGGTGACCAACAGTTACTTACTGTAATTAATGATTGTAGAACACCTGTGACTTGGAGTGATACTTACAGGTACAGTAAATGGTAAGTAGTGTTACAATCCATTATCACCAATTCTGGAAAGACACTCGTCCAATTAGATTACTCATACAGAACTGTTGTATCCATCCATACATCCCTACACTCAACTAGGAAACTCTGTAGTCCTACTAGGCGATTACCATTGTATTTATTCCCTTTTTACGACCGTGGTAGGACCTCTGGTCAACATTCACACACGCTTTCACACACTACGGGCAATTAGGAACCATCATGTCTTTGGACTGTGGCAGGAAATTGGTACAAACCACCAACTATGGGCAGAACATGGCAGAACTCCATGCGCACAGACACTAAGGTGGGAATCGGACCCAGACCCTGGAGGTGCAAGGTCAACAGTGGTAACCACTAAGCTATCCTGCCGCCTATCTGTTCTATGATCGGTTTTATCAATTAAATTATGATTTGCAACCATGATTAAACTAAGTAACTGAAAAATACTCTGACCAAAAAAAAAAAGGTCAACTACTTTATGATTAATTTGTGAAAATGATCCCTCATGCTCCCAGAACCAGAACTCCCAGAACTTGAATATATTTATTTATTTATTTTATATATTGGAATACATCCATGTAATTTCTATTTCGATCTGTTTGAGGCAACTTTCACCCAGTGTTTAAGCATTCATGTTTTTCTGACAACATTTTTCCAAATCGATGAAAGGCTCAGCACTATCCTTTCTCTTAAATAATGTGTAGGGTCTACCAAATTTCAGTCATTTCCATTCAGAGGCCATTCTAGAGTATTTTGGAGCCCTAGGCAAAAATTTGTAGGGGGCCTCTCTAATCAGCATTCATCTCTATCTATCTATCTATCTATCTATCTATCTATCTATCTATCATACAGTATATTATGTTCTCTCTCTCTCTCTCTCTCTCTCTCTCTGAGCAGACCACTGAAGAGACCACTGCAATTTACCCCAAAAAAACGTCTGCAATGTCATCAAGAAGAAAAAGGATGATGACAAATCATCAATCAAAGCTGAGCTGTTTCCTTTTTTGCAAAAAGAGTGGTACAAAGTTACCCAACAGCAATGTGAAAAACTTAATGTCTGTCAAGAAAACTTAATGTCTGTCAAGAAGCACCTCTGTTTCCTTTGCTTGGGAAAGGAGAATATAATTTGACACTTCTGATGAAGCCACCCCCACTTTTTTTTTTTTTTGGTCAGGCAGTGTACTTTGTGGCTTGAGTAAACTAATAATGTCATAAGACTGGACTATGTCTCCCTCTACCGGTCACTTTAAAAAAATATATATATATTTTTTACAATAATTAGTAACCAGTTGGTTACACAATCTTTTTTTAACGCTTTAAATCGGGTCAGAACACGTAAGTTGGCATGATAAGTCTAGCTGAGGAGATTTTTTTTGTTGCACAATTGACAACACTCGGTTCATAAAAGGACACCGAGTCCGAGCGCTGGTGGAAACGAACCCGACCACAGTTTGGTAGAAGAAACGAAACCGAAAGCGGACGCCACATTTACAGAGAATACGTGTTTACTGTGCTTTCCCTGGGCGTTCATCTGTGTGTTACTTTCTGTCACTTTCTATACACACATTCTCCCGACTCACGGCACCATGAACCACAGTCAGGAGAAGAAAACCATCGAATATTTTAGAAACCGACTGAAGCAACTGATTCGGGTCGCCCCTGTCCTGGATGTGCTGCCTTTCCTAAGCAACGAGCAGAAGGAGCTGATAAAAGCCAAGATACAGAATGAAGGCGAAATAGCTGCCGCAGATCTTCTCCTCGGGGAAATTATAAATAACACATATCCAAAGGGCTGGTTCAGAGAACTCGTGACTGCACTGGAAACGGTCGGATGTAAACAAGCAGCCAACTATATAGAAAATAATCCTCCCAGTCCGTCGTTGGAGGCTGAGAATGACGCCTACACCAGGCTGATAGACCTGCTACAGCTCACTCTGACCAAAATGAAGACCACTGATGTGTGTCACGGCTGTTATGAGGGAGGTATTCTCACCGCCGAGGACCGGGAGAGTGTGAGTATGGCTGGACGAACCGTTTAAATGAGTCGAGCCAATTGATTCGCAAGCACAAGGCCTTCCTTAAAAAAAAATTTTTTTTTAAATCCTAAAACAATATTTCTCTGAAACAAACAATAAAAATGGAAAGCCCATAGCCCAGGAACTTTAGCAATCAAGTTATGTAGTCTAGTTAAAATCTCCAGAAATTCCATCCGTTTTTCCCCCTACAAATATTATAAAAAATGTTGTTCCTTAAGAATCATATAGATTATTTTGACACTGCAGGAGAACCCTTACTACAGACCTGTGTTTCTGTTATCTATATAAATAAGGTTTTGTCTGTACATTGGTCAGAACTCGCTCTTTCAATGATATTTGTTTCATACATTGGAGGACACGAACCCTGTCACAGAAATATTTCTGTCTTTACTGTATGTCTGGACAGCCAGATTTTGTCATGGCTTGATGCAAAACTGGCTGGACAGAATTTAATGAAACTTTGGCAGTAGTTTGTATTTGCCTGAAGTTAAACCTGCGCCATAAATATACGGAAGACAGAAATAACGGCAATACACCTCCAAGCTGCCCAAATTCTCATGACACAAAAACATGGCTTAGTCCAAAAAAAAGGGGGGGGGGGAAGGCATGTACACTATGAAACTAAACCTTCGAAGATGAATGGACAAATCAATGAATGTTTTTTCTTCCTGCAGGAAGTTTAAAACCAGTTTGTCTCATGTGTTCCGAAACACGGATCGTTAGAGCAAACATATCCGCAGCAATCCAGGGTGAGGCCATGTACAGTAAAAGACCTGAACCAAGATCCCAGTGTTATGTACTAAAATCAAAATGTTGGGTAGAAGTGAAGTTATGAGCAGTTATGTGCCAGATTATGTCACAGTATCACACACAACTGGCTGGATAGAATTTAATGAAACTTTTGCAGTACTTGGATATCTGCCTGAAGTTTAAACTGCACTTTAAGTGAAATCAAAATGGTGAATAAATAAATATAAATGAATTTTAACACAGAGAGAGTTCTGGTGTATAGACAGGCAGACTTGTATGTGGGTTTCAACCTGAAATAATATAACCTATTACATTAAAGCTGATCAACTGATTTATATCTTTAACTATTTCTTCAGTTTTTTTACCTGTCAACAACGGGTGCTTATGCTAGTTTCAAAATATTTTCCTGTATAACTTGGGTACTAAAGTCCCTAAGGATTCCAATAATTTTTTTAATATATAAATTCTACAGAACAAATTTAAGCAGGGCTTATATCGCGGATTGATTCAAACCATAAATTATGGTTTCAGATAAAGATTTGACTCCTCATGCAGTGTTTAGGCTGTTTATCGAAATTTCCAATTGATAAAACATTCATACATTTGTTTTCCTGTTTGTATAACACAAATCATAATCTGCCTGCTTTTGGTTTCCTTGCACCCAGATGGGTCTTGACTAGATTAGTAATTACAGTGAAACCTCGGATTACGAGTAACGCGGTTTACGAGTGTTCCGCAAGACAAATTTTGATTTGGAAAACGAGCGTTGTCTTGGTTTACGAGTACCGAGTATCATGCATCATGCATGCGCTTCTTGTTTTGACGCCGAGTGTCACATGATCACAACTGAGCCAACGGTTTTTCTCTCTCTTGCGCTGCGAATTGTGGGTAATCGTCTCCCCTGCTGGGTCTTAATGCTCTTACTGGTATAATCAACATCAACATCATATGTGTGTGTAAAACATATTTTATTTTGTGTTCGGAAGCGCGTGTGTACAGCGCGTGTACCGTTTCTTATAACACATATGTGTGCGCGCGAGTAAAGCAAAAGAAATTCTCAATACAGAGAAAAAATATTTTCTTCCTCAGCTCATCGCTGTACTGTATGTGTGTGTGTGTGTGTGTGTGTGTGTGTGTGTGTGTGCGCGCGCGAGCGTAATTTGACACTGTGCCGGCTGTATTATAGTCAACATGAAAATTATCAAGTACACTGAAAACGAAAGTCTGAGGTGTTATTTTTTTCCTGTTTGACTTGACATGGACTCATCAATAATAATAATTCTTAGTAATTTCATGATTACACGGACATTTACGGCACTTGGCAGATACCTTTATCCAGAGTGAATTAATCTCATCTGTTTATACACCTGAGCAGTTGAGGGATATGGGCCTTACTCAAGGGCTCAAAAGTGGCAACATGGCGGTGGGGTTTGAACCTGGGACCTTGCAATCAGTAGTCCAAGGTCTTAACTACTAAGTTTAGTGATGCATCCCAAAATGATCCACCAACCAGACACACCCAACACCTTAGTTTAGTTTGCATTAGCTTTAGTGCATCAAATACTGTCGAAAAGTGGCTGTCATGTTGGACTTTTGTTCCTTTGTGTTTAAATATTTGCAGTATCAAAACAAAGGATGTTTTATGGTTTAAAGCAGCATCTAAAAATATTTTTAGGCTTTTCTTCTAGGAAATAAACTGTTATAAAAACTTTAAAAAAAATAATAAAAAATAAAAAAGTTGCAGTTTCCATAAACTGTTCCTTTACTGTGTTTTCTCCTTATTGGGAAAATATTGTTCTTCAGTCCTCCAGTCTGTGTAACTCCAGTCTATGTCCGTGGAGTTCGCATGCTCTCCCCATGTTTAGTGGGATTCCTCCCACAGCTCAGCACCCATTCAGGATGTACTCTGCCTTATTCACCATTCACTGTAGGCTCCAGCAACTCCAACCTCAAACAATATAAGCAGTATAGATAATGGATGGATGGATAGGTTTCAATATGTTACATTTAAATATTACATTACAATGTATTAATTAATTAATTAACTTACAAATATACAAATACTACACACAATCCATTATTCATTCATTCATCTTCTATACCCTTGTATTCAGGGTCGCGGGGGGCCTGGAGCCTATCCCAGGAAGCTTAGGGCACGAGACAGGGTACACCCTGGACAGGGTGCCAATCCATCGCAGGGC
>JAQMYG010000035.1:20645384-20656675 GCA_030014215.1 Clariallabes teugelsi | reverse complement strand
GAGCCTGGCCGGGAATCGAACCCAGACCCTGGAGGTGCAAGGCGACAGTGCTAACCACTACACCACCGTGCCGCCTACAATCCATTATATTCCTTTAAATAATATATTAGTGATTGAATTTAAATCTTGCCATTAACAGTGGAGCTAAATTTAAATTGAAGCCTTTTTTAAAAACTTTGTTTGTGTGTTTTAGATACAGTATTATAGTGCATTTTCAATCAAATATTTAAATGCTGATATAAGCATGTTTTAAGAGCCCAAGTAATTTTTTCAGTAGAGATAAATGAAACATTAAATATTTATATTTATATGGTATTTATGTCTAGGTCGCAGTGCAATACAGTTTTATTCCAGAAGAGGGTGAAGGAGATTCATTTATAAGACATTTAATTGTCTCAGAGATTTTTCAATGTAGGTATAAATTTGTTCTCTCTCTCTCTCTCTCTCTCTCTCTCTCACTCACACACATGCACAAACTATACTTTTGAATAGATTATAGCCACAACTACGCAGCATGGGAATACGGCTGGGGCCCGTTTGCTGTTGTCTCGGCTGCCAAAGAATGAGTTCGGGTGGTTCTCTCAGTTCCTGGATGCTTTAGAGAAGACAGAACACACCATGCTGGTGCGGGAATTACAGGGACTACCTGTTGAGCCCATTGGTAATTCTTGCACTAATCACATGGCCTTATACAGTTTTGCTGCTACATTCAATAGTTAACTTACTTTAACACCTACACTATCAAGTCACTTTATTTTTATTTTATTTTTTTTTGTTATTTATTTGTATTTTAAAATTGTATATTATGCTGCAGAAATGTAAATTATGACAGAACAAATCTGGAGTTACAGTATGTAAAAACATGTTAAGTAACCCAGAATATGTTTTACATTTTTTATTCTTCAAAGTAGCCACCTTTTGCTTTGAAGTCAGTTTTGCATACTCTTGCTAATCTCTCAGTCAGCCTCACAAGAAATGTTTTTTCAACGTTGAATGGTTGGAATGTTGGTTAGAAATAAAAAATCTGAAATTTGGACTCATTAGACCAACGGATGGTTTTCCACGGATCTAATCTCCATTCCATGTGTTTCTTGGCGCAATTAAGTCTCTTCTGCTTGTCATTCTTCCAAAGAATATTCTTTGTTATTCCTTTGCCGCAATTTGAGTGTGAAGACCTGACCTACACAGCCTTCTCTGAACAGTGGATGTTGAAATATACTGTATCTGCCATTTGAACTCTGAGAAGCAAATATTTAGGCTCTAGTCTGAGGTGTTTTAGGTTTCTGAGGCTGGTCATTCTAATAAACCTATCCTCTGCAGCAGAAGTAACTCTTGGTCTTCCTTTCTTTGTCGGATTGACTGACCTTCATTTTATTAAAGTAATGATGAACTGTCTTTTCTCATTAGGCACATCTCTGAACTGAAAAACATTCCAGGGTAACTTCCTCATGAATCTGATGAGAGAATTCCATGGGTGTGCCAAGCTGTGATCAAAGTTAAATGTAGCTACTTTGGACAATCTAAAATATAAAATGTATTCCAGGTTGTTTAACAGTCTCATAAAATCAAGACAAAATATATCACCCAATTGTTTTATATAATGCAAGCATTTATAAAAATTAGATAATGCTGGCTATACTAAGCTTCATACCTCACCCTAAATAATATACCAACGAATGGAAAAAGTATATAGACCAACCAAATAATATGTTGATACATAGCATGTTTTTTTTTTACCAGTTAGATTGGCAGTGGTAGCTGAAAGGTTAAGGCACTGTGTAACTAATCAAAAGGTCAGGGGTTCAAGCCCCAGCACCACCAAGCTGCCTCTTTGGGCCACTGAGGAAGACCCTTAGGCCTTTTTCTTCCACAGTGACTTTATTCATGCACTCCGACCCCATCTTCCAAGTTCTAACCAAGTATTTTACTATGCTGCATTGAGTACTTGACAAATAAAGGCTACTTCTTTTACTTCTACTTTCAGAATCATCAGCTAATGTTGACAAACCACAGTCTCTAAAGGATGAGAGTAAATTGGCTACACAGTCAGACACAGGGGAAAGGCAAACAATTGTGGATAAACTTTCTGCCAGATCTGTCTCTCCGCCTCCGAGTCAGGCCTCTGGCTACTCTCAGGTTTCACTCTCATCCACTTCTTGCCTTGAGGCTGCGTCTCTTAACAGCAGCATGGACTGCAGTAGCTTCCTGTCTTATACAGACTCAGTCGCTGAGCTAAGCACTGAAGGTGAAGATTTGCCAACTTTGGACACACATTCATTACACCCTATTATATTCAGAAGATACTGTATCATATAGCATATGAAACATCATGTAAAACATATCTTAAATCAAATAAAATCCAGTAACACAAAAACTGGAGGTCATACTTATAACAATTTTTTTTTACGATACTGGTTTATATTTCCACTTATTTATTTATTATAGTTATATATTTATTATATTTATAATTTAAAACTACTTTCACCCCTGTTAATTTCACTAAATGTTGGTTGCTAACTGTTGGTCACCAACTCTGCCAGTAGCGGTTAGTTAGTTCCGCCAGTCGTGGAAGGATACTGTATGCCAGAGCAGTGTAAGAGCAGTGTAAAAACACAAAAAAAAGTTTAATTTCCATTAACTGACTATGGTTTAAACAATCTATTATGTACAGTAAGAGTTGGGTTATCAACATAATTTATAATGCGTTGTGATAACTATGATAGCCCACAATAAATCTTACAGTAAATGTAGTGTAACTTTGTAAATAATTAAGAAATATAACACAAATTCAACACAAACTATAAACTAGAACTAAACTAGACTTTTTTTTCTGCCACAGATTTGGACCTGTATGAAGGCAGTGATGTTGAAATGAAAGAAGAAAATGCAATGGAGACTTTGGATCAATCAGGTATTGTCATTTAAAGATAATCTAAACCAACAAAAAAGGAATCTGCCTTTTGGCTAGAAAGAATTATAGTTGTAATTCTAAGCAAACTAGAGTAGCATATGGTTTTAATAATATGCAATGACTCCAGTGGTGTTAATGTGGGGGGGTATATATATATATATATATATATATATACACACACACACACACACACACACACACACACACACACACACACACGTGTACAGTATATGTAATATAAACATCATTTAATCTAAATCTTTAAACTAGAGGGTGCATTTAAAATAGTGCACATTCTGCTGTATTAGCAGATGTGTGGAAATATTAATGCAAACCAGACCTCAACCAAAGCTACATGCCAGGTCTCTGATACTTCCTCAATCTGAGTATCTGAGGACATGAGTCATGTTTTCTTCTTTCGTATTTTCCAGAGGATTTCATGACATGAGCTTCCTGTTAAGTATTTCCCCATTTTTAAAGATTAAAGCTTTCACAAACCAAGTGAGTTCTGTGATCCAGATTTAGTAGTCATTCAGTAGTCATAGCACTAGTATTATTTTGTATTGCTTTCAATTGTTCATCTTCCAATTTTCTAGCAGTTCCACAAAAACTTAAATCAGTTACTATGGAAACAGAAATATGCACACATGCAGTTCTGAGGAAACCTGGAAGGCTTAGCTGAATGACAATCAGTGTGTATTAAAGTTTTGTTAGCACAGTCAACATGCCATAATTCACATTCAGTTCTAAATTGATTACACAGGATTACTCCAAAAATCCCTACTGAAAAAAGGTAAATAAAATAATAATAATAAAAAGCAGATCTGAAAATTAAAGGAAAACTCTACCCTAAACACTCACTCTCGCTCACTCATCGTCTATACTGCTTTATCCTGTATTTAGGGTCGCGGGGGCCTGGAGCCTATCCCAGGAGACTTAGGGCATGAGGAGGGGTACACCCTGGACAGGGTGCCAATCCATCACAGGGCACACACACATACACACTCAGACGCTATTCACACACTACGGGCAATTTGGGGAACGCCAATCAGCCTAATCTGCATGTCTTTGGACTGTGGGAAGAAACCCACCAAGCATGGAGAGAACATGCAAAATCCATGCACATAGAGGCAGGAATCAAACCTGGCTGGGAATTGAACCCGGACCCTGGTGGTGCAAGGAGACTGTGCTAACATTTTATAATATTTTTTAGAATTAAATATTTTTGATGTGCATAAGCTATACTGATGCTTATTTTTTGGTTAATGTATATTTATTATCCTTGTGAGATATTTGAATTTCTGCTCTAGTATCTCAGGAGGACATTTCTAAGGGTGTTAAAGTGGTGTTAATAGGAGGAATTAAAATTATAATGCTGAGGTTTCCCTGAGGCTCCTTAAAACAAGGTATTATCATTCTCTTTTTTTCAGTAACATTCAGTCTCAGGCATGGAAATATTCGATTCAGTTGCACTGCTACGGCTGAAGCTTGGCTCATCTTTTAGCATTCTGTCAGGCACAAGCACAATGGCTTAGAGTGCAGTATAATTATTGAACTTAATCTGTTTGAGCATGTACAGGTGAGAATGTGAGAGAGCTGTAAAGACTCTTGAGAGTTTTTCTCTTTAGGTAGGGATGAAATCCCACTGCCATCACTATTAGCACTCTAAATAGGAGGCCACGTGTTAAATCAGCAGTCATTATAGTGGATTTTGTTCTTTAACAGGATCAGCATGACACTTAGCAGCAGCACCAAGAGAATTTAAGCACATTTTTTACTCAATAAGAATGTTCACTAATGGGCCTTCAAAGCAATGTTGTATTTATATTTACATTCTTTCCAGTGGTGTCATGAAGCAGAAAAACAGATCCAAATGCTTTTTCTGTTATTTATTACAACCTATTTGACAGACATTCCAAAGAGATACACAATGTTCAGAAATGTAAACAAACAAGTGGTGGGCAAACGGTCATAAATTAGACAAGAATGTAACAGTAAACGGGAAGTATGTTATGAGCAAAACTCTAATCTAGACAGGCGTGTAATAACAACGTGGATTCATCACAGACACAATGCTGGAGCAAGGCATTGCAAGGTGTTCAGCAGTCAGCAGTCTGGGTTATTTACAGTGTAGAGTGGTATTCAGAAAAGTGTCATTAGTCATCAAGTGACCATGAGCTTGACTGGAGAACAGTGATGTGGCTGTGATGAGGTTCCAGTTTTAGACTGCAATTTCAGCATTTGCAGACATATACGTGGCAAGCAGTGGCCAAACAGACTATGACTAAACAGATTCTCCAAAGAAAATATTCTACTGCAATGTATTAATATGCAGTAGATGGCCTGCACTATAGAATGCTTAGATGACACCATTGACAAGAGCACTCTGCACTGATGAAGAAGTTTAAAGAACGGGAAACAGCATTAAATATAAACCACTCAGTGGGAGATTATCAACTTCAACAAAGGGGATTTTCAAAGTGGATTTAGGTTCAGTGGTGGTGCAAATGCATGGTTTGTGATGGAGTTAATGTTGAATTTAACTTGAATTAAATTGAATTTGAGCACTTTTGCATAAAGGAAAAGTTTCTCTACCAACATATGAAATTTGTATGATTTATGTTGGTTGATCTTATGCCCTTTACACTGTATATACACAAGCTCTACAGTGCAGCTAAGAATTATATTGTGTTATAAGTTCTTTTTTAATGATTTAGTTCAAAAAGTGTAACTTTGTGTA
The DNA here is from genome assembly GCA_030014215.1 of Clariallabes teugelsi. Lineage (NCBI taxonomy): Eukaryota > Metazoa > Chordata > Actinopteri > Siluriformes > Clariidae > Clariallabes > Clariallabes teugelsi. Next base: position 20,651,024 of record JAQMYG010000035.1, on the reverse strand, counting down.
ACTCTAAATATTAGAATATTTAAGTTCGAGTTTGCATAAATTACTATTCAAATAGTATAAGTACCTTTCATGTTTCAGTCTAGTTCAGTACACACATGGGGAAGACTGCTGACTTCACAGTTGTTCAGAAGATGATCATCAACACACAATCCACAAGGCTGGCTGTTCATAGAGTGCTGTATAAAAGAATATTAAGGAATAGTTAACTGGAAGTCAGAGGGAACTGGGAGAGTTTCACAAGGAGTGGAGTGAAGCTAGAGTGCATCAAGAGTCACCACACAAAGACATCTTCAGAAAATGGGATACAACAGTTGCATCCCTAGTATTAATCGACTCCTGAATCAGAGACAATGTCAGAAGCATTGTACCTGGGCCAAGAAAAAAAACGGTGAAGGATGCCATCAAAGCAACCTGGTTTTCTGTAATATGACAGAAGTGCACTGGTGCATACGTAAATGAACATACATTTTCAGAATTTATGCCCTGATATGCTTTTTGATAGATCTTAGGAAATATTCTAATAGTTTGAGATGCTAGAGTTTTTTATTTTCATAGACTGTAACCATAATCATCAAAACTATAACTATAAAAAAATTTCATTTCATGTGTAATTTATTTTGAATATATGAGTTGCAATTTTTAAATTAAATTAGAAAAACAACTTTCAAATATTCAAAAAAAAAGGAGAAGCATTGAATATCTTTTACTGAAACCAATGTATGAACTTGCGCAAAAGATTTGGGGAGGCACACAAGTTAATTACAAACACATGCTCCCCCTGTTGCAAGCAATAGCTGTGGAGGTTGCGGTCTCAGCTTCCCCTTTGGTCTCTTGTGTACTATCAGTCTTTTGACTTTGACAGGCACAAATTAAAGGAATTCAATACAAATGCCTTCTGGTTTGGGATGTTTTAAAATGAGTGCTAAGTTATTGACTTGTTTTTAGTACTGACAGATCAGAAAACAGAGTGTATAAACAATAGATAGAAAACAGATAAACAGGGAATTTAAAAATGAGGCTTAGAGTGGATGTGTGTTTGTGTGGTTCCTGGTCCTGCCAATTTTTTTTTCCGCCAGTTGCCACCACTTGCTCCATGCTGTCATATAAGCTTTGGAAACTGTATTGTGTTTAGACATATCTGTTAGAATCTAAATTTATTATAGTATGCCATAGTTATTGCATAAAGTGTAATAGTTAGGATATTATCTGAGTAGCATGTGTGTTTTTGGTTACAACCCACCCTTTAGTGAAGGCATTTCCCACCATTTGACTTACTACTGAAACTCTCAGCCTGTGTGCTTCATACCCAAACAGAACCAGTATAACCTGTTGTTGTCGGACGAGTCTCCCGAGATGCAACAGATGTAAGCTGAACAGATCTCGGTCTCTCAAATGGCTATTGTAGTAATAATTGTGTTGCTAGATCTTTACTGCAGATTTCATGAGAAATCCATGCTGCAGGAAACCTGTGGCCTAATATACTGTAAAAGTGATGCAGAGGAGCGCACATAATCATTAGTCATGTACACACATAACTGCATTTAGTTTTGTGCCACAGTTATTCATATTACTCAATCTGATCCACTGGCCTGGCTGCTCATCCACAAACATCATTTTGTTCATTTAGATAAGCACAAGAAACATTTAATGTAGGTTAATGAAGTGTTATCACAGTTTGCTTTCTGTGAAGTCCTGTTAAATGCCTGAAAGGTTATCTTCAATAAGACGTGGCTGCAGATACTTATTTCCATTACAGTCTCACAAAAACACAGTTCACATTTCTGCTGAACTGGTTGGGCCTCATGCCTGATCAAGGCTTTGGCAGCATTGTAGTTAACTGGCACAGTTACTGTACACATACTGTACATAGTTAAATTTCCCAGACCTTAGCAAATCTGCTATTATATTACATGTGAAGTCTTGTGAAGTTACCCTCATTCACTCACTCGTCAAGGTCGCGAGGGGCCTGGAGCCTATCCCAGGAGGCTTAGGGCACGAGGTGGGATACATCCTGCACATGGTGCCAATCCATCACAGGACTTGTGAAGTTACCATTATTGTTTTATTTATTGCCTGGTGCTGTGCATGTCAATCTACAACAATCTCATTTTTACATTTAGGAATGATACCTAATGTCACTTTATGCTTGTATTTGTATGGAGGGCAGGCAATACTGTACATTGCAAAAATGTCTTGTGACAGGAATATACAGTATGTAAAGCATACTGTATAACTCATGGATTGTTGGGGCACATAGAAATTTGTATTTCCTTCTTAAATAGTGCTAGGTAAAATAAGCTTAGTAATAAAACAGATATAGCATTTTAATGTCATTATTTACTTTGCACTGCTTTATCCAACTCTGATGTTTAGTATTATAGCAGGAGTGGTGACACAACTAGCTCCGATGGATCTGCTTAGATCCCAAAACCACAGGATGTCACCCAGAATGTAGCGATTTTAATTAGCGTAAATGTAATAGCTATGAAAAAACATAAGAAACTAGAACAGCAAACACCCCTAACTAGTGTAAACACTAATTTTCCCACACTGCTGGATAGGACGAGTGAGGAGGCATGCAGGCGGCATCTACAGTACAGATTAGCCTCCTTTCGGTTTGTTTGTTTGTTTGTTTGTTATTGAATTTATTTTTTTTTACTTTTCTTTCCCTCAGAGAACGACAAAGATATAGTTCTCCGTGATTATCAGAAGGATGTCGCTCGGCCAGCTCTGGAGGGAGAGAACATCATCGTTTGTCTCCCTACAGGAAGTGGAAAAACCCGAGTCGCTGTGTACATCACCAAACACCATCTGGAGAGCAGAAGGTTAAAAGGACTTCCAGCAAAAGTTGTTATTCTGGTTAACAAGGTACTGGACAGCAGTATATGATACAATGCAAGCTTGCCTCTGTGTAGCATAAACCTTTAGAACATGTCTGAATTTTAACAAATACATCTTCTATATGAGAGAGTTTATACAATACATTTTTAAATAGAATCAATCGAATTCAACACTGATTTTAGATCCTCTCACAGAATTAAATTCAGTTAGATAATTTTCCATGTTTGACTAAAATACGTCTGCTTAGAAGATCCACACGTTCATGTGATCTGGTGGAAATGCAGTGAGTGTTTGAGGTGGAAAGACATTAGCTTTATGTTTCATCTGAATCATCTCCAAAGTAGTTCCTGTCACGCTCCAGACAGGTCAGACTTCTGACTCTGTCTGCAGAGAGCAATTTACTGTATAAGTTACTGTATATTTTTTTATCTGATTCACCAAAATGACCCTATATTCCCCATGTTTCAACATTTTTTGTATGAGTAGTATGTTTACATGCCGTGTGTATCCAGATTTTTTAGCTCTTTATTATTGAAAGTATAAAGAAAAAAAATTCACTTGTTAGAAAATTAAAAATCAAGATAATGAAAGCAGTAGAATATTTTCCGAATTAAAATTTAAGATGTAGAAAGCTTTTTTTTTTTTTTTTTACAGTGTGTTGATATTTTCAATGAATTTTCACATCATTGAAGTTTAACAATCTTCTACTATTTAATTTTTAATCTTCTAAAAGTAAAACATTCAATGTATATAAAAACCTTGTTTTCTTTCAATCATCATAAATATTTTAATAATACTGCAGCTTTATTGCTTTAATCCAGCATACTTTAACCAACACACTTGACAACTCTTTATCCCATGTTTGGCTGATGATGCTTTCCTGAAAATAGAATGCCTTTTTTTAGAAGAAGTTTTTTAAATCTAGACCCATGATGTCTTTTTGAAGAATTTGACACATTTATGAGTCAGTTTAAACTGAGATATTCAAGCAGATATGTGACAATTTAAAGTGACTTTACTCTTAAGAGTGACAAACAGATTATTGTGGGATTTATTTGAAAACACCACCTTTAAATTGCAGGCATATTGCTGACCATTAGTGTCTGTAGACCTAAAAAGCTTTCCCCAAGATTTCTCAACAAATAATGCACTCTAATATTGCATAGTGCTCATATTATATCCCTCCCTCTATAATATCTGTTATCATTTCACTTCATTAGTCTTTGTTCCAGGGCATTCTCTTTAAAGTAAAACATAAGCTCTTTCTGAAATGAAAAGACATCTTTACTCTGTGTACGTACATGTAGGTGCCCCTGGTGGAGCAGCACTACAAAGCAGAGTTTGGGCAGTTTCTGAAGCATCTGTACTCTGTTGAGAGAGTGAGCGGAGACTCACAGCTCAAAATCTCCTTCCCACAAGTTGTTGAGAAAAATGACATCATAATCTGCACTGCACAAATCCTGGAAAACTCTTTAGCAAAACCCAAGCAAGGTGACGAGGACAGGATCACATTATCACGTAGGTTACACTTGCTTTACCATGACCTTTTTCATTACATTTCATACATTTCTGTAAAATCTCCGCTATATTTAGCTTCACTGTGTGGCTAAAATTGGAGAGCTCAATCCACTGTCCACCTGATGTTTCATTCACCTTTTTTTTTTTTTTTTTTTTAAACCTCCTGTCTATGCTGCCACTTTTGATGTTTTTCTGGCAGTGCATACTACAAGGTGACATATGGTGTTTATTGGTTTTAAGAATATTTCTGTTTTTTTTTCTCTTCTTTTCCTTTTTTTCCACTGGTCTCTGGCCACATGTCTGTTCTAGTCATCAGTTAGTGAATTGCCTGACTGATCAAATCCACAGGGGAATTTTTTTTTTTCTTCTTTTAACGATTTAGGTTCATTGTAAAAGCTAAATCAATCTGTATGAGTACACAACACCTTTACAGTTAGTGAAACACATTTTTGTTAAAATAATTGTTCTGGCTATGATGCACATTTAATGCTTTTCTCTGGAGGTTTGGTCGAATGTATTGCAGTAGCATAAAGTAAAGGGGAGTTCTGATACCATTATTATCACACCTAAATGTTTGACTTAAAATGATGACTTTCAGATTGAAGTGTGCTGGACTCTCCCTCAGTCTTCTTGTCACTAGGGACTTCCCGGCAGGATTTTTTGATTGTCAATAAGTTGTGGCCATGTTAACTTTGCAGTGTTATGGATGTTGGGACATTCTTGTTATTGTGTTGTTTTTAAATGACTTACTTTGACATTATCCCTATGGCATAGATTACATGACATAGGGATAATGTTAATTGTAAAACCCCAACACAGCACTGGAAATAGTACACCAAAGCAACACCTAGTACCTAATAGCAGTCTCCCAATGGACATACATATTTCAATGTCCATGCTAGTTTGTTGTTTGTTTGTTTTCCCAGCAACTATGTTAGTTCCCTGAATGAGCATTTAACCTAGTTTTTGGGTAAATGTTTATTGCTGAAAACTGCTCCCTGGCAAAAATTATTTGACTACTGCAATTTACCAATCCATTAAATCAGGAGATAGGCAAAAGTTAAACACAGTTTTAACATTTATTAACAGGTCTGTGTCAGTTAACGTTTGTGATCTGTTCTAAGAAACCATACGTTATGCAGTTTGAATGCTGAGTGGACACTATTTTACAGTACAATAATGTAAATGCTTATCAAAGCTATAGGCAGAGGTGGAAAGAGTAATAAAATTTTGTACTCAAGTAAAAGTACTGTTACTTCAGTGAACTTTTACTGAAGTACA
>JAQMYG010000035.1:20611276-20645284 GCA_030014215.1 Clariallabes teugelsi | reverse complement strand
AAAAAGTAGAAGTACACAAAAAATCTACTCAATTACAGTAATGCGAGTAAATGTAATTCATTACTTTCCACCTCTGGCTATAAGTGATACTGCAGTGTAGCTGCAGTGTATGAGTATGATATGCTTACTGTACATCCTGAGCAATATTTTTCATTAATTTTCCATAAAATTATATCTTTTCTTTCCCCAGAACTAGCCCTATGGCAATCTAGAACTAACTTACAGCTACTTCCAGGAAAAGAAAAGAGTTAAATTTGCACTAAAAACACCATAACCTTGAAATATACCACCTCAGATTACTGTAGGTCAGAGGTCTGCAGACGCTTCAAATGATTCTTAGCTTAACTTTGGAACGCATTTCTGTTTTACTTACATTGTACTTGTGTTACGATTGACAAACTTCAAAGTTGGTGTGCAGAGCAGGAACATTTACAGTATAATGACAAAGACATATGGTAATATACTTATATATACCTCAATTTTGATTTAAATCAGATTTCAAAAACCTTAAATATTCCTCCAAACACTTAGTCTCAGGTCTATAATGCTACCCCTTTAGCACAAAGCAAAGGCTGGTGTTGAAATTCCAAAGAAAATAGCGGGTGTAGATAGCTAGGCCTCACAACATAAATATGAAAAGTATTAGGAGAGATTTCTTGTGGGACTAGATCATTCAGTGGTTTAGATCATTCAACTTTTCATATTGTTTCACAATTGCTTTTAATACACATCTGCTTTTAACTACATTACTATTCATGCTCATTTCCGTCCACATGTGGAATATTCCAGAAAAAATATTCCTGTGATATTTTAAACCATTCGAAATAATTTGTGTGGAATGATAAAACATTACTTCATGGACATCTTAAAACTAGTACAAAGCTTAAAAACATTTATATATCTTATTCACATCACTAAATTTGCAGTTTGTAAATGATCTGCTTACTCTGGACTTCTCAAATATCTATCCTTTAATGAACCTATTGATGCAGTTTTGAAATCATAACTTTAGACCGAATGAACTTAATGCAGCTCTACCATCAAGTGGACACCTCCCAGAGAAAAATAGACTCAAGTTCAGTCAGAAGTCAGAACTGAGGCACGCCTCTGTCTTTGGCAAACACTGGCCTGACGTGTACTGTATTTATGTGCAAATTTTACGAATTAACTCCTCCATATGCACTGAATGAACTCGGCATAGGAACTGTGTTGATAAACTTAATCCAAGAACTTAACAGTATTAATAATTGATATTTACTTCAGAGTTTGTATAAAGTATGCAGCACCATACTAAAATCATAATACTGTCTAAAAAAAAAGTACACACGGAACCAAAGATGAGGATTGCAACGGAAAAACACACAAATGACATTATAAACATAATATTTATTGTTATGTGAGCTGTGTACGATGTGCACTGAGTCAACATTTACATCAGTGACCATGTTTTTGCTGGTTTAGGTCATTCTGTTTGGACATAATGTATTGAGTTACAAATACAATAACATTGATTAGAAATGTGTCCTGCTTTAAATGTTTTTATTCAATTCCAACTTGAATTCAAAATCAAAATATCCTCAGAGTAGCAACATGCATGGGCGGGAGTGTGTGGGCAGAAGTGTGTTAAAGTTAGAATGATCTTATTGACTTTTTTGGCAGAATTCACTTTGATGGTAATTGATGAGTGCCACCACACACAAAAGGGCGGCGTGTACAACCACATCATGATCCGCTACCTGAAACAGAAGCACAAGAATGCCAGGTTGCAAAAGGAACAAAAAGATCCAGTGCCGCTGCCACAGATCCTCGGCCTCACCGCTTCACCTGGAGTTGGAGGGGCCAAGACTCAACAGAAAGCTGAAGAGCACATTCTGAAGGTAAATGCACTTTCACACATACATACACACGGTGAATTCTCATCTACTGTAGATGCAGCGGGTAAAAATCTCATTTTTATTTTAGTTGGTCTTCTGACACACCTTCTATAACCAGTTCTCTTTAGTTAAATTGTTTCCTTCTGTTTCTTCCCTCTAAAACCTTATCCCACCTTATCTTTCAGCACCAAGCTGTTCCTAATGTTTCACATGGCCCCTGTACACAGTGTGGCTATAAAGTATCTCATGTGTTTCATTCTTTTCTGAAGGAATTTTCAAACAAGACAAGGCACTCTCTGTACACAGGTTTACACTTTGTCTCTCTTTTCACAGTTAAAATAACAAGTCTCCCCCTTCATTTTCTTAACTTTAGGACAGTTGTAGGGAGGGAGGCTGTCATTGGCTAAGCTGTGTTATTAAGGCCAAGACTGACTTCACATAATTTAGCAGATGTAACTTTTCAGAATGAACTACAGTCATTAAATTAATGCCTTACAGATTTGTGCTAACTTGGACGCCTACACAATAAAGACCAAAACTCTCGGAGAAGAGCCCAAGGGTCCATACAAACGTATTGCAAGTGCACAGGAAAGAAAGGAGGTAACAACCACATCCAAGCACACCATCATGTTAGAAAACAAGACATACAATACATGACAATACATTACACAGGCATGCTTTAAGTGTGCTGCATTATGGAGAGAAGTGCAAAAGTTTGCATACCCTTATATGCCTTCATTATGAAATAGTTTATCTAGAAAATATTAATAGTGAAGTGAACAAAGCTTTGTTAAATTCCGCATTAAATAAACATTTATATATAATTAAAATATATAAATTCTGTAGTCTTTTTACTCACTTACTGTATTCACTCATCTTCTATACCAGTGCCAATCAATCATGATGATTCAAAATAAATATTTATTTTTAATTTTACTTCATGCTTCTGCTATTTGGTTAAGGTCATAGTAATCTCAAATGTCTGAAAAACTTTTCTTCAATACCATCTTTCCTGTTTGCCATACAAAGATGATACAACCACATTCATGTCCAGAAACTCAAGACTCAGTCAATTATCTTAATTATGACTGTTCAAATGTTTATAGGATTTATTTGGAATTATCATTAAAACCAACAAATGAAGAGATTTTGGAATTGATTCAAAGGGCAAGATCAGAGCATGGTCAAATATCTGACGTAGATTTTCTTCAATAGCTTCCTCCCTGTTTAAAGTATATTTCAAAGGTATTTCAGGCATACAAATTAGTAACAAAAAGACCTATCCTTGTTATTACAACTGGCTTAGAGTTCCAATTATTCAGTTATTTCCTCATGGGTGATTTGTGTCTATGTTTCCTCCTGTGAATGACGTTGGCAAGCATGTCCAAAAACATTATAAAATTCTTTTATCCCATTTACCTTTGTGAAAAGTCAGTAGTTTCAATTTCAGGTCTTTTGAATTGTATTTTATTAAACCCATTGTCTCTTGAGTACTCATAGCAAACTGCTTGATCATCTTAACCCTATTGAGTTTTTCACAAGACGCATACAAAGTAAACATGTGCTGTATTATTAATACAATTGGCACCTTGATGTGGCCTAACATTTGAGGTTCCTATTGCTGCTGAATTAGAATCCAGTTTCTGTAATACCATGTTTTTTGTACTTAAATATATCTTTATTATGTGACAAAATGTCATTATCGTTGAAAGTGTGATTTCTAATACAGATTTCTGTCATTACTATTTTGTCTTGCCAATTTGAAGGATCCCTTTGGAGATGTGATAAAAGGAATCATGAGTGAAATTCACACACATGCCCAACTGAACCCACTGTGCCAACCAGGCACACAGATTTATGAGCAGTGGGTGGTGCAAAAAGAGCAGAATGGTAAGGCAGAAACTTTTTTCATGTTCCAGACTACCAGAATATGTTTCTTTCATATTTAGTGGAGATTGTTTTCTTACTGAGCATTAATAGCCAATCCATCCCTGAAAATGCTGTGACACTTCTACACTGAAGCAAAGCACCACATATGCCCCATCCCATGCTGTCTTTGTTTACACATGTCTGTGGTGTCCACAACGCCCTAGACGTCCCATTTGTAACCTTCAAAAGGATATTCTCTATCTCCCTTAATCCATTTTTTGGCAAAGCCTGCATGAAAGCAGACTCAAAAGTCTCTTCAATTGTTGTGATTATTAGCATGAACCAATCACTAAAAGCTGTTGTATCAAGACCTTCAAGTATGTTTGAATGGACATAACTTTGTTTGGTGCTTTGGCAATAAATGATAGAAATGGTGAAAAAAAGAAATGAAAAAAAAATTTTTTTTTCAATTACCAGCTTTTAAACATTAAATGCAATCATGAAACAAAATAGGTCTGGTAATTGTCTTTCTGTCTGCTTTAAGACAATGTCCATTGGAAAAGCATATGTAAATAAAATCAATAGTTTGTCGACTGAACATTGAGCACATGAATTGAATGGTAACATTAAAAATAATCTTTTTTATTACAATTTCTTCAGAAAAATAGACATTTTACTCCTATATACAGCTTTTGTTTAATGCCATTTACACTAAACTGTGCTCCTTTACCCAAGAAGAACAATATTTATACAACATGTGCTCATGGAAAATGATGTCATAAAAGTTTCAGGACCAGTTTTTTAAAATATGGCCACTGGGATAATTTTGGCTATTACAGTACATAAAGATGGTGTTATCTTACACATTTTGTACCCAGAACATCCATCGTATTTTTGGATATTATGGTTCCTTGTAAGGAAATCCATAAAAAGACAACCTGAATTTAGAATTATCCACAATAAAAAAGGAGTCCTAAATCATCTAATAAAGTGCTGTGCATTTTTCATACTTCTAAATAGCCCATGTCTTTGACTTAAATAATAAAGGAAATTAAAACCATTTTGCAAAGACATTGTGCATTTTCCATGAGATAAAAACAATCCCCCACCCAATCTCACTTAAACATAACATTGTAGAAGAATAATGTGCTTGAGTCCCTGCCTTTGTATGGGGACGATCCCACAACATGCTTGTACTGTAGGCAGACCTACAGTAGCTAATAGAAGCACCTCAACCCATTTTAAAAAGCAGTAATAACTTTATGAACCACCAGAGAGATGTCGTCCACAGTGCTGTGAGTTTCTTCACTGGCAGGCACACACAACTCTGGCACAGATGGGGAATTGCTGCAGTGCCTGGAAAAAGGTTTCTCAGGAATCAAGTAACACATATGATTCAACTCATGGACCGCACAGAAAATAAGACCCAAGTACAACTGACTCTTGCTTTTAGGAGTGTTTTCTGGACTGCTCGGTTGAAGTCCTTAGTTTATGATTTATTCGAAAGGACGAAACTCACATCTGTCTATCCATTTGGAACAGAAGATCTTGCTTTGAGGATGAAGCTGCCAGGGTGTTCTGATCCCCAGTGTAAGCAGTAATGCAAAAATGGTGTTGCCGGCTATCCTGGGGTCAAGTCCAAGAGCCTAATTTCTGAACTCTGTGTAATGTTATAAGAATTAGTGGCCCTCTAGCCCTAATAAAAAGCCTCTAATTTATCCCAAGGATGTTTTATCGAGTTGAGGTCAGGACTTTGTGCAGGCCAGTCAAGTTCTTCCACACCAAACTTACTTATCCATGTCTTTAGGGACCTTACTTTGTGCACTTCTGCGCAGTTATGTTGGAACAGGAAGGGGCCATCCCCAAACTGTTCCCACAAAGTTGGGAATTTTTCAAAATGTCTTGGTTTGCAGTCCAGTACTCCTTTCACTGAAAGTAAGGGGCCAAGCCCAACTACTGAAAAACAACCCCACACCAGTTCCGACATGACGTGCAAAAGTGCAGACATGATGACATAAAGACATGGATGGAAGAGTCTGACTAGCCCTGCACAAAGTCCTGACCTCAACCCGATAGAACATCTTTGGGATGAATTAGAGCGGAGACTGCGAACCAGACCTTCTCGTCCAACATCAGTGTCTGACCTCACAAAAGCGCTTCTGGAAAAATGGTCAAAAATTTACACACATTCTTAAACCTTGTGGAAAGCGTTCCCAGAAGAGGTCAAGCAGTTATAACTGCAAATGATGGTCTAACATCATAATAAACCCTATGGATTCAAAATGTTATGTTACTTAAGTTTATATGCATGTGAAGGCAGGTGAACGAATACTTTTGGCAATACAATGTAACATGGAGATGTTTTAAACTGCTAAGAACTTGGAGAAAAGACCCTGCATGCCTACAAGAATTATCACAGAGGTCACCGACATGAGTCTTAGCATTCGTAACACTACCTCACACTGAATAATCATGTGACCTGCTTTGATGTTTGGGAGCCCTATTCATTACCTGTGATACTGAGTTAATTGTAATACTGTCTTTGGGTCAGCCAGTTACTTTTTCAGGTATGATATAGCTCTGATGCCAAAAGTAATTGGATAAAATAGCTTTGTATCCCTGAGACACTGTTTTCACATCTAACTAAGTTGACATACAATGGCTTACATCCTGGCTGTAAACTGGTTCATTGCTGGTCCTTGTAAACTGAGGAGCAGTGGTGTTCACAGTTCCCCGCAAAAGATTTAAGGAAGCACTTAAACCTGAGATTATGACTCCCCTCCTACTCCTACTCTAACAGAGACTTGGAAAAATAATAAGTGGTTTGAGCCTGCTGTTACTTGTCGGTTCAACCTGCTTCCTCTCCATCAGTTGCTCTTCCTCGACCATTCCCATTCTGCAATTCCTGAACTGATGGATCACAAACTGGAGCTCTGTATGATCTTCAGAACTTCTGAATGATCTGTCACAAAACTAACAAAAATTACTATCAAAGTTACATATAATTAGTGAGTAGTAATAGTGCCATTTTAAATACAGTAGCAGTATGCATATAACTTTTTTTTTCACAATGATGCAACAGTACTTTTGATGCTACAACTGTGTTTTATGTTTTTAGCTGCCAAAGAAGACAATCAAGCAGTGCGGGTTTGTGCAGAGCATCTGCGTCAATACAATGAGGCTCTCTTACAGAGCAACACTATCCGAATGTGTGATGCCTTCAGCTTCCTTAACAAGTACTACAAAGAAGAGATGAAGAAGAAATATAACCTTGATGATGAGGACACCATTCAGATCACTGATACCGAGCGATTTCTCTTCAAACTATTTCATGGTATTATAACAGCAGTATGCAATGCATGATGATCAGATAAACATGTTCCGATCTTTCATGATGAGTTCACCTCACTATTACAGTTAAATCCTTGATTGCAAGCACAATTTGTACTGAAAGCGTGCTTGTACTGTATGTCAAAGAGAATTTCCCCATAAGAAATAATGGAAACTCAGATGATTCATACCACAACCCAAAAATATTAATATTAAAATGATTAATACAAAATGAATCACTTCAATTGAATCAATCGATTAAACTACTTTAGAAAGGCATCGTTGCTGGAATCTGACGAGTAAAGAATGAGGAGAAGGAGGTTGGGGGGGTTACTGTGTAGGACAACTTTCGCACTTGCACACAAAACACACACACGGAATCCTTTTAAGGATTTCGCGGAAATGTCCATTTTACTGTCGTTAAACAGATTAATCGTCCGAGCTGCTACACCCTTTTGAACTTTTTTCTACACAGGGGCGTAGTTGCAGTACAGTTACTAAAGAACAGTCACTACACTTGGACACAAAATAAAAAAATGCTTTTTTTAAAACGGCACACGTGCGCACGGATGTTGATAATACTCGTGACGTATGTGCACTGAGACTAAGCATAGAGATGATTACCCACAATTATGCAGCGCGAGAGAGAGAGAAGAACCATTCAGTTGTGATCACTTAAGGTTCGACAAAGTGCATGCGTACTAAAGTACTTGTATATCAAGACCTCGCCCGTTTTTCAAGTTACAATTTATCTAGTTTGTCTAGCAAAACACTCGCAGACCAAGTTACTCGCGATCCAAGGCTCCACTGTATTTATGTATCAAATTTATTCAGAATTTAAATCTAGAGCCAAATGTGCTGCTAACTGCATTCAGGCTTTTAAATCCTCTAACCTCTCACTTCTTATCTTTCAATCTCTCTCTTTTCTGTTCATTTTATGATTTTCAACAGCTAAAAAAGAGCTTCTTCAAGAGTTAATGAAAAACCCACAGTATGAGAATAATAGTTTGGCTCAGCTAAGGACCCTCATTTTGGAGGAGTACACCAACAGAACTGAAGCCAGGGGCATTATCTTCACCAAGACTCGTCTCAGTGCCATTGCTCTCAGCCAGTGGATTCAGGAGAACCCAAAGTTTGAGGATGTTGGTGTCAGAGCAAGCTACTTGATTGGTGGTGGAGATCAAAGTGTGGTGAAACCAATGACTGCAGTGAGTTTTTTCAGGAGATCAATGACAATCTGTATATTGTTAATCCCTCTTGCCATAGAAAACCATTATCATATCCATTAGGGATCATATAGTATATAATTGCTATGTAGTGCATAATGTACTACTTGGTAAACCACAGAAGTTGAAAAGTTATTGCCTTTAAATAGGTAGTGAAATTAAATTATCTCTCTGAATGTGTGTGTGTGTGTGTGTGTGTGTGTGTGTGTGTGCCTGACGGCAGGCAGAGCAGAGGGAAGTACTGAACAAGTTTCGTGAAGGAGAGATCAATCTTCTGATAGCCACCACTGTTGCAGAGGAGGGCCTTGATATCAAGGAGTGCAATTTTGTCTTTCGATATGGTTTGGTGACCAATGAAATTGCTATGATTCAGGTAAATATTGACACAGTTTCCTGACTTTTTTCCTCTCTTACTAGCATTAGATCAGAAAGCAGCAGCTCTTACTAACATTAGATCAGAAAGCAGCATTGTCTCTTACTATTTGTATAAATATTGAAAACTAAAAATCATAAATGCATTTTATGTGACTACCATATATGTGACTGTTTGGGGAAAACCCATTGGATAAATAAATTCTACTAAATCAATATGGAAAATGTTTTCATTTTGTTTATAAACATGTTCTAATTATGTTGGGATTTCACAGGAACCAAAAATATATTGGTAAAAATGATCAGCCTGCCAATCACAATCATCTAAAACCTAGGTATACTATTCTCACTGAGTGAATGTGAGTAATATCATAGTGAGACATTCCTAATAGTGAGGTCATAATCCTAATAAATGAATTTTGTAAGCAGACATCAGCTGGAGTGGAGTTGATACACTGTAGAATTTTTTTGATCAATTTCTCTCTTTTTACTTATGTGGATAACCGGAAAATAAAATATTGTAGTTTTACTTGGAATTGGGATGCAACATCCCTTTAGAAAAGCTTTTCCTATGCTTTTTCACATATATGTTTCAGAGTGAGCACCTTAGATGATCTTCTGTAATATATCATAATCTGAAAGAGAACATTGGTATTAATCATGGATGGGTTCAGTGTCATGAAAATATTCACGCAATTAAAGAATAGTACTGAATATTAGTACGAAACATATTTTTGACTTTAAATGAAATTTAAACCTAATTTAATTTTAGAATTAGGGCACAGTTTTTTAGACATATGTCTAACAACAAACTAAGTGACAACATGCCTCAAGATAAAGGGCATGTTCTTATAAAGGGTTCAATGGTTAAGGCTATGGGTTACTAATCAAAAGTTAAGGGTTAAATCCCCAGAACCACCAAGCTGCTGCTGCTGCATTGTACAGTACACGTCCCTTAACCTCTCTGCCTATGGTTGCTGTCTCATAGCTGACCCATGCACTTTGACCCCAATTTCTTAAGCTGGGACATGTGAAGAATAGTATTTCACTGTGCAGAAATGTATATATGACAAATGAAGGTCTCTATTTTTTCCTAAACACACAGTAAGTTTTAATATAATGTAAATAAGCAATTTAATTATGTTTTGTCCTGCAGGCTCGAGGCAGAGGAAGAGCGGAGGACAGCAGTTACACAGTGGTGGAGGAGGCAGGATCAGGTGTAGCGGAAAGAGAAAGTGTAAATGAATACAGGGAGAAAATGATGAGCAAAGCTATTGCCAGGGTGTGCACTCTGAACCGCGAAGAGTATGAAAAGAAAGTAAGCGCCTTTCATGATTGTGGCTCAAAATTTTCTGTAGATAGCATGAAAGAAAATTTTAGTTGATGCATTGCCATTTTGTGTTCAGATAAAAGAGAACCAGCTGCAGGCAATCCTGGAGAAACGTGTGAAGACCACGAAGAAGGACAAGAAGGGCATGATGAAGGAGGACCCCAGCGAAGTGAAGTTAACCTGCAGAGACTGTGGTGAACCTGTTTGCTCTGGGGAGGACATTGAGATTATTGAGAGAATGCACCATGTCAATGTGACTGAAGCATTCAAGTAAGTATACTTGGAAAGAAAAAGAAGACTGCTCATTTTTCATTGTATACTAATATTGTTGTTGAAGTTAATAATTAATTATCATAATCATAAGGACAGTAATATTGTTATTGATTCTAGGAAGCTGTTCATTGTCAGAGAGAACACTACCCTGCAGGAGAAACTCTTGGACTGTGAGGCAAATGGAGTTATAGCATGTAAAAACTGTGGACAGGTATGTCTTTTTCATTATGTGCAAATGTAATACTTTTTAAGAGTGCATGTAATCATAATGGATGTTTAAGCATAGTTTTCAGAATTTTCTCATACTTAAAGGTCTTTATGTATGCCAATTATGTAAGTCAGTGGGCAGTAACTAGCCTCAGTACAATTTTGGCCTTAGTTTAATCCCTACATATTAGTCATGTCATTTATCAAAGTGTGTGTGTGTGTGTGTGTGTGTGTGTGTGTGCGCGCAGTACTGTTCGAAAGCCTTAGGCACCATATTATCTTTATTACAAATGTTATGTATGTTTATCATGTCTTACTGAATAATATTGCATGACAGACCAGTTTTCAGATGGTAACAAAAAACCTAATGTAGTCTCAGGGTTATCAGAACAACTTATTCTCCAGTACACTCAGTAAAACCTAACAGCTGTTTTACTTCTAAAACTGTACACATATGTATCTAACACTACTGACTATTTTCAAGCCAAATATTTTTTTCACACCAAATATTGTACGTGTTTAATTTTTTACTCATTTTTTTAAATGTAGAAATGTTTTGAAAGCCACAAAGTTTTCTATCTGTGCCCAATAATTTTTCTATACTGTAAGTAAAACAACTATTAGGTACTGTACTACTGACGGTCCTAAACAAGATTAGACAAAAATACAGTTCTTCTAGTAACTTTGTCACATTTGCTTCTTCCTATTTGAGTATATCTAAATGTTTGTGGATATAGATACAGTATATTTATGTATGTTTTTGTCTGGTTGCAGCGTTGGGGCTCTATGATGCTTTATAAAAGCGTTGAATGTCCATGTCTCCACATCAAACACTTTGTGGTAAAATACAACTCCAAGAACGTGACCAAGGTCTTTAGCAAATGGAGTGAGCTGCCCATTAAGTTCCCTGCCTTTGACTACTCTCAACATGTTGTTACACAAATCTCAGATGATGAAACAGAGTCTGACTAAATCAGTGCTCATCTCAGTTTACTAATTGACAAATAGTCATGAATACACTGTACACTGTGCTGTTGAAATAAGGACAGCACAGTGCACATACTGCTAATGCTGCATTCACATGAAACATGAAAAGAAATCTGCATAGACTCATTTACGCTGGTACAGTACTGTATGTGTGGTGTGAAAACTCTCATTTATTTTCTTTTAAAATGGTTTACGTTTCAATTTGCTCAACACATTGATAAAGCTTCTCTGATTCTCTGACTTTTTTTATTAATTGTATTTATGGATGTTAGATCAAAGATCACAGATCTGAAATGTAATATATTAAGACATTACTGTATTGTCTATCATATTATGTAATGTCTAATTGCTTGTGCTTTGTATTTGTTTTTTTGTGTTATAGAAATAAATATTGTTTGTTTTATTTAGATGTTATTGTAAGAATTAGCACTAACCCTTATCAAGCCTATTCTGGACAGAATATATATATATATATATATATATATATATGTATATACTGTACAGAGTCAGCCAAAAATTTATATAAATTCTATGTTCTTAATCATGTGGGATATTTTTATCATTGTTGAGTAAAAGACATAATCGCTATGTAAGGATTTATGCCCTCAGCACTTAAAGGAGACTATACTATGTATTGTTTGTTGTTTTGAAATTGTAGTGTGCATTTTATATTTAAGGGTCTTTCCAATTAATTGTGTAAACTGTCTAAATTTATGTCACACATACAGTGTGCTAGATTTAAGTAAAAATTGGAATTTTAATTGACTTCCACATTGCAATGCACCACATTAGGGAGGGAAACAGTTTATTAACTAAATAAATAAATGTCTGATGTGTCATCTGGGCTTAATTTCTTGCATGAGCAATCCATAATGATGGGGCCTGGTTTAAAATGTATTTGCTGCCATAATGTTCTCTAAGTGTGACATCCTCATGGGAGAATGTCATACACAACAACTCACACACACACCACTGCACCTGTTCAGGCACCCCCAAGAGGAAGTGGTTTCCCAGAGTACAGGCCTCATCAGAGAGTTCCTGTCAGATCACTGCTGCCATCAAGTAGGACTTACTCTGACAGCTGGACAGTGGACAGACTTTTTCCTTCTGTGCTGGCTCAAAGATGTAATTAGAAATGCACAAAAATAAAAATAAGTCCCTTGATGGTCAGAAACGTAGACTAGCAAGTTTTAAGAACTGCTCATACGATTCCATATACTGTTGTAAGTTATAGCCTATACTTAATACCCAGGCACAATTTCCGCTCATAAAATGATAATGTATACCCTCTAACTTTTAGGTTTAAAAGGCTTAAAAAATGTAAAACATTTAAAATAAAACAATCATACAAATATTTCTTGAGCAGTCTTTTCAAAAGATAAAATATATGATCAGAGAAAATGGAGCAGCAGATTGCTTTCCATTGTTATCAAGGTATGGTCCCTGGACCTCCTGCAGACTGTGAAGTAAAGCTGGTTGCCTTTGAGTTTCTAATTGTGTCACTATGTGGTAACCCACTTTTATGAGTTATTATGCCTATAAAGGAATTCATATGGAATCTTCATTTTCCTGATCAGGATGGTGGTAGATCAGTAGTCTGTGCTGGGAACACTGGGCACAATGCACAAAACCTCTTGATGTGATGCAATGTGGGCTCTGTGCACACGTTCACTCTTGGAGAAAGATTTTGCATAGTTGCTCAACCCATGAGCATGGTTTTGAAACTAAGGAGGAACCCATGGAAATTGGAAGAAACCCCGAAAGAATATGCAAAACTTCAATTCAAGCAAGCAGTTTCGCCTAAAATTTTGGAAGGTCTGTAAATGGAAAATGAATAGCCAGAAATACTATAGATTTTCCCCAATTTTGTAAATCACTTATTGGGAGGGGGTTCTAAAATTATTTTACAGTTGAATGCCATCACTGTATAATGATTGTGATATTTAGGGAACTACAGATGTGATATCACTGAAGGAAAAACCCTGTGAAACATCTTTTCTTCAAGAGTGTATGCAAAGCATGTAGTGAATAACACATAGGATAATTACACTGACTCTTAACAGTGGTAGGCTAACTTTATGATTGTAAATGATGGACAGATGTTTGGTAAAGTAAGCCTAGAGTTCTGTCAACTTAACTACGGGTTTTAATTAAGTCGTTTATGTCCCAATCGGCGAGTGTGACGACTGTAGTGTTGGTTCAGCTCTAGTAGTGCTGAGTGAAGCTCCTGTGCTTGCTCGGAAAGTCGCTGTGCTTGCTCACTTTGCGCTGAGGCGGCGTCCGTGCGGTGATGGAAGCGGGAACTTTTAACTGCTGCATCCCAGAACTTCAGTGATTCACCAGAGGAAGCTTGCTTTTTTTTTTTTAAAACTCTGACACAACGCGGGTGGTGTCAAGACATAAGTGATTGAAGTGTGTATGTGTGCGTGCTGATGATCTAACCTGAGGTCCAGAGAGAAGTCCTCCACGTCAGCGCACCCGAGACTCCGCAGGAGCGTAGAGAGAAAGAAAGAGAGAGAGAGAGAGACTGAAGCTCCGCGCCAGCATGGTTAGTTCAGGAAACTACGTTGCTTCATGATTTTTTTTTTTTAGTTTTTTTTTTGTATTGTTACTGACTGTCGATAGAAACTTTTGCTGTGTGTTTACCCGCCTTATGTACCTCCAGGGCTGCAGTAGGCTGTGCATAGGTTTGATCGGCGCGCTTGTGCTCGTCACGCTGATAGTGGTGCCAACGGCCATCTATGTAAACAGTGAGTAGTGTTAGTGTGGCTGTCATCCCTGTCCTGGTCCTAACTTAAAGACAGTGCGTTCTTCACTTTTACAGTGTTGAAGCAACTTTCATAGTGCTGAGTCAACTCTTCCATTCAATCCACACCTCTTAATGTTCAATCAACTCTTACCAGGTTGCATTCCTTCTTATAATGTTTATACAACTTTTACAGGGCTGACCCAGTTCTTACAGTATTGAATAAACTCTTACATTGTTCTTACAGTTCTTACTCCTAAGGTGTTGAATTCGCTCTCGAAATGCTTATACTCTTATAACTCTTACAGTATTAAATGAACTCTTACAGCACAAAATCAAGACATACAGTGTTTATTCATCTCTTACAATACTGCATTCCCTCTTACAAAGTTTATATAATTAAGTGTAGTTCAAAGTGTCAAGTCAGCAGGACAGTATGATACTGTAAGTTCAGTGGAACTGCCTGCATTTGGTGAAATCTTAGTGTTGAATCAAATCAGAGATTTGAATCCTCCCATAGTGTTGAATGAACACACTTAAATCTACATGTTGTTTGTTGAACAAAAATACTGTGGAGGTTTCTCCAATATTGATCATTCAGCACTAAGCATAACAATATAAAATGCAGCTATTTGTGTATGCCAGCACGTTGAATTAGTTGCTCATTTTTATAACACCTTATAATATGTGCCTTTGAGGCTTTTAAAGCCAATTTATTTATAGTACAGTATACATATTAGAAAAAACTATTCAAAACTATGGTCTTGAATATAAGTTCGTAGTTCGTCCCAACATTTATATTCTATTAAGTATCTTTCTGTATTCCGTGGCTTTCACAACAGAAACATTTCTAAAGTAGGCACAACTATTTCTATGATGATATCAAATTATTGTTTAAGAATGAGTGATATTTTTACTCTAATTCTATTCTAAATACAAATTATTCTTTATTATTATTATTAGTAGTAGTAGTAGTAGTATTTTAAAAGCAGTTAGTGCAATATATCTCAAACCAACAGTGTATGTAGGCGGCGCGGTGGCATAATGGTTAGCACTGTTGACTTGCACGTCCAGGGATCGAGAGTTCGATTCCCACCTTGGGTCTGTGTGTGCATGGAGTTTGTATGTCCTCCCCGTGTTTGGTGTCCTCCCACAGTCCAAAGACATGCTGATTAGGCTAATTGCCATTCCCAAACTGTCTGTAGTGCATGTGCCCTGCAAAGGATTGGTACCGTGTCCAGGGGGTATGCCACCTCTTGCCCTAAGTCTCCTGTAATAGGCTTCAGGCCCCCATGGCCCTGTACAAGGGATAAGGAATTATAAGCGTAATTCATATATATTTTACATGAGTTTTTCTGATGATTTTTTAAATAATAATAATAATAATAATAGTAATAATAATACATTGAATTATATGGATATATTAAATTAATAAAAATGGCTTGTGTTTAGAATTGTTTGCTGGAGTAAATTCAGTGACTATCATGCAGTTAACCTTCAAAGTGTCGCCACCGTGTGGTCAATCAGTAGTCCTGTCTGTTCCTTGTTTAAAATATTTTTGTTTCCTGTTTTAGGGAGCAATTCGGGTCCAAAGAGGACTTTCACATTTGATGACTTTTATAATGATACTATTAGGTATCAAACCTATAATTTACGGTGGATTTCAGGTAAGGTACTCAAATTAAAAACTGACATGTTTACCAAGATCTTTTTTTCTTACCACACAGTAACAGCTGATGTATAGAGTGTATTCAGCAAGCAGTATTCTTGTCAGCTTTTCCAGTAATTATATTGAACTTTTTACATAGGATTTTCAGAGGAAACAATTATGGCAATACAAACTGCCTTGGCTTTGTAAACAATATATCAATGAACTGTAAAATTATCAGTTTTATTTATTAACTTATTATAATTTAGAATTTAAGGCTGTGCAGAAGGAGTAGTTTTACTTTAATTAAAACCAGTGTTATGGCACACACATTGCTGTGTCAGATATTATAACCATGGTCTTACCTTTATGTTGCTTTCTGACAGACAATGAATATCTCCACAAAAGCAAGGATGGTAATGTGTATTTGCATAATGTAGAGACCATGGCCAATTCATTATACTTGAGCAACTCAACATTTGTAAGATGCCTCTTCATGATACTCTTTAGATTTTTATTTCATAGCATTATTCATTGTTAATTGATTTTAGTTGTGATTTGTTTTGTAGGCCCAGGTGGATGCAACAGATTACATTGTGTCTGCTGATAGGAAATTTGTCTGTTTGGAAAGCAACTATTCCAAGGTAATCAAACATTACAAACTTCTTACAGTTATAAAAAATTTTGCTTTTTGGAGAAGGAATCCAGTGACATTTTTGATGCTGAAATGGCATTATTTTGACAGCAATGGAGACACTCATTTACAGCCTCATATTCTTTATATGATATGGAGAATCAGTAAGCACAACCATTTTTATTGTAATAGTAAATATATTCTATTTTTATATATATAATATACAATAGTATATTATATGTACTGCACACTCCATGTAATATACAATTGTATATACAATATTTAATTGTTGTCATTGTGTCTTGTACAGGACTTTCATCACACCTACTTACATCCCTGAAGACGTCCAGCTATTATTGTGGGCACCTGTGAGGAACACACTGGTGAGACAGAATTTTCATATTTGACTGCTCAGGAAGTACAGGTTGTTTTTAGTATTACATTAATGCTATGTTAAATACACTGTTTCTAATACATTTCTTTTTGTTAGGCATATGTGTGGAATTATAACATTTACATCAAGCAAAATCCTACTGCTGAGTCTAAACAAGCCACTAAGGACGGAAAATTCAATCAGATTCTTAATGGAATACCAGACTGGTCTTATGAAGGTCAGTTACCCATCCATCCATCAATCCATCGATGTTTATAGATAACTCTCCATCAATTAGTCCATCCATATATACATGCACATCTCGTATCCACCAATCTCTTCTACTATACTACTACTACTAAACTTTCTAGTTTACATCTATCCATCCATTCATCTCTTGATGTGTCTGTTCATCCGTCTATTCATCCATCCATCTATCTATCTGTGTGTAATGGCATCGCTTCATCTATCCATGTACTAATCTATCATCCATCCATTTATACATGCATATCCATTCATTCCCATTCATCTGTTTATCCTTGCATCTATCCACCTGTCCATTCACCTGTTTATCTTTGTGTACATTTTTGTTAATTAATTCATCAATTAATTTAAATGGAATAATATTTTAGCAAGGTAATAATCAGCAAGGTGTCCTTATGCTTCCCAGAGGAGGTGTTTGTATCAAACGAGGGAATGTGGTGGTCTCCTACTGCAAAGTACCTGGCCTATGTGCAGATTAATGACACAGATGTTCACGCCATTGAATACTCTTTGTATGGAAATGGGCAGTACCCCACCACCATGATTGTCCCCTATCCCAAGGTATGAAAATGATTGTCCCCTATCCCAAGGTATGAAAATGATTTTGTTTGTCAGCCACTCAGTGTGTGACCCACGTATGTGTTTCTTTTTAAAGGCTGGCTCCAATATTCCAAAAGTCAAGCTGTTTGTAATTGATGTTTCAACTGCATCTATTTCTTCAGAGGTGGTGGTGCCCAAAACCCTCAGGTCAGGGTATGGTAGAATTTATACTTTTTATTTTTGTCCTTATCTTAAGAATAATAACTTGAGCATCTATAACTTTTTGTTTTGTGACAGATGAAAATTTTAGCTCTATGTGTGTGTATGTGTGAGTATTTCTACAGTATATGTGCGCTTGTATTTTCCTTTAGTGATCATTACCTGAGTTCAGTAACATGGGTAACTGATGAGCGGATTGCTGTGCAGTGGCTAACACGCAGGCAAGACCAGGTTCTCCTTCAGATATATGACTATGATGGGACCAACTGGAATGAAAATACGGTCTGTTACATCTCTTATAAGGCTTTAGCCACAGAGAGAGAGAGAGAGAGGGAGAGACAGAGACAGACAGAAAGAGATAGTTGTTAAGAAACCTGACTTCACTAATACCCTTTGTTTCACCAAAACAGAGATAATTCTAATCTGCTATTTGTCGGGAAAATAAAAATAAAAATACAGTGCCTGGTCAAAAAAAGTCACCCACTCTGTTATTTTGTTAAGCTTATGCTATGTCACACATTTATTACAGCCCAGTCACATAAATTTTTCTCCAAGATCTTGATGGTGTTGAAGATGTTGGAAGCTCTGCATAAAGTCTTTTCCAGCACATTCAAAAATTTGGGCACATTTAATCCTGGCATTGTCGTCTTGTAAAATGCCCAGGCCGAAACCTGGCCATTCAGTCATTCAGTACAGTATATTCATGAAGTCAGCTGTCCTCATTTTTTCCCCGACCAACAGAAGCAACCCTCGGACACAGCTGTGTAGTTACAATCCTTTAAGTTTTTTCTTCTCACTGTGTGTGTGAAAATGCTCCAATAGCTCTGAGATAGAAAAATCTAACCACATTTCTTCCTCAAAGGAGATGGTTTACCACTATCCTTCCAGTTTTTAATAATCCACTGAAAAGTTCTTAACCCGACTTTAATTGCTTCGTTGTTTTCTTTACTTGATACAGGACAATAATTTGAGTCTTCTGAAACAGAGTAATATCTTTGCCACAGGATACTGTATGTCTTCATGATTGTTTAATGAAACATTATGCACTATATCAGTTATGGTTAACTAACTTGTTGCCAGCTGAACCATATTAATCACTGTAGTAATTATCCAATGACGCTCTTAACTATTTGCTTAGTTAAATCCATGTTTTGTTTTGTTTTGTTTTTGGCCAGGCAGTGTATTTCCACTGGTTTAAAAGTCTGGTAGTTATGTAATCTAACTGTAGGTTTTTCTTTGTATATGTAAAAATTAAAGCTGTCTAGGATCACAACTAAGATACTTTAAGGTTATGTTTTGTTAGCATTACCAATGTGGAAACTACTCAAAAAAATATTTTATAAATATTCAAATATTAAAAATTCTCTACCAAATTTTCAATGCTAGTAATACTGGAAAAGGATCACAACTGCTAAAACCTCCATGCTGTGCCAGCAGATCCAAACTTTGTCACTCTACGTATAACATATTACCATAATGTACCAAGTACATTATACTGTAGTAGTTTTACTGAATAATTTATGGTTGTTGCTATATAATTCCCTCCATACATTTATCATAAGATGGGGTTATATATTTTTTTGTAGTTGTTTTTTTTTAAAAGCCATTGCTGTCATTGCTGTACAGTAAAATGCATTCATTTTTAAAAACAATGTGTTCCTACAGAAATTTGAGCAAAACAGCAGGACTGGCTGGATTGGTCGGGTAAGTTTACTTTGTTATATGATAAAAAATTAAAAATAAAAAACCCTATAAAATCTCGGCAGTCAGTGAAAATATGCTTAACAGCTCTTGGTACCTCTTTCTGTTCTGTCAGTACATCCCTTCGGCTCCTTCCTTTGCTGCAGACAACAGCAGTTTCTACAAGGTGATGAGCGACGCAAACGGCTACAAACATCTCCACTATGTAAAAGATGTAAGTACTCACGTACTATTTAGTAGTTTCAAAATGAATATAAGTAGTTTGATGTTTACTGTATGTAATTAAAAAAAATGCTACATATGGAAATACCAGGCAGGGTCACCTTGCCATTTGATACTTGAGCTCTGTAAAACCCAATTACAGACACCTTTAATTGGTTTAAATGGCATTATTATATCTGGTCAAGGGAGTGAGTAATCCTGTTAATTAAGTTACTTTCAAAAGCAAGAAATAAGCAATTTCCTGAAGCATAAGGAGAAGAAGCCCTAGCCATATGGCGTAATTTGAAGTTGTAAATTTACATTCTTGATAATGAGTGTTAGCTCCCAGTGCATTATGTAACACTGTGTCCAATTAAGAACTGGGACGGGTTTTTTGAGACCTCTGAGTGTATGTGTAAAGCGTAGGGCAGAAGAAAGTTATAGAGAGCATCTAATAACATTCATCATGGTAATGTTTGTATGTTTTTTTCTTCTTCAGGGCAAAGCAGTACCAGTAACCTCAGGCAAATGGGAAGTAATCTATATATCAAAATTAACCAAAGATGCCATGTGAGTGCTATAAAATGCTAGATTTATTTTTAGACTGCTTGTTTTGAGATCAAGCCTATCAGTTATTTAATTTATTTTCTTTTTTATTCTTTTCATCATAGCTACTATGTTAGTAATGAGTATATGGGAAGGCCAGGCCAGAGAAACCTTTATAAGTGAGTAACTTCTGTTTCTAGATAACACAGTAAAATAACAGGTGTTATACTGTAATTGTGTAATTGCATCTAAATTTCTTTATTAGTGACACATTAGTTAATGCTGTTTTTAATTGGGTTTATTATTCAATTTAACCGCTGTGAAATTATTGTGCAGTTAATACCTAGCACATTCATGACATTGACATATGTCTGTTTTTGTGTGGAATCAGGATATCATTCAGCACAAGTCACAGTCACTCTGCCGCTGAATGCCTCACCTGCTCACTCTATGAGGACAGGTGCCAGTACAATTCAGGGTATTTCAGCCAAGATGCTGCTTACTTCCGCATGGACTGCTATGGTTAGTGCGCCTCGTATCCTGCGCTCTCACACATGCTGCTACATTAAACTATTTTAGATAAATATAGAATAATATTGGAAAAATGAGGGAAAAAAAGGAACCATAAAGTAATATATTATTTTATAAATTACCACCCATAAATTAATTTTCTTCTTTCTCTCTAGGACCAGGACTGCCCATGTTTACACTTATGGACAATCGAGGATCTAGTAAAGGTAAGGATGTTAATTACATAAGGGGAAATAAACACGATGGGGTATGTTGTTATATAGCTTCAGTAGAGAGTTTTATTTGTAATTTCTTTTTATTTGTTAATCAACCTTGTATTTTATACAATTCTACCTGCTTACAGTTACATATGTGGCACCTATGAAGCACTTACATTGTAGCAGCTATAAATAGTATTTAAAAAAAGATCACCAGCCTCTCTTTTTTCTGTCTCTCAAAGATAATAAAATAAATGTATTCATCTTTTTTTGTGCCCTGCATATATAATTTTTTTCAATCTTATTTGAAGTGCGTGTAATAGAGCAGGGAAAACTCTAAAATGTCCAGGAACAGGGTTGGGAACCACTGCGTTGCAAAGTGCTTGCTCCTACCATAAACTGTAAATGAACATCTCCTCAAAGAATTCTTCACCATATCCATGTTTGTGTGTTTAATTTGTTGAATAACATTGTTAGAGCCACTTCCATAATATAATAATCAGAATAATCAGAATAATAATAATACTCTCACTCACTCACTCACTCACTCATCATCTATACTGCTTTATTCCTACAGTATATACACATACACACACTCACATACAGTACTACAGGCAATTTGGGACGCCAATTAGACTAATCTGCATGTCTTTGGACTGTGTGAGGAAACTCGGGTACCCGGAGGAAACCCACCAAGCACATGCAAAGTCCATGCACACACAGACGGGAATCGAACCCGGACTCTGGGGGTGCAAGGCGACTAAGCCACCGCACCACCATAATAGTGACATCACAACAGAGCAGGGGTGGTGTATAATTAAAATTAGTTTCCAAATACTGTAAAAGATAAATCCCTGATAATAGGATACTTGATGTTTTTTAGAAATCGAGGTGCTTGAAGACAACAAAAAGCTGGAACAAATCCTAAATACAGAGCTTCTAATGCCAACTATAAAACGTGCAACATTAAAAATAGCAGGATTTGGTAAGAGTAATATTTTCTTACACTATTACAATACAATATTTTAAGTACAGTACAGTATGCTAATAATGCACACATATTATTATGTAAATGTAGAATACTTTTTTATTTATAACAGATTTATGGTACCAGATGATGTTTCCTCCTGACTTTGATGCGTCCAAAAAATATCCTCTCCTGATTCAAGTGTAAGTTCTACATTTATATTTGTCCATCCATTGTTTTGTTCTCCTGCTGTGTGTTTAGCAACAACAATATCAGCTAAAGTCTATCTTTTCCATGTCAATGTTTGCAGTTCAGGAACAGGTGCTGTGATTAAATGTGTTGGCTGTGATGTGTCAAATGACTGGCGTCATGGGAAACACAGCTTTCTCCTAAATGAATGATCAAACTGGCCCTGTTTAATAATTTTTAGAAAATGGCTGATGTCTATTCTGATATCTAATTTAATCTGAATCTCCAATCTCTTGCTTGCATAAAAGATGAAAGTGTGTTGGATGTTATGGGTGTTAGTTAAAATTTATAAGCCAAATAATAAACATGCAAAATTCTCGAAAAGTTTCAGACTGAAGTTTTGTGTATTAAAGGTATGCAGGTCCAGCAAGTCAGTATGTGGAATATAAATTCAGGCTGGAGTGGGCCACGTACCTCTGCAGCACAGAGAAAGCCATCATTGCTAGCTTTGATGGAAGAGGAAGCGGTTACCAGGGTGATGAAATAATGCACGCCATCTACGAGCGGCTGGGCACATATGAGGTGGAAGATCAGATCTCAGCTGTGAGGTGAGCTTAAGAGACACAATGTGACCACGCTAAATGCTAAACCTGTCTGTAAGTCTAGCAGAGCAAGATAAAACAGGTGGTGAAACAGCTGCATATTACATAATGCATGAATCCAGGATAATAAGAGGGGGAAAAGTTGGACAGATTCATAGAGAGTGAGCTCTATAAGGCTTGGCTGATTTAAGAAGTTGCATGACATTTCACAAATATACTAAGTAGGTCTCCGGATTGTTTGATTGATTGATTGATTGATTGATTACTCATTGTCTTGGTCTTGAATAGGGATTTGGTGAAAAATAATGTTCAAATTGACTTTCTTTTTGATATTCACAAAACTTTACAAGAAGGGTTACATATTTGAATGTGCCTCACAACATGTATGTGATGGTTGGGATCAACCCTCTTAACACTCAGTCTTCATTCAATCTTGGCTAGTCCTGGTCTTAAACTTTGTCTTGTATTTGACAGTTACAGCCTTGCTTACATCATTATTGTCTATAGCTTTAATGAGTTTAACCCTTTAAGTCTATTTTGTTTTGTTTGTTTTGTGTCTCTTTGTGTACCTTCATAGCCTGCTTATGGAACTTGCCATTGAAAATCTTTTTTTTTTTTCTATGCAGGAAATTCATCGATATGGGTTTTATAGACAAAGACCGAATAGGAATGTGGGGATGGGTAAGTGTTCTCATTAAGTATACTAACTATTATTAAGACAAGATTAAAGACATAGATGACAGATGACCTATTACTGAAAATGTTCTACAAAAACATGCATTGATTTTGGAATATTTAAGTGTTTTTTTTTTTTTAAGTTGCAGAATATACTGTAAGGATTTTTGGTGTTTAATAAAAACATTTATTAAAATAATTATTGTATTAGCCCAGGTTTGTTTTCTGTTGTAGTCATATGGTGGCTACGTGACCTCCATGGCTCTGGGCTCAAAGAGTGGCCTGCTCAAGTGTGGAATCGCTGTAGCTCCTGTTTCAAAGTGGGAATATTATGGTATGTCTTTTGATTTTTCATAGGTGCACTGTAGCCTTTTGGTTATTATATCCACCTGAGACTCGAATGCCCTCAAATGAGGACATTTTCTCCCAATTTCATTGTCTATATACAGTATATCTTTGTACCATCCTTATATGAGGTTAGCTATATCTCTTTTGTCAAATTTCTTACTGGTTAGAAGACATTGAATACATTTGTAGTTATCAGCTATGAATAAAGAGCAAAAGTCAGTAGAAATCACAGTGTAAATCGCAGCAGTAAAGTCCAGGTCTCAGAATGATATGATGGCGTAACATTTGGTCAGGTTTAGGCATGTTCTGAAAGATGCTTTGTTCCAGATGCTGTGTACACTGAGAGATACATGCATCGCCCTCAGGAAAATTTAGACAGCTATAATGTAAGAGCTCACATTTCTCACATCATTTGTATTTAAAAGAGATTTATTACCGGACTTATACTCTTCTGTTACCATTCATTCCTGTTTTACCTTTGCAGAACTCCACAGTAACTGGCAGAGCAAAGAATTTTAAATCATTGCAGTACCTGTTGGTGCATGGCACTGCAGACGGTATTACTTAAGGGTTTATTATAAATAATTGTATTTAGAGTAAAGCATAAGTGTATACTTTAGAAGCTTTAGTGTTCACTACAGCTGTCAAGTACAATTATAAACACGTGCCATGTATTCTGCTTCTAATCTTGTAACTGATGTTTCATTGTTTCAGCAAATCCTTACTGTTGCTCTTAACATCTCAACGTTTTTCCATAACATATTGTCTATTTGTATTTGTATATATATATTTTTTCTTCTAGATAATGTCCATTTTCAGCAAGCTGCTCAGATTTCCAAAGCCCTGGTGGAGGAGCAAGTAGACTTTGAGGCAATGGTGAGTGTAAGAAGAATATGTGACCAGATTTGAGATAGCATGAACATTAAAAATAAGATTTGTTTAAAACGCTAGATATATTTGAATCACACATATGTAAGTATTCTGTGTCACTTACCTGTATATTTTTTTTCTTACAGTGGTACACAGATAAAGACCATGGTCTGTCTGGCAGGGCCCGCTATCACCTCTACACACACCTCAGTCACTTTCTTCAAAAGTGTTTTTCTAAAAATACATAAATAATCACCTTAATTGAAGGAAATTTGTAGTAAACAAAAACCGTACAACACATATGTACTGTATATAAATTATACTAAAATGTTAACAAATTGAGATTTTGAATACTGTTTGACTGCAGTTTTTTTATGCTGAATTTTCATTTTACTCTTCTCATTTTATTGTTATATTTTTGTTTTGTTGATCAAGCAAAACATGACTGCTATATATAATACCATTTGCATGTCTTTTTATAATTTGTATGAAATATTATGGCTCTACAGTAAACATGACACTGATTGTGATGGCTGTGCTATTCGAGGGATCACTTGCACTGAATTCAATATGTATTCTAACTTGGTTTTTGACTGAAAATATCCAAATAAATAATAATAATAATATATCTAATGCATTCAGCCTTTTTTCTAAGGGCATAAAAAGTATGGATAGTTGGAGATCGAAAATAAAACAGGCAAAGTTGTTCCAATGTCCATATATTTCCAGTTTGATGAAGCTGTGCCCATTATAGCCCCAGATTCCTGTTCTTGGGTATAGTGTCAGGGAGGTTTAACACACCTAATTATGGTTCTACTGTAAGTGCATTTTAGATAACTATGTATGTTCTCATTACAATCATATTCAATCTTTCATTTTACAGTGCAACCATTCTGTCCCATCAGTGTGTTAACACTGGTCTTCCTAATTCTTGTAACAGTACATTTCTGTAATAGTACATAATAAATATAATAAATGATTTTATTATTATTATTATTATTATTATTATTATTAGCATTTTATTTAGTTAATTTAGCAATCCAAATTTTGGACACCTTCTAATGAAATGTTTTGATTATTTTCTAAATTGTAGAACAATGATGAAGGTATACAAAATATGAATTAATCTCATGCAAACAGTTGATGTTGAGATGTATCTGCAACTAGAACTCTGCAAAACATTAATATAAATCTGAGGTGCTGTTAATTGCAGATTTCTAAGGCTGGAAATTCTAAATAAACTGATCCTCTGCAGCAGAGTTAATTCTTGTTCTTCCTTTCCTGGGACAGTCACCATGAGAGCCAGTTTCATCAGAATTTTTGCAGTTGCATTAAAGATACTGTAGATTTAACTTTCTTTCAATTTTCCGCAAGAACTGATATTCATGTTTTAAAGTAATGATGGACTGTCCTTTCTCTTTACTTATTTAAATAATGTGAAATGTGTTATTTCATGTCTTAGATGTGTTCAGTGTTGTTCTACAATGTAGAAAATAACAAATAAAGGAAAAACATTGAATTAAAAATGTGTCCAAACTTTTAAATGTTGCTTTAATGTGTATTGAATATAATTATAGTTACAGCAAGTGGCATGGTGGACCAGTGGACATTGAGACAGCTGCAGCATTCCTGATTTGATGC
Organism: Clariallabes teugelsi; assembly: GCA_030014215.1. Lineage (NCBI taxonomy): Eukaryota > Metazoa > Chordata > Actinopteri > Siluriformes > Clariidae > Clariallabes > Clariallabes teugelsi. The sequence continues at coordinate 20,618,924 of JAQMYG010000035.1, read as the reverse complement.
TGAGTTCCAGTTACTGTTTGTGTAGAGTTCTGCATATTTTCCCGGAGTCTGTGGGGGTTTCCATTAGTGTCCATCCACATGAATCACTATGAATGTGTGTGCATGTACAGTACTGTTTTTGGCCCATCTTTGTCTTTGTCTTGCCGCTATGGGCTCCAACAGCAACAGAATGAATGAATAGTTAACAGCACTATAAGGTTAGAAAGGATAGTGTAGCGATTCAAATTCCAGATTCTGTACTTAGCAGCATTAGTTGCTCATTTAAAATCTATGTAAATATGTTCCAGAAATATTGGACATATTAAAAACTTTACATATTACCTTTAAAAAAAATAATAAAATTTCGGACAAATATAAGCCAAAGGTATACTATGGGCTAATGCTGAACCACCTAAAGGGCCCAAAGAGACATTCATTGTCCAATATTTACAAAGCTTAAAACCAAAGACAATGTGTTCATTCTTCCAGTCAGTCAGGCACACTTACTTCAGTGGAAAGTACTCAATTTCCTGGAAACTGAAATGAATCACTCTATTTGTCAGGCTGGAATCATGTTTGATCTCTGCTCACTAGTGACAGTTTTTTAGCTTGTATGGACATTGCCGCATCCCATTTGTCACACTGCAAATATGTCCAGTGCACTGACATGGAGACTTGACTAATGGATTGAGAGTAACAGGTAGGTGTACATGTGCGTGCAAGTGTGTGCATGTGTGCGTGCATGTGTGCGTGTTACCAGAGCTACCTGTCGATGGATGGGTTTCTCTATATAAGACACACTGTGCCAGGAGGGGACAAGGGAGCCTGATAAGACGCCAGCGGACACCATCACCCTCTCTCTTCCTACATCCTTCTGTTTCTTCCTTTAAGCAGTCGATCTACAGGTAGGAACAAATATCGAAGGATTTACACTGATGTTAAGAACTTATTACGCAGCCTAAATTTACGGGTGATTTAATTTGATACTTAGAATAAGTATTGCGTGTGATTTGTACTTTTTAGTGAGCAAAATGAAAAGCATCCTGTATTTGGCTGGACTTCTACTCCTCATCATTGTACAAAGCAGTTGGCAAATTCCCATTGAGGACACAGAGGAAAATTCCAGGTGAGACTGAAAGATTTTGCTTTAGATTTTGCTTATTTTATTTTATTTTGTTTTAATAAAATGTAATGTAAATAAAATGTGTATAAAATATAAAATATGTAAAATAACATTTAGTTTATACCCAAAGCCTTTTCCTAAATCCAGATTTATTTATTTATTTATTTCATTTTTGTTAATGTTACTATGTCTTTTCAGTGTAATGTTAGAAGACACACTACTCAATAATCCAACAAACATGAAGAGGCACTCAGAAGGAACATTTTCAAATGACTACAGCAAATATCTGGAGACCAGAAGAGCACAGGATTTCATACAATGGCTGATGAACTCTAAGAGAAGTGGGTAAGTGTCGAGTCATTTCCATTGAACACTGCTCAAGTTAAATATAACTCTTCTGCTATTTAACAACAATGAAGATTAGGCATTGTTGACATAAAAGTTTTTAGGGCAAATTTAAATTACATTGTCAGAACTTTAACTGTCTAGAGGTTCATATCTGTTATCTGTTTCCTGAAGGGATTTTAGCTCAAATGTTTATTTTGCTACTGCTAGGTTTGATTTTGCTACTTACTCTTAACAGGTTATAGTTTTTTTTTTTATTGTTATATATTAACTTTCACAAAGTTTTTGATTTTTATTAGTTCCCACACAAGACGGCATGCAGACGGCACATACACCAGCGATGTGAGCACATACATGCAGGACCAGGCAGCCAAGGAGTTTGTCTCCTGGCTTAAAATGGGCAGAGGGAGAAGAGAATAGAGAAGCTCCCTTCAGCAAGAGAGAAGCACTTCATACCTTGTATGCTGAAATGAAACACTCAACAACGCTCTGTTGGACCATCGTATTCCATCATACCACATTTTTTAAGGAACTGTGGTGTCATTGCCTTAAATAAAATGTGTTTGAAATAAATCTCTGCTGAACCTAAGCAATTTGATGTAATTCTAAACTGCGTGTGGTATACATGTTATTTATTTAATCTTTTTTTTTGTATTCCATAGACAAAAATTACAAGTCAAGCAATTACTTAATAACCCTTGCTGCAAGGGGAAAACTATTGCATGGGTTTCAAGGAGCACACTAAACCTAATATTTGTGGGTCAGTTATTCCTAAAAATCTCTATAGTTTCATTTCCATTAAACAATTTCTAAAAAATGTCTTGCTACTGAGCCAAAACCAGGCAACTAATGCTGTTTTTCCATTTATATTTGTATATTATATTATTATAATTTTACCATATCATTTAAAATATTTATTCTGCCAGTAGTCAATCACCCAGTACAATAAAGTCAGCAGCATTTATTTTTAATGAATAGGCCTAGCCAGTGTTGTCTACCCAGTGGGCATGATGTTTAAAGTGGTTCATTACACCATGTCTAACATGACGCTATTGCAGAATTATGTTTGCAAGGCATGGAGATGTCAGTCAGCGAGAGATATAGAGTAGAGAGCGTGAGCCAGAGAGTGAGCAGCCTCAGGGACCGAGCCTCTCTCTGAGCTGTCAGCTGACACTTCACACCATCTGCTGAGAAATAAAGGGGAAAACAAGGCTGCCCACTCACTTTTTTTTTTTTTTTTTTTTTTTTTGCTATATGTTATTTTCAAAATCTCCTGAGAAAAAAATTCACATGCAAGTTAAGTTTTCAATAAATATATGCATATAACCAATAATTAACCTGTTTATGTCTCCTGAAATAACAATAATCTACATTCTGAAATGCAACAGTTTGTCATTTCTAAGTCATATAACTGCATTTTTTAAAACTAACATGCAGGAAGCATTTCCTAATTGTGCATTGGCCATTCACCCTTCTGGCAGATGAGTCAATATACAGACCATGAAACACGTATGCGACGATAGATACATTTTATGGAACTTGCATCGTCCTGTGTATGTGTCTGGCCTGTGTATGGCCATTAAAACAGCACAAGGGTTATTAGACCATACTAAAATTTCCAATTGTTGTGGTAATGCTATACAATAGTACTCTTGTTTGCTTTGTATAGTAGAGTGTTGCAAAAACAGCTCTTGTGCAACCAAAACAGCTCTGACTTGGTGAGGCATTAAGTTGTGAGGTGAGGACTTCCTCAATTGGACTTAGTTTCCAATACATCCCTCAGATGCTTATTGGAATCGAAATCTAGGGAATTAGGAAGGCTAATCCCTGTACTCTTTCTCATGTTCTTCAAACCATTTCTGAAATGTTTTTGTAGTGTGGCAGGGTGCATTATTCTGCTGAAAGATACCACTGCCATTGGGAATAAACTCACCATAAAGGTTGTACTTGGTCTGCAACCATGTCTGGGTACTGTAGGTGTTCCATATCATTGCCCAGAGCATCACACTGCTTCCACCGACTGGCTTGACCGTCTACCATAGTGCATTCTGCATTCTGGTGCATCTCTTCCTCGAGTAAGCAATATCTGGCCAACAACCTGATGTAAAATATAATGTGATTTCAGACCAGGACAAATCTTCCTGTGTCAACAGCCCATACAGAGCAAGCAGTGGGACTTTGGTGCCCATGACACTGCTGCCATGGGCACAAACAATTAAAGTTAATCAAATGTGACCTAAGTAATCTATTAACTTTATACTTTAATACATGATATACACCAATCAGCCACAAAATTAAAATAATTAATACTTAATTATTCGAATTATTCCGGTTCGATCCCACACAAAAGCGAATGCAATACAAATAACCAAAATAGAAAGGCATTAAAAAGGAACCAGAAAACCATTGGAGGTGGGTTCAAACTGCTTTACTATGTGTAGATAACAAGAGAAATGGTGTAGGTCTAATACTGAGTATGCCAAGAGTGTAGTGGACGTGAGGAGAGTGTCTGATAGAGTGATGTGATGAGTGTGAAACTGGAAGAGGAAGGGGTAATGATAAATGTCATCAGTGCATATGCTCCGCAGGTGGGAAGTGATGTGAAAGAGAAAGAAGATTTCTGGAGTGAGCTACATAAAGTGGTAGTGAGTGTCCCCAAAGAAGAAAGATTGGTGATTGAAGCTGACCTTAATGGGCATGTTGGAGAAGGGAACAGAGGTGATGAGGAAGTGATGTGTGGGAATGGGGTCCAGGAGAGGCATGCGAAAGGACAGAATATTGTAGATTTCACAAAAAGGATAGATATGGCAGTGGTGAATATATATTTTCAGAAGAAAGAGGAACAGAGGGTGACATACAAGAGTGATAAAAGACGTACTCAGGTGGACTACCTGCTCTGTAGGAGATGCAATCTGAGGGAGATTGCAGGGGATAGTGTAGCTAGACAACATTGATGGTGGTCTTCAGGATGACTTTTGAGGAACCGAAGAAGAAGAGGGAGAGTGAGGACTGAACCCAGGATTAAATGGTGGAAGATGAAAAAAGAAGATTTTTGTGTGACATTCAGAGCGGGGGTAAGTCACGTACTGTACTTGGTAGTGATGAAGAGATGCTGGACAACTGGTCAGCTACTGCAAAAGTGGTAAGGGAGACAGCTAGGAAGATATTTTGTATGTCACCAAGACAAAGAAAGGAAGATAAGGAAACTTAGTGGTGGAATAAAGAAGTATAGAAAAGCATCAAGAGAAAGAGGCTTGCAAAAAAAAAATTGGTATAGTAATAGAGATAAGGAGAGTAGACAGGAGTATAAGGAGATGTGATGTAAAGTAAAAAGGAAATGACGAAGACTAAGGAACAGGCAAATAGTGAGTTGTATAGAAAGCTAAACTCAAAGGAAGAAGGAAAATATTTATATCACATAAATATAAACCTCAGAGAGGCCGAGAGGTGAAGGATACCACAGGCTAGAGTGATAAAAGATGCTGATGTACTGACTAGTGAAGAGAGTGTTTTGAGAAGATGGAGAGACTATTTTGTGGAGCTGATAAATGAAGAAAATGAGAGAGAAAAGGTTGGATGAGGTGCAGGTAGTGAATCAGGTAGTACAGGGAATTAGTAAGGTGAGGACAGTTAGGAAGATGATGAAAAATGGAAAGGCAGCTGGTTCAGATTACATTACAGTGGAGACATGGAAGTGTTTAGGTGAGATGGCAATGGAGTTGCTTACTAGATTATTTAACAAGTTTCATGCCAAGAAAGAGTACCACAGATGCCATGGTTGCTTTGAGAATGTTGATGGAGAAGTATAGAGAAGGGCAGAAAGAGTTGCATTGTGTGTTTGTTGCTCTAAAGAAAGCGTACAACAGGGTGCCCAGAAATTAACTGTGGTATTGCAAGAGGAAGTCACGAGTGGCAGAGAAGTATTTGAAGGTTGTGCTAGATATGTACAAGGACAGCATTAAAGCAGCGAGTTGTGTTGTAGGTATGACCGACTGGTTTAAGGTGAAGGTGGAACTGTACCAGGTATCTGCTCTTAGTCCCTTTCTGTTTGCAATGGTGATGAACAGGTTGACAGATGAGGTTAGACAAGAGTCCCTATGGACTATATATTGTGATCAGTAGCGAGAGTAGGGAGCATGTTGAAATGAGTCTTGAGAGGTAGAGGGATGCATTGGAAAGAAGAGGCATGAAGCATGAGCAAGACGGAGTCCATGTGTGTAAATGAGAGAGAGGGTGAGGGAAAGGTGTAGTTGCAAGGAGTAGAGGTAGAGAAGGTAGAGGATTTTAGGGTCAACTGTCGAAAGCAATTGGGAGTGTGGTAAAGAAGTGAATAAAACAGTGCAGGCAGGGTGGAATAAGATGGAGAAGAGTAGCAGGAGTGATCTGCGACAGAAAGGTATCGGCAAGAATGAAAGGGAAAGTTTACAGGACAGTAGTGAGACAAGCAATGTACGGTTTGGAAAGAGACAGGAAGCAGAGCTGGAGGTGGCAGAGCTGGAGATGCTGCAATTTGCTTTGTGAGTGACAAGAATGGACAAGGTTAGGAATGAGCACATTAGAGGGACAGTGCAAGCAGGATGGTTTGGGGACAAAGTTAGAGAGGCCAGGTTAAGATGGTTTGAACATGTGCAGAGGAGGGATGAGGTATTGTATATTGGGAGGAGAATGTTAGAAATGGAGCTGCCAGGCAGGAGGAGAAAATGAAGAGGAGAATAATGGATGTGGTGAGGGAGGACATGTGGAAGGTTGGAGTGACAAGGGAAGATGTGGTAGACAGAATTAGATGTAGACAAATGGTCTGCTGTGGCGACCCCTAACAGGAGCAGCCAAAAGAAGAAGTAGAAGAAGGGCACCAGAATATCCAGTGCAACTGGCAGAGCAGGCAAAGAGAACAAGTCTGCTGACCCTAACTACACAGATTTGAATTCAATTGTGCACTCAGGGATTCATTGGACAAACAATTTAAGACCCCACCATGCAACCCACAGTACTGTACCCAAAGAATCTGCTTCTAATGTCCTGGTGCAGACATTCCAGCAAACCCCCAGAGGTCGTGAGGAGTCATGCCACAAGGGCCAGAACTGCCCAGGTGGCACAGAGGGATCCTACACAACATTGTGTAGGATTGTGTTGCATTGTAATGTCATGGATAATTGGTGGACTTTCCACTTCACCACTGTGCTTCCCCATATCAGTAGTATGTATAGTTCTTAAACAATGACTACACTCGGATGACAAATATATAGAGAACTTCAGAGCTTATTCAGATTTATTTATTAGCCATACATTTGTTAACAGAAACAATAACATCTAAACAGCTTGTACGTATAATTGTAAAGTGCTATTTTAACATTTTAACAAGTCAAAACTGATTTATTTCAATAAATTAATGGAACATTAGATGAAAATGTATGTAGCCACCAGGTTATATTTCTTACTGGGAAAAAAAAAAGCTTATTGTAGCTGCTTATTCAACTCCACAAACATCAAAGCAAGACAAAGCATATCACCCGAAATAATTTTGATTACTCTACTTTTAAGGAAAAAAAGGTAATCCTAAAAGTGCAGGAATGCACATGTGAAAAATGTATTTACAAAGTGAATCCACACTTATATACCTTTCATTTTGCCCTTCTAGATTAATATTGCATTTAGTCTCAAGTTTTATTATGCTCCTGATAGATTATTTGAGAAACCTTAAACTGAGGATTATGACCTGTAGAGAAATGACCTTCAGAACATTAAAAAAAAAAAAAAAGGTATGTAATTTCTGTGTTGTTGATGTTTCCCACAACACTTCAGACTATTCCTGTGTATAACATGCTGGTACTGAGAAACTGCCATGTGGTATTATTTAATCAGAGATGTGCAATGACCAAGCTATCAGGAAAATCTATTTGGACTTTGGCATATTGACAGAATCAACACACAGCCTACAAAATCATTCTCTAGATCAATCATCAGACATCAGATAAACATTTTAACATGTAGTATAGTCATCTGAAAATATAGCAAATACATAATTAAAATGAGAAAATCTTTTTAATTACAATGCAATAAATTGTAATAGCCTAAGCCTCTATTCTGAGGTAATACTCTGTTAATAATAAGCAGTACTATAGTTCGCCATTTATTCTACCTAAAAAAGAAAAATACATCCAGCATTAATAATAATAATGATAAAGAATGCATATATATATA
>JAQMYG010000035.1:20590604-20602910 GCA_030014215.1 Clariallabes teugelsi | reverse complement strand
GTAAATGGTCATGAAAATAAAGAAAACACATTGAATGAGTGAAGGTGTGTCCAAACTTTTGGCCTGTACTGTATATAGTGGCAATGTCAGAAAACAATTTAAAACTGCTAAAACTGCTTTAACATAATGAGTATGGTAAAACAACAAGGGGGCTTTCCCACATTTCGTGTCCCGAATTTAAATTCTTCGTAGTTCTTTGTCACCTGACACTGTTACATCAAATAATACAGCTATGAAATGTTAAGATGTACTTAAGAACTCTCTAGGATGTCACTACAAACCTTGCTGAAAGGTCAAGCATTGTCTAAGAACGGTCACAATTTACCTACTGTACCAACTGCTAAAGTACCTACTACACCTCCAGAATTAATATGAATTTTCAAGAACTGCTATGATTTCTCACCTGTTAACCTGGAAACTACGTTTTGGATACCTGTAACTGCAGACGCAATGAATCTGCCACACACTACCATAACAAGCATATACATTGTAGTTTCTATAAGATGGATTGATGTGATTTATTCTTAAGTGGCACAGACCACTAGAATATACCTTCAAATAACTTAAATTGCATAAATCTGGGATCAAATTTTGGAAAGCCCCCTAAGTCATGGTTTAATGTGCTCATATTAACCTGCATTTCCAGAGCCTCCCAGTAGATTTCTGAGGCTGTTATGTTGTTCTGCTCCCAATACTGCAGAGTGGCATTGCTGGGGTTCATTGGCTCCATACAAGCACAACTGCAGAAGCAGAAAATAATACACATTTAAAGAGGAGTAAAATGTTAGTTTCTGCAGATACATAGTTGTTTATTTCAATATAGTGGGAAAAATATCTCCTTGATCTCCTGTGTGAGTTTGCATGTTCCCCCCGTGGTGCGCGGGTTTCCTCCGAGTATTCCGGTTTCCTTCCACAGTCCAAAGACATGCAGATTGGGCTAATTGGCATTCCTAAATTGCCTGTAGTGTGTGAATGCATGTTTGAATGTTGACCAGAGATCCCACAACAGTAAAAATGGGAATAAATATAATGGTCACCATTAGCCTCCACCGTCCCTAGTTGGACTGCAGCGGTTCCTAGATAGATTGATGGAAATTGCTAGTGAGTTACTCTATGTAGCAAATGGTCACAAAATCCTCTAGAAGACTCGACTTTCGTATCGCAAACTGCTAAAAAAGTTTATGCTGGCTATGACAGCTTGTTGTGTATGGGGCTATGCCGCCACAGAACAGTCAGAGTACTCCTGCTGTCTCCTGTACACTGCAGAAAGAGTCTACAATGGGAATGTGAGCATTAAAACTCGACCTTGGGGCAATGGAAGAAGGTGGACTGATCTGATGGTCTTTTAAATCGTTTGTGGCATGTGCAGTGCTTAAAAGGGGGAAAGATGGCACCAAAATGCACTATGGGTAGAAGGCAAGCTGGCGGGGGTAATGTGAAGCTCTGGGCAATACCCTGGGATAGCTTGGACCATGGCATTCAGGGATGCTACTTCACCATGTACCACCTACCTTAATATTGTTGCAGTTATAACCTGTAATAGCAGTGGCCTCTGTTACCAGAAAATTCCCTTGTGCGACCTGAGTCTCTCTCTCCCTCTTTCTATATGTGTGTGTGTGTGTGTGTCTATTTGTATGTGACATGTGTGTGCCCTCACGAATATGTGGTGAGTTTTTCAAGGTTGTTGTTCATATTGAATGGATAGGTCTCGCCAAGGTGGATCAGCTTTTCCAGAGCCTCGTAGATGAAAATGATGCAGATGAGAGAGGCGAAGGCTTCTTCTGTAAACCGTGTGATGTAACAAACGAGGGCGCTGGCATCAGTAGCCACCAGTAGCAGACAGAGGAAAGCTGTCCAAAGGCCAATGCATGCCCTCAGGGACAGATAGGACAAATCGTACTCCCTGAAAACAGCAAGACAACAAAGGATTGCATAATATCACCTAAATCTCACAAATGGTAACGTGTTGACTTTTAAGATGTTACTCTCAATAGGACTTTATCTTAGAAATCACTACAGACAAACCAGCATGACCTTAACCCTAGCAGTTGACAAACTTCATTAATACTTAAAGTAAAATATCCAATATACTATCAATATGAGCATTAAAGAATAATCTCATTTTGATGATATTTATTATATTTGGTCAAACAATATGAAAGCAGTGCACACTAATTCTCTAGCATGTCAGGCAGCAATAAGGTTGGTCCTAGATAAGCATTTCAGTCACATTAGGTATTATCATATACAAATATATAAGTAATCTCTAGCAATGACCCACATATTTACAGTATACAGTTCTGAAAGTGATAAAATATGTCATATTTGTAAGCAATGTTGAATTATATTGATGATAAAAGCAGCCTCACTTGCAGAATTTAAATAAAATCTTCTCAAAAACCAGCACAGGACCAGTACTGCCAAGGATGGTGAGAGGCTGGCCAGCAAACAAGGAGTAAGCAATTCCAGTCATTGATGCACCAAAGAGAGACTCAATAGCACTCTGTGCATACACACACACACACACACACACACACAAACAAAACAAAAGAAATGTGTTTGTAGATCTGGGTGCCTTAATATGATAAGTGTGTGAATGTGATTAAATTAAACCTTTGTTTTAATGGATTGTTATAGAGACTCCTACAGCCTTTTGAGGATAGATAGATAGATAGATAGATAGATAGATAGATAGATAGATAGATAGATAGATACTGAAGGTAATTCTAAACATGATGTGGAGACTTACTACACTTTTTATAGGGTAATTTGGCAAGTGTTGGTGTACTCCAGTGTACTATTATATACAGTAGGTTTAAAAGCAATATTAATTGTGGTTTCTTACAACCCTTCCTTCTGTGGCCTCCCCTAGCAGTCCTCCGAAGGTGATTACAGGTGACATGCAGGCACAGTAGAGGAATAGGAATGAAGCCACACATTGCAGGCTGACAGCATCCACGTAGTCAGATAGGTAATGTGGTGCCTTGCGCTTTATGTCCAGGAAAAACCCACCAAACAGCCTGGAACGCACAGGACACGTGAGAGTCTTTAACATTCAATAATCTGACTTGAAAGGAACTTAATCTGATTTTACCATCTGAAGTCATTTGAGATGTAGGATTTGTCTGTTTTTTTTTTTTTTTCATATGAGTATCATAAACAAAAGTCATAATCTTAACTGAAAAAAAAGATTGAATCTGAGTCTATCGTATGAAATATATTGGCTATAAAATATTTTCATATAATATTTAATCAACAATCAAGTTTCAGTGAATCGTGGGAAAACGTCAACGCCACGTGATATCAGTGGTGTTCAGGCACCCTGATTAATTACGCGTTTAACTTTTACCTGTGCTGCATTAGCCACATAATCTTTGTATTTCTTCAAGCTAAGGATATTCTTATTAAGGTTTCATTTAGCATGTGATTGTTGCATGCTAAAAGTATGGGAAAAAGAGAGGCATTTGAGAACAGAAGGGGCTGTTGTGGTGAAAAGAGAGAAAGTTGAGGCGAGTTGTGAAAACTGTCACTCATGGGGGGAGTCTCTGTGACCAAATGTCAGCTGTGGCGTCCGTCCAGTTCATTTCAAAGTTGTGAAAATTGATTTCAATGCCATGGCATTTGTTTATATACAGAAAAGAGCCCATAGTCTATAATATTTAAGTCTTTTCATTTCTCTCCTACATATGCTTTGACCTTCTCGACCTCACTCAAATGCACAGTCACTAGTTCTAGAGACACGCACATACTTTGGCTTACTCACACTGACTTCAGAAAATAAGCACACACACACACACACACACACACACACTATCCATACCCACCTCCCGGTGTGCTGTAACTCAGGGCCTCCATGCCCCCCATGTTCCTCAGACTCTGCCAGCTCTCCGTTGGGGACAGCAGGGATTTTTCTCTTCTCCTGATTATCACACACACACACGCACACACCCATGCACACACAAAGAGAGAGAGAGAGCACTTGTGTCAGCTCCATCTATTTTGGATGTTATAATGCTCAGCAGAGAACACAGAATTTTAAAAAAGAAGACAATGTCAATTAGTCCACAGTGACAGAAAACAAATAAAAACTTGAAAACCTTTAGGTTTATAGTCATGAGCAAATATAATGAATTATATGCAGATGGGTGACAAAAGAATAACAAAGTGCTGGGCCGTCACAAGATCCAGTGCACCTTTAATCCACATTGCCTTATATATCACACATACCTCGACCTATACTGGATGGATCAAACCATTCCATCTAAAGTCACTCCCTCACATTTGTTCTGATGACTAAATGAATTTTAAGAAATGATCGCGTCTAATATGCATTTATACTTTTTCACAGGTTCATCTTGGTTAAGATCGGGTCACTGCTAAGGTGATTGGATAAATTTGACATCTTTTCCATAGTAATCATAGAATCTTTTGCCCCATAGATGTGGATGGAGACCATTCCTATCAGGAAAAAGATTTTTAAACTGAAGGCAATTTGTCATCCATCTGTATACACCCCATTAAAATCAAACTAAGGCAACCTTACATATATCTTCACCCGTACATGTTTACCTGAGAAGGGACATTTTTCGGTGGCTCGATTCTGATCGATGGGTCCCATTCACCCGGGGGTAGGACCGTTACTTGGTCAAGGAACTCATCAATTCCAGCCACCAGATCATTGCGGTCCTTAGCTTTATATGCAACATCATGGAAGACCTGGGATGCCAAAGTGCTTTGTTCAGTTACAAAAACTGGTGCTTTAAGTACAGTACACATTAACATAGCTTTCAACAGTGAAAAAAAAAAAGCTAGTGCAAATCAAATTCTGCAGTTAAGAGTACATATTAGCATACCTCTAAACGGTAGCATGATTACAGTGTTGCCACAGCAACAGGATAACTGGCTGCTAGACTAAAAAGTGAAATTCTAGCTAATGAGCAAGCGTTTGCATGTCATTATGTGCATTCAAAAATGTGCCTCGGCGCCTTGACGAAGGAGTGAGAGAATCAGCAGAAGTGTGAAAGGCCTCAGACTCCATCGATTCTCTGCAGTCTTAGAGAAATAGATTCTGTCACAACTGATGCATTGCTCCTAAAATGCCTCTAACGCATTTGTGAAGTGGGTCCGTCGGCCAAAACACACTTACAGACTTCATTTGCAATGTGCGAAAAAACAAATAAGTGTTTTGTTTAAATTATAGAAGAAAACAAAAAAGTTTTGAACCAAGTATCTTTTTTTTCACACCTCATCAGTCATCAGGGTTGCGATGGACCTGCCGATCTCATGGTACTGTGATCCTTTACCCAAAGGCCCGAGCAGAATGAAGAGGAACCTCAAGAAAGAAAATGTAAAGAGAAAGCAGTCTTATAACAGATGATTACTATCATGTTAATTATTAACATGATTACTAAGGTTTTAGATTTGGTTTAAATGTTCATGTTATATCCCACATAGCTGGAGTTCATATTTAACATGCAGTAGAGAAACGCATGTGAACTGCATATGGAGCTTATCCACAGTACTATAATTCACTCACTCGCTCACTCATCATCTATACTGCTTTATCCTCCTATACACCGGGTCGCTGGGGCCTGAAGTCTATGCCAGGAGACAGGGTGCTTGGACAGGGTGCCAATATATTGCAGGACACACACATACTGTACACACAATCACACGCTGCTGCACAAACTACTGTATAGGCAATTTGGGAACAGCAATTAGCGTAATCAGGAAGCCAGAATACCTGGAGGAAACCCACCAAGCACAGCGAGAACATGCACAAGGCGGAAATTATTTTAAAATCACATTACAACAGTGTTACTGTTAAACAGCTCCCACATTGCTGGCATCAATAAAACAGGCATCTGGAGAAGGTCTCACTTTTCTCCTCTACATCTGGAGAAAAAAACTAAAAAATTGGCTGTGGGATCTAAAGTCTCATAAAAATCTAAAAATAAATAAATAAATGTATTTTATTTGTATAAAATGGATTCTTTTAAACAACACTTACTAAAGACCACAACACAATTTTACATTTTTAACTCTATCACAATGATAGCAACTTTTTGGTTGTATGTAGTCAATATTGTCCCACAGTGATGATGACTTTTTAACTGTAATTATTCAGAAGGTGTTGAATAATTTTCTATACAGAAACGACAGAGTGTGAAAGTCAATCTGATTGCAAGGTTTACATTAATGTGCTCACTCATTAACATTTCTATAGTAACCAATTAGACAGGGACTTGAATGACAGTTGCTTCACATAAACATATTAAGACATGGTTTTCTGTGAGAAGGTGTTTATTTATCATTTTTGGTAGTACGTTTCAAGAGACACAGGTAAAGCTGTAACAGGCTTTGCATTTTCCAGTCTTACTTATTAACCTCAAAAGACTGAGGGAAAAGTGATGCTAGTGAGGAAATGCGTGACTATAGCCACTGTAACAAACATCATATAAGAAAAATAAAACACTATGCGATATGCTGTTATAAGAAAATAATCAACATCGTGGTGCTATCAGCACTGAGTAACATTTATAACATTTATTTAAAAGGGTAAGTTAAAGTTAGTGACCAAGGGTTCAATACAGACGTTAAAGGCTAAAATTGGAGACACACAACATCAGTCACCTGGTGGTTATGGGAACTTCTGCTAAGCCATTGAGAAGGACTGCAGGTGAGAGACGTACAAATGCCACTACAGGTTTCTCCAAGAACTCCAGCTCTCCAACCAGAATATTAGAAGCCTCTGCCCCAGCAGGGATCTTCTTCATGAAGTGCAGGTCTATCTACAGGGATAGCAATGTCACAACACATGCACACCTAATAAACATATGATTATACTAATGGATCTAGTTTCTGCTCTTCTAGTCAAAAAAATGAAAGACATGTTAGTACAATTTCAAATGAGAAAGTATGAGTAAAGATAAACATTCTATATCATAAAAACCTTCCTTGATAAGATAAAAGCAACTTTTTCTTTTATTAACCTAAAACAAGCATGTTTTAACTTAAACTGTAACCCCTCAAAAGTTGTCAACAATAAGTACAGCAAGCAGTTAGCAAGATTTAAGTAAATTTTGACATACAGTGTGTAGGCATGCTCTCTGCATTACAGCAGTCTACAGCAGTTAAAGAAAGCACTAGCATAAGAGTTTGGTTTATTCACTTTGGCATTTTTAATATGTTACAATTCCAGTTGCTCCAAAATCCTGCAGCCAATCACTCTTACCTTACTGAAATCCACACTACTGCAGTCTCTTGTGACCTCTGGCTTGAGGTCGGGTACACTAGATTGGGTCTGTGGGAGGATCGTCTGGCCTGTGCACACAAGCATAACACATAAGGCCTGTATACATGACTGGTACAGTATTGTTTTTCACATGCAGATGTCAGATGTCAGCATCTAGAGCTGAAACATTCAATCAGTACTTTGCCAGTGCTGATCAGCTAAAGCCGAGAACCTCTTAGCATGTTGCCATTAAGAAGTAAAGAATACATATGCATCTATCCTGAGAGAGAGAGTGAGAGAGAGAGAGAAAGAGAATATGTACTGTATGTAGCATACTGATGATAATGTGATAATGTGTGCTGATGGATGATGGAGATCAGAATAATGGTACTGTACTAATAACACCACATTTGAATAAAAATGTTAAATAAATCATAGTATGAGCAGCTGAACATTCAGGAATAATGAGGCAATCTCTCTTATTCCACTCAGAGTCACAGCTCCAGCATCCTAGCCTAAAAGCAACTACTGTCTGCTATTCATGAAGTAGTACCAAACCTCATTAATTTGGAGCGAGGCTAACTGTAAGTGTGTCCTGCTCTGTGTAAATAGACTTTTTGTTTAGAAGTCATGCTCCCTGGCTTCGAGGTTACTGTTCCTGTGTGGCTTTTTGCTAGAGCACTATGCATAAATTACCTTACTAATAAAATCACGTTTTAATATTCAAGAACAGAGCAATTTTTTATTTTTTTTAAATGATCAGCTAAAGAAGTTTGGTTCTATTCATGTGCTTGCTTTGCTTTGAGGAAAGCTTGCAACTTCCTAAACACAATCCTTTAAAAGGTGGCAAAGGGCTGATGAATGATTCGAGAACAGCTTTGTTCTGCTACCAGCATACCATGTTCAAGTATTGAGAATTTGCATTCTGTATTTTAATGAGATAATAAAGGAGCATTTCTTGTCATGAAAACCAGCACTTATAGCAGGATTATATTTAATGCACAATTAAATATAAATCTAAATAACAGATGGACCATATGTCACGAAGTAGAAATCAAAACACAATTATAACTGATTTCATTTTTCTTTCTAAAATGCTATAATTGTGCTAACAGTAAGTGAATTAAATAACAGACATGAGATAAAAGGCAATTAATATCATTGCATTTCTTATTAAGAGTATTGCAAACGTTAGTGCACTACATTTAAACTAACAACTCTATACAATTAAAACTGCCACAATACATTAAAACTACAATATAACTAAACTTCTTTAATTATTCTTTGCCAAATTATGGTTTAATTACAACGATTCTGTTTTGGTCAGCCCTCCAGAAATTAGATAAAAAAGCCTACTAGGACAGTATTTTTCTATAATATAATACATTTTAGGTCTTTAATAATATAGAAATGGTGCATGACCTATGTTCGCCCGGCTGTTTACTCTACTGTGCCAAATCATAGAAAGTAGCAGCAAAAACGTCAGAATTGCATGGTCTGTTGAGTCATCTCGTTGTCGATTTTCTTCAACAGGAGGCCGATCTCATGATAAAGCCAAATGGGCCCATCAATCCACATTAGATGCTTCCAACTGTTCAGTACAAGAGTTGGTCTGTTCTCCTTGAAGCCGAATCAAAAATTCCCATTTGATTAAACCAGAATCTAGGAAAGGCCGCTTTGTCTGATGTTTCCATTTCTATCTAACCTGTACATATTTACGGGCAGTGCCCTGAACATTTAATGCCACGATCACCTTTCTTTTCTTTCCAACAGCACATGCTATCATCCAAAAATGTCTGCACATATTTAACAAACAAACAAACAAATAAACAAATAACCACCTTTACAAGTTTTGTTTTAGGAAGTGCTAAACAGAAAAGTCAAGTTTAAGTTGCCTGGGTCCAAGTCAGTGTGTGCCTGTTTTGAGGATTGCAGTGAGATGTGTGTGTGGGTTCGGTTGGAGGAGGTGGAGGTGGACGATTTGGGGAGTGGAGACGAGATGGAGACACTGGAAGTACAGCATTGAGGGGAGCAGGAAAACACCTGCCTGCACCTCCCATCACAGTTAAATGAACCCCAAAGAGAAGACTTAAGGGCTGAACAGAAAGATGAGCCACCTGTCTTACATACACACACACACACACACAGAGAAGAGTGGAGAAGAGACACTGAAACATTGAACGAGATGAATAAACAGAAGCAAAACCATGCTTAACCTCTAGCAACAATAATTCCTGAATCATTAATGTAAATCCTTGAATAGAACCTTTTTAATCTCCATCCTTGTGTTTTCTAACATAAGGTCCTAGAACTTAAGACAATCTTCCAAAATATAAATTTGCATATATTTCTATAAGCTACTTATCTTTGATACTTAAGCCCCTCTACCAAGTAAAAAAAAATTTTTTTTATGACACGTAATTTAATTCATTGTACATTACAAAGTACAATTGACCTACAGAACAGCTGCATATAATTACTTAAGATATGTCCAAAAAACAAAGTATTTATACTGGCAATTCTGTATAGACAAGGCCAGATGCATCTACAGTATACTGTCTGTTTGGTTTGCCTTTCTTACCCCATGTCCACACGTAGCCGGGTATTTTTAAAAACTGAGATTTTTCTCCACGGTTTTCGCCTTTGGTCCACACGCAAACGCAGTTTTGGTCGTTGAAAACAGAGCTTTTGGAAAACTCCGTCCAAAACTCTGTTTTCAGTGGTGTTGTGTGAACAGGGGAAACGGAGATTTTGGCTTGTTGTAACGTCACCTTGTGGCGATGATGTAATTGTCTGTGTTTTCGTCTCCTTGATTTGACGTCAGCTTTGTTTATGAGGATATTTTGTGCAATAGTGGACTTACGTACAGTAAACTAGTGACTGTGTTAACTTTGTGAACTGGACTTTTTACATGCGTGTACATACACGCTCAGTTACTCACACATTATGTTAATAGACAGAGGTGCCTGAATGTACTACTAAGCTCACTGCTACTACATACTGTACAAAACTCTGATGACACAGACCCCGCAGACTGCGACGGCAGTTTCGGACGAGACCCGTCGGACTTCTACAAAGCGCAACAGGTAATGACGTTTTGTCTAGGCTTTTGATTGGCGCCCTGTTGATTAGGGACGCTCCTAACAGCACTTAACAGGGCGTTTTGCGTTTTCATGTGGACAAAGATATTTTTAAAACGTAGGTCGTGTGGACAGAATTATTTTTAAAAACAAAGAAGAAAAATCTCCATTTTTAAAAATACCTGGCTACGTGTGGACATTGCCTTAAAGTTCAAAAGTGAGTGTCATGTGCAATATTTAATTGTGGTTGGATACTTCCAGAAAAGGATTAAATAACTCTCAGATATGGAATGTCTGGCCTTTCATCATTAAATTCATCATTCCAAATAAAAAAAGGTAAGAATTCTCATTAAGTCATGTATGCTTCTATATAATGGATTAGGCAGCTAAACATTTGCATTTG
This sequence comes from Clariallabes teugelsi, assembly GCA_030014215.1. Taxonomy (NCBI): domain Eukaryota; kingdom Metazoa; phylum Chordata; class Actinopteri; order Siluriformes; family Clariidae; genus Clariallabes; species Clariallabes teugelsi. The sequence goes on along the minus strand of JAQMYG010000035.1, from coordinate 20,592,193 downwards.
ATAAAGTATGAATAAAGATGATGGAGCTGAACAAGATTCTATTGATGTATTGTTTCTCTTTCTAGAACCTGTTGCCTCACTGCTCACAAAGTGCAATCCTGTGCCTTATGTGCATTTTTAGATTCACAATAAACACAGACAGACAAAGCAAATGAAGATGTAGGAAAGAGACTGTAAATTACATGACCGTGCTGTGGAATAATTGGGATAATTAGGATAGCTAAGAAAGTTATAGTGTATTGTTGTAAGACCTTGTGTTCTGACTCCTCCAGTCCTCCCATGTCATCGCTGAAATGTTACGGTTACAATTCCTTTTTGTACCCTGGGTCGTCATGCTCATATTATTAGCCTTTGGTGCACTGTTGAGTCTACAGTATATATTCTGGGACCTTTTCCTTTCTTGTCCACTTGTGGAATGACCTCTCATGGTTTACAAATTAAGCACTGATCATATATCTGCCTTATGAACAGCAGATATGTCATTATACTGACTGTATAGTAATTAAATGAAAATGAATAAATAAATAAACAAATAACACAGTGCGGTTGGAAAACTATATACATTCTGTGCATAGAAGGACCCATGCTTGGGTAGAACATACCATTCTTGTCCATAGAGTTAGATTCGGACTGTTTCTTGCCTATGTCAGCAAAAGATCGGACTATAGGAATACGGTTGGCCAGCTTCTTGTGATTTTGATGGTGATGCTGCTTAAGCAGGGCCTCTCTGACTTTTTTTCTTACTTCCTCATCAAGTTCACCCAAAGCTTCCTGCTGGTCCAACACCATGTCTAAGAGAAAAATGAAAACAGATTACAATACATTCTTGTATTGTAAACAAGTTGTCTTGTTTTAAATATTCCTAATTTTTAATATGTTTATGTTACTTGCAGTTTTGCTGTCATTATGCTGTAGCAACGTAATGCTCATTTTTATTCATCTATCCACCCTCTCCTCTATCCATTCATACTGTATATATTGCACATACATCTTGCAGATACTGGAGTTATACATATTGTACAATGGCTGATGGATTCTAAAACTGCCGTGATATGCATCAGTAAGGCATTAACAATTTATATAAAGAGAATAACAAATGGACTGATTAATATTGAACAGTCGGTGTCGGATAAGACTCTACATCTCTCATCAGCCTCCTATAAGTGAATGCATGGGTTATAGTCCAGTGACTGTGGGAAAAGCTTATTTTTTTAAATACAGTACACTGTTATTTTTGTTCACATGTATAGAACTGCGGAGCTGTAGACATACCGATGCCAACTCACCTCGGCAAACTTAAAAAGATTCTGATTTATAAAATATTAATGGCTTGGTAGATTCCCAACAAAGATTATCCAAAGACAGATATGTCTTTACGCCAAACATTAGTTTGCTTTATGGAAAACAGGTCAGCCTTACTAAATCAGAATGGTTTTGTAATTAGCATTATGTCACATCACACCTACAATAAATCGTACCAGAGAGATGATTTGAGAGATGTAACATATATATATATACATATATATACATACATACATATATATATATATATATATATATATATATATATATATATATATATAGCCGGG
>JAQMYG010000035.1:20543249-20561861 GCA_030014215.1 Clariallabes teugelsi | reverse complement strand
GTGGTCAGCATCGCGGGCCGCATTTGCATTTGTGACGGGCCGCATGCGGCCCGCGGGCCGCAGGTTGAGAACCACTGTCATACACCATGACTAGAGAAAATCTTTCAGTGCTTTAATGCTTTAGCAGGAGATGAAAAAGAAACAGAAAATAAATAAATAAATAAATAAACAAGTCCACTCACCACACTTCTTCCTCTGGAAGGTGTTATTACCTGCAAAAGCAAAAATTCTCTGTTAAAGTCAAACAACTTAGTCAGTTTCTAATTCTATCAGTAAGCTCATATGACCTCTATGTATAGATGACATTATGACTAGGTATTGTTATTTGGGGTGGGGGGTTAGAGGTATAAAAAAAAAAAATCAAAGTCAAATAAAACTGCCTTTTTTAATTAAGTTTGTTTTATGTATAGATCCTTATTAAGATTATATATTAATATAACTTTATAGACTTGTAATCAGTATTCAAACCAAAGCACATTCGCCATAGTGAAATTATGTAACATTACTTTGCAAGATTTGGATTCACATCCAACTAAAGGATTAATATGCCAGAGAAAGCACACATTAAGCACCAGATCAGAGCAATCTGACGCCCTTATACCAAAGAGTTCATGAAAGGTGCACCAGAAGGCTGTGTTTTTAGAGTAACATAAAAGCTGCTTTTCGGTCAACTGCTAAGAGATAATAAAGGGAAATCTGCTCACAAGTGATTAACTGTAGGGGTTGGGCTTAAATGTCATAAAAAAGTTATTCATATATTCATCTGGCATTTTCATAAACTGGTATTCTTTATCCACCCCTGCAAAAACACTTTACCACTCACTACTCAGACTGAGTAGGACCGAATTGTGGGCTCTTGCCCACAAGCCTGATTGCTAATGCCCATCTCAAGCATTACAAAATGGATTATACCTCTGTAAAAAGTGTATTTTTACAAAGTGCCCATTTCAAACTTATGGCATTAATGAATGACTCCATACAGACTTAATTACTGTGTTAAGTGGGATTGATAAGGTTTCAGGTTATGATTAAAAACTGAGTATGTTTCATGCCGCCTGTGATGAGATTCTAAATGTTTAGGTTCTGGAAAACTATGAAAATAGATTAAAAGACTCTGGTAACTGATGGTCTGGTAAATGGTCTAATAATAAATGTGAACAGAAAACATCACTAAACGAAACAGACTTTTATTATTATTATACTGTCTTATCAGAAAAGAAGGCACATCACCACATTCAGGTCTGCACACTGCAACACGTCAGAACCCATAGAAATTTTAAAGACATGTCTTGTAAGTCATATTTACAAGGTTCTCTGGTTTTCTTCCAAAACCATGCAAGTAGGTGGACTAATTGGTGGGTAAATTCCTCTGGGTGTAAGTATGTGGGAGTGCACATGGTGATGCCTTGCAATGTACTACTATTCCATGAAAGGGCTATGCCTACCTCATGTCTAGTGTTCATTAGATCTTCTTTGAATTTCTCTAGATCCAACATAATCCTGACCATTATAAAGTGGATGCTTTCCACTTGACTTTTGGGGAATTTGGAGGCCAAGTAAAAATGAATCACCTCAAACTCTTAGTCATGCTCCTCAAACCATTCCAGAACAAATTTTGCAAAGTGGCAAGGCATATTATCCAGCTGAAAGATGCCACTGCCATAGGGAATATCATCACTAAGAAGGGGTGTACATGATCTTTAAGTGTTTAGGTATGTAGTACATGTCAAAGTATATCATACGAATGTACCATGAATGTATATGTCGAAGTACCACAGATAAATGGCAGGACCTAATGTTTCTAGAACATTGACCAGAGAATCACATTACCTCTGCCAGCTTGTGTTCTACCCATAGTGCTTCCTGGCACTGTCTCTTTCAGGTACGGCTATAAATATGCACCCTGCTGTCCAATTTATGTAAAAGAAAATGTGATTCATCAGACCAGGTCGCCTTTTCCATTGCTCCTTGGTCCAGGCCTGATGCTCAGATGCCCACTTTAGGCACTTTTGTCGGTGGACTGGGGTCAGCATGGACGCTCTGACTGGTCTGTGGACATGCAGCAAGCTGCGATTCATTGTCTGTGATTCCCCTAATAAACCCATTTTTGTTGAAACCAGTAATAAGTTTCAACATTTTTAACTTTGATAGCTCTACCATGGAATCGGACCATAGAGGCTAGCTTTCACTCCTTTTGAATAAGCCATAAGCGTACCTAACTCTGCAGCCGGTTTATAGATGATCTATTCTTGGACCATTGTTGGTAGATATTAATCACTGCTTCTCAGAAACATTGAAGAACGTATATCGGGTTTGGGAAGCACTCTGACCCAGTCCTCTAGCCATGAAAATGTGGCCCTTGTCAAAGTCACTCAGATCCTTCCACTTGCTTATTTTTCCTGATTTCAGAAGAACAAATTTAAGAACTGAATGTTCCCTTGATGCCTAATACATCCCGGTGATCGGTGTATATCGTATGTAAAGTTGTGTTAAATCTACAAGACCTTTAAATTTTGTAGATTTTACACATCGATATTATGTGCATTTTACTATTAAAAAAAAAAAAAGTGTGTAGTATGGTAAATTCTAACTAATTAGTAATAACCCAAACATGCCAATTTTGTCCATTATTTATTTTTGTTTAACTTAAATATTTTACTTTATTGGAAATATTGGAAAACACATTATTCATTATAGCCTATACACACTGCCCAGCCAAAAAAAACACTCAAATGCTGTATTTCATTGGACCACCTTCTGCTTTGATTAACTTTTTGATAAGCTTATTTAATCTCACAATGTTTATTTCCATCCAGAGTTGCATTAATTTTTCTCCAGGATATTGTATTGATGTTGGGAGAGTATAAAGCACATACCAAAGATTCTCAATGAGGTTAAGGTCTGGACTCTGGTGGCCAATTCATGTGTAAAAACGAACTTCCCTGAATAACTTATTCACAATTTGAGCCTGATGAATCCTGATATTGTCATCAAGGAATATGCCTGTGTCATCACGAAAGAAAAAAAAATCCATTGATGGAAAAACCTGGTCGCTATATTCAGGTAGTCAGCTGACCTAATTTTTTGAGAACATAACATTGCTGAAACTAGACCTGACCAACAGAAGCAACCCCAGATCATAACACTTACCCAGCACAAACAGCTTAAATCTGGACTCTCAGACGACTTTTTCCAATGCTCTACTGTCTATTCTTTATGCTCCCTAGCAAACTGGAGTTTTTTTTTTACTTATTAGCCAGACTGCTAAATGTTTTTCTAAGGCTGCACAGCTGTTTGGTCCCAATCCCTTGAGTTCTCTTCATGCTGTGCATAGCTGTGAGTTCTACTGTTGTTGTCGTTAAGATTTTATTTCATTAAGCATTTAAGTCTCCCATCATTCTCATTCAGGATGGTTTCCTGACCACATTTCTTCCTCGAACATGATGGTTCACCGCTATTCTCCCAGGTTTTTAATAATGACTTTCTTAACCCAATTTTTGAAGTTTCATCAATCTCCTTTGTTGTTTTCTTTGCTTGATGCAGGACAATAATTTGACATTTCTGAAACAGAGTAACATCCTTAGGATATGTTTTCTGACATGGCTGTTTCAGGAATGAGAAGCTACTCACTGCATCAGTTAGGGTTAAATACCTTGTTGCCAGCTGAAACATACTAATCACTGTAGCAATAATCCAGTGCAAGGCTTTTACCTATTTGCAATCCAGGTTTTTTTTTTTTTTTGGCCTTGGCAAATAAAAGCAGCTGACAGCTCTCACATTCCGAGTGATTTATCATCATAAATAGTGTGAAATAAGAGGATGGCAGAATAAGACTATATGTTTTCTTAGGACATCACTGTTGCGCGAAGTTCCTCTGCTTCAGCTATTGTGGTGTAAATCAACTTCCCCCGCGTCCTCTGAGTCTGCGACACTTGCGGCACTGCGTGCTAATGATTTTCACGATTGGTATTTTATATTCAGCCGGTTACATTATAGTACAGCTGTCTATTGTAATCGGCTAAATTCGGTCAGCGTTTGTGCATATGTTAGCCTGTATCTGTATGTCATGTTGCGCGTTTAGACGCAGTGCACACAGCCGCAGCATGTAGTCACGTTTCTGCAGAGAGCCTGTAATCAGACGCAGAGCCTCTATTGCTATGTAACTGGAAATGCGCACATCGCCTATGAGAAGACTCTACAGTTCTCCCTATGGCAGACTGGTCACTTAAAATGGATTTGCACCATACAGCGAATGCGCACAGGTCTGCAGTGTCAGTATGGGCGTTAAACGATGTACGCGACGTATTAAATGAGCGTGTATGGGAAAGTGGATCTTACCGTGGGAAGCAGCGGCTCCATCTGAGCGCCCTGATCCTTCAGGTCCATCTTGGCTTACCTGCCGGTCGGCTGTGATGCTTTAGATGTTCTGCTTCTGTAAAGCGGCGCTGGCGCTGTAAGCATCGACACGGCGCGACGTGGTCACATGTTTAGCAAAGTAGACAGGCCGACCCTAATATTATTATTCTGGAAGGGGTGTCTCTCTTTCTGTCTCTCTCTCTCTCTCTCTCTCTCTGCATGTGTGTAAAGTGCAGTGTGACGCACTGAGTATTCACTGACACCCTATAAACGTTAGAGCATATACTGTTCGTGATGATGTCTACATTACAGAAGATCCTCCTACACAAAATCATCATTCATTCATTTATTCACCTTCAACAACCCCTTTATCCTGGTCAAAGACAGTGGATCAGGAGGCTAGGAAGGAACACATAACACCTACATCTACAAACACGTTTTAGAGAAAACCAGGAAACCTGTGCAAACAGGATAACAAGCAGATGATCACAAAGGGAGTAACCTGAGGTCATGATCAAGCTATGGGCCCTGGAGATCTGATATGTGATCCACAATGGTTTATACCACAAGAGTAATTAGTAATTACTTATGAAGAGTATTGGCTATTTAGATTAGTCACTGGCAACTTATCGCTCATCCACTGGGATCATCAGTGATTAAGCAAAGGTAACTATTCATAAAGTCCTCATTTGCAGTTATATACAGTACTGTGTGTATATATACTATATATAGAGGCATACATTTTGTCCCTGAAGTTGATGTGTTGTTAAGCAGAAGAAAAATGGGCATGTAAGGATTTGATCAACTTTGCAATGTTCCAATCTGCAGTGGTCAGGATCTATCAAAAGTGGTCCAAGAAAGTAAAACCGGTGAACTGGTGACATTGGTCATGGGCAGCCAAGACTTGCAGATGCATGCAGCATGCAAAGGCTGGCCTATGTGGTTGCAGAAGGGGGGAACTTACTTACTATTAGGTGAGTGGTCATAATGTTATGGCTGATGTGTGTGTGTGTGTGTGTGTGTGTGTGTGTGTGTGTGTGTGTGTGTGTGTTCCCACCCAATGCCCAAACCTCAACCACTGGATGCAGTGCAGGTCCCAAGCCTAAATAAAATGGGATGGTTGAACCCTATGTATATTTCTTGCAAGAAATCTATTGATAGATGGATTTGTGACCCATCAAGCTCCATGGTGAAACTGGCTCATGAAGACATCCCAGAAAAGCAAGACAAAAACTTACCTCTGCTGCAGGTGAGAAGCAGGTGCTGCACTGTCGCAGTCACCCTTGGCTTGTTCATCAGAGATATTTCATTCATCATTCATTCATTCATCTCATTATTATCTAGAAACATTTTTCTCACACATACAAACTCCCAATAATTTTCTTTTTAAAAAAAAAAAAGAAAAGAAAAAAAAAATTCTTTCATTTTTGTGAAGCTGCTTTGAGACAATGACCATTGTTAAAAGCGCTATATAAAATAAAATAAATAAATGAAATGAAATGAAATAGCAGCCACATCTAGGGTAAGGGTTGTTAGGGGGGTCCAATTATTGGGAGATTTGAAATTATTGAACAAACTGAAGTGCTCTCACTTCTCAATAGAGGTATTGTTGCACCTAGTGGTCGGAAATGGGAACTGCAACAAGGTCCACAGAATCCCATTGCGATAGAAGTCACGCTGTTTTATGTTCACATTTTCAGTGGATGGCGAACAGGAAACAGAACAGGGTTACCAAGACCATATTTTTGAGCAGATTATTCCAATTAAATTCTGCAACAAAAACGAAATGTAAGTGGCTATGTAGGATATGTGGCCATGATGACAACTAGAAATCATTGTATTCTTGTTTTAGGATTTGTAACCACTATTTCTTACAGAATATTTGTACAAGATAATCTTGAGCCACCTTGCAAAAACAGCATGATTAAGATCAGTACCAACATATTTTTATATAACAGGGGACCAAAATGTGTTTTCAATAGCTTTAGCTCTGTTTGTTGGTCTTTCGGCTGCTCCCAGCAAGGGGCCGCCACAGTGGACTATCCGTACATACAAGCTTGGCATAGATGTTTACGCCAGATGCCCTTGCTGATGCGACCCTCCTATTTTATCCGGGCTTAGGACTGGCACTGCCTCCAGTGACTGGGGTGTGTGCTCTGCCTGGGAATTTTTAACCCGGGTCTTCCGCATGGCAGGCGAAACACCTTACATTTCCTAAAGTAGTTTGTGGGTGATCTGGAGGTATGTTTGGGATCAGTGCCCTGTTGTAGATCATCAGTTAGATTCATTTATAGATCCCCAGTCAGTTGCTAGAAGAACCCATGGTGGCCAAGTGTTAGCACAAGGTTAAAAGAGTCATAGATTATTTTTTTAATACTCAGTTGAAATGCCTACCGACCATTCCTAACAAGTCAACAAAGGCCTAACACCCTTTTTCAACTAGAAGGGTGTCCATGTTTTTGCACATGTTATTATTAAAATTTATTGGTTTTTTTAAGCTCATTAAATATAAAGTAACTGAGCATTCAGAAAATGTTTTTAAAAATAGCTTGCTGAAAAAATAGTTTAGTGGAATGCAAGAAACAACACAGGGGGAAATTTAACTTTTTTAATGTAATTACATGAGGGCAAACACTGTGTCCTTCTGGTCACGTTACCACATTTGTGAGCAATGGTCTGCAGCCAAGTTTCAGAACGATTTGCCTGTGTTCTCAAGAAATCTGTCAAAGAGTGTTTTCAGGGCATATAAGTATTTTTGTCACAAGGGTTTTTGTTGTTGTTGTTGTTGTTACTGAGTGTTACTTTGTGTGTGTGTGTGTGTGTGTGTGGGGTGTGTGTGTGTGTGTGGGGGGGGGGGGGGGTCTTCATGCCTACAATTTAGCACTGTTTTTAAGCGTGACCCACCTACAGTGTTAGCTAGGCTTACATATAAATTTTGGTGTTATCTTCAACAGTTATCTTTTTAAAACTCAAATTGAATTATGGCAGCGATGTGCAGTATTCTGTTTTTTCTAAAGATGTCAGTAGTGGCACCATTGTTGATGCTATCATGTGATATATATGCATTTCTAGACCATAGTTTTCATGTTGAAGTGCGTATCCATTTTTGGGGTCTTCTCTGTTTGCGTACGTGTGTGTGCACGTTTGCGTACGTGTGTGTGTGCGTGCGTGCGTGCATGTGCGTGTGTATATTTATATAATATAGGAATCTACTGTATACTACTAACCACAGAGAAAATGAATTAAAAAGAATGTAAATGTTTAATGATAAGAACAGTAAAGAGTATTTTGCTGATTTTAAAGCTAGAATAAGGTTGCCTTTCTTCTTTGACATTGTACTGTATTAATTGATTGATTGATTGATTGATTGCAAGAAAACTATGGAATTTCTAACATCATAAAGATGGCAACTTTATTATAAATGAAAAATTATCTCCTTGGTTAGAAGTATAGCTTCCTACATTACCCACAATGCCACTCAACTCCCTGTTGATAATGTTACTACTGTAATTTCTGAAAATTTGGAAAGGCCTGTTGGTGGCAATTTTCAAATTCAGTGCAAGTTCTAATGATGTAATTTCCCATCCCATCACATTTGCTTGAGAATTGAAATAGAACATGAATGCAGTGCTTGTGTCTGCTAATGAATAGCTACGTTAGATGCATTTTTACTTTTACTGGCCTGAGTGGCCATTGGAACTGTTCATTCATGCAATGTTTTGGACTAAAATACCAGCATCGCAAAAATTGCATACAATAGTGGAAGCAAGTAACATTAGCAACAAGTTAGCCAGCTAATGCTAGTTATACTGTATGGGTGGTCATTTTAATGTTTATAATTACATTCTGGTTACCTTTTCAAACATGTCTCTATGTATCAATTTATTTAAACTCATTAGCTTAAATAAACATTAGCATTAAACATTAGATAAGAGGCATTACACTGTTCACAATGTGACTGGCCATGTTGATCTGACTCTGTATAAAGGGAAGGACCTTTTAGATAAGAACAGTATACCAATTGATGAGTTGAAAAGTTGGGCAATAGCCCTCATGTATTCTCCTTCTAAAAAAGCACTGTAGCAGCACTTTAGTCTTTGAGGGCGCTTTTTCTCTGCGGCCCGGGAACCATTTCCAAGAACACTTAGTCCCAGGACCAGTTGATTTTTGTCTGTGAGTATGCAATCGTTCTGCGCTCGGGAACCAATCCTTTGACTGACTGCAGCTGCAGTCTCAGGAACGATTCATGTGTTCACGAGCACGGTTGGTGGGACATGTGTACGAAATCGTGCTCAAAAGAGGAAGTGACATAATTACTATTGGACTCCATCACCATCCACAAACAAATGTGGCTGCTAAAAGGGTCTATGAAGTAATGCTGAAGTACTGTGTTTGCTCGAAAACATCCACTCATCTCTTCATCTGTACACTCTGCTCCAGCAGAATTCTAATTTTAATTCTGTAGATCACTTACTAGCCAAGTGTCTGTCATAAATTAACTGTACTGTATCAAACTGCTGCATTGAGTTTTCAAATTTGGAGTCCAACCAATGTTGTTTCCATAATTCCCGTGTTGGATTTCTAATTAATATGTGAGTAAAGGTGGGAAAGAAAAGACACTCTTTTTTTTGTCTTTACAAGCTGACAGTGAAACCTAACCATTATTATGTTTAAGATCTTTACATTCTTTTTGTCTTGTTAAACCCTCATGAGACTGTACTAACAACACACTCCTTGTGATATTGAAACTAACTTATTATAAGAATATGAAAATACACCAACCAACAATGAAATTAGCACCAAAATCACTCAGAACATCACAAATATTTCAATATGGACATATTTAATGTTTTTCAGGATGGAGTTTACCTTTAAGCATAAACGTCCATTTATGTTTTTACTCAAATGACAGTTTCAGCTGCAAAATTAGATCATATATTTACATTGCTTTGTATTAAATCAAGTTAGTGACCAATTCCAGTCACAAATAATTTATTGTCATGTATTATTATATAATAAGATTGTGTCTGAAGTATAGCTTTAAAAGTTGACGCTTGAATCGCTAGTTAGCATATCAGCTCTGAGTCTCTTCTTCTGAACGTGGAGGTGCTGGCGCCATCTGGTGGACCTGGACTATGATGGCGTTAGGCGTCTTTTTCCGTTTCCAAAATTATTTATCTCAAGCTTCCGTGGAAATCCCTTTTATCGAATTGTTAATCAGCCTCACTAACATTATCATCATTATCAAACTAAAACAGGTGGTTAAACAGGGATCCCGTGGGGTTTAATTAACATTTAAATAAAGCAGGAAAGAAGGAAAATTCTGCCGCCACCGGATGGCAGCAAAACAGACTTTTCACATTAAAAACACACACTGTGTTGTGTAGCAACAACTGTTAGGATCGCAGCACAAAAACCAAATCACACACAACTGATAAACAACGCAAATAGACTCACAAAATGTGATTCATTAGACAACTCATAATGTGAAACGAATGATGAAAATAACTTTCGCTGTTGTATACAGGTTCATCTTAAAGAATAGCATTATTATTTTTAGTGATGGATATTTTAATAAATTGTGTATTTCTGTCCTATTTAGCCTACTAAGTTATTCAAGTCATATCAACTTGTGATAAAATAAACAGGCTCAAATGATTATTGAAAGATGGGGACATTAAAATTTATGTAATCTTATTTTATGTTTTGGCTCATATTGTTTAAATCTGTGACTTAGATTTTGTTGACATTTCTTAATAATGTGTAGGTGACACTTGGCGGCCTCAATATGCCTTATCTGTGTGCCATATGTGCATCATATCCTCAATCTGCTGCCAAAAGTATTAACTCAAATTAGAGGGGTTTGTTGCTGTTGTTTGTAACTACCTGTTGAACATCAATTTATTTTTAATGTGCATATTCCTTTATAGGAATAATGAAATGGGTTCAGCATAATTACCATACGACCTACTGAATAAATAGTGTTTCCTCCTTACTCCTTCTGTTTTTGAAAATAATATTGTTTTGAAATTAGTTTTTCGTAAAATCTACCACTGATAAATTGGAAAGCGGAATGTAATTGCACAAATTTCAATATTAATATAATGGGGCGACAGATGGAAGCGTGCTCCTCTAAAACACATGGTCCTGGCGTCAAACCTTACAACAAGTCAGTATAACCTACATTTTAGTCACATTTGAACCTTAGGTAAAAGTTAAAATTTGACGGCTGTTTTACTAACAGTTTTGGGTTCTTGTATTTATTGCAAATGAGCACAACACAATGACATTAGCTTTTCATAGCAGGTCTAACTGACGCGTCTTGGGATTTATGAAATTATGAAGCAAATCACAATAAATCACAAAAATATGTCGAATGTCGGAAATAATGTCTCCTTTAAGAAATGGTACCTGCCCTGTACAAGTAATGTGTTGTTTTCCCTTATATCGTGGATTTAAATATCATAAAAGGATTTGATTTCATTATTCGCGGCCAACCAACAGCGTTACAACAAAGTACAAAATGATCTCACGTAGAGAGCAACAATTAAACTACAGACTAATATATTTCCAAACAACAGCAATACAATGCAATACAACTCTGTTTGGTTTCTATTAACACTGAACTACTGACTGTCTGGAACTCTGAGTGGTCCCTATCTGACATCTCCTTTTTACAGGAGAAAACAGACTAACCACTTCTCTTCCAACCTAAAGCATTTCCAAGATAAAACAACCTGATTTCATCTAAAAACATCGCACCAAGCATCTAATATTTCTGCCATTTTACATACTGTACATCAACAGGTAATGAGAAACCATGGGTGTCTACACAGGTATATACATCATTTAGTTACAGTGGTGTTTCCAACAAATGCAAAGGAAATTATAAACCTGTTACTAAGTTTAAAAGGAATGATAGGCCGCGTAGCTTAGTAGATCTAAATATACAAATAAATGCACGAATAAATAGATAAATAAATAGCCAAAATAAAATATGAATAAATAGATCAATATGAATCGCATTATTATTTGAACTTGTCATGGCAGGAGCCATGCTCTGCGTTACGACTAGTTCCAGTGTCTAACTGTGTGAATAGAAGCTGTAGTAGCCAATGTCCTTGGAGCAGTTCTTCTCGCACTCCCTGGGCGTCAGCAATTCAGATTTTAACGGAGATGCTGTTTCCGAAACCGGCGTGGCAGATGGAGAGATCCTCCTCCGCTTGGCTTGCTCGAAAATGCCCGAATCGCTCGAGTCGATCGATTTAATTGAGGAGGGCGTCTCTATCCAGCTGGACTCGGACAGGTCCTTGGGTTTGGCGTCGTCGTTTGTGCCAAGCGGGGATCTCTCGGGCGCGGTAGGGTCGCCCTCGTCCAGACCGACCAGGTAACCCGCAGCCGCCGTCCGGGCAGGGACTGAGTTGGTGGGCCAACAGGGGAGCACAGCACCGGATTTACCGCAGTACTGAGGCGGAGTGCGTGCTCCCCACGCCGTCGCCTCGCTGTAGTAACCCAAGGCTCGGTTAGAACAGCCGGCCGCGGGCAGTGGGAGAGTTTTGACTCCGGCGGCCGCGTACGAGAGCAGCGTGGCCGCGTTGCCCGCGAGATCGGCCGCGGCGGCAGCGTCGTACGCCGTGGCGGCGAAGTCCAGTCGGTTGTTGGCCGGGGTGACGAACCAGCGCTGCGGGGAGCCCACCGCGGTCTCGTCGGTTTGCTGCGGCGAAAGCAAGCTGTTGCCGAGCGGGACGCCGCGGTCCGTGCCAGGAGCGCCACCGACGCCAGGGTGAAAGCGGGACTTGGCATACGAGCTAACAAACTGGTCCTGCAGGAAAGAGCCCGGCATGGCGGCGTAGCGCGCACTCGGCATGAGCTGAGAGCGCGGAGAGTCACCCGGGGACGGCGTCAAGCGATCAATGTCACAACCTGTGTAGACGCTGGAATAGGAGAGGGTCAAACAAACATAGTTTGAGTATTATGAACTTGATAAAACATCTTAGAGGAACCTGCAACCTGCATGCACATTAAACGTCGAGCGTAAAGGCGCAAATAAAATGTACAATTTTGATTTCGTAAAAAGTATATTTTATATACAACATGAGTTTATTTAAGCATATCTACAGTATGAAACTTTACCTTACCTTATTTGCTATTATAACTGATATCTACGCCAGTCCACTTATTTACAGCTGCCACCTATTTTATTTACCTCAAATAAAATATTGTAAATGCAAATATTTCCTAATTCGTAGTTGTTTTTAAATAATGTCCGTAGACGCTTTATTTTCCAGGATATACATTTAGTTTCGGGATTGGATACCTGTAGCCTATAGTTAGCTTCAGAAACGCATTGGAACATCCTCTTGAAATACGAAGTAAAATAACCCATGAGTGATATTTGACGTGACGCAACATTAAATAAAACTATTAAATAATAATAATAATAATAATAATCTTACGTGTCATAATTGTCCCGGAATCCTTTTGCAAATGGATTATGGTCAATTTTTAGCTGTGTAATCTGTGGGGTGAAATACAGCAAAAAATGCGATGATAACACCACTCTTTATCACAAAGATTTGATTAAAAAAAAATGCAATGTATTTGCATTACCAGTTACAATTGTTATCTGTCACGTCTAATGTTAGCACATCACGCACATATGCATATGACCATACGTAAAACATCACTGGTAAATATATTGGTGCTTTGAGGCATGCTGTAGTTCTTACGTCTGTATTTTGATAGGCCGTGACGGCGATAAACTGAGTTTCGGGAAAGGTGAAGGTCTGCACGCGACCAGGCTGACTCGTGTCCTCCGTTCCGTCTTCATTCACCTGCACCACGTGAAGCCGTGGCTGGTATTTATGCAGAGACTGAAGCACCACCATCTAAGTCACCCGAAATAAACAACAGTTAGCTCAGTAGGGTACTGCAATGCCACTTCCAATGCCAATTCGTATATTAGATTAAGCTACATTAACTGTAAGGCTGCAATTCGATAAAAAACCGAAGCTGTTGAAAATATGTCGAACGATGCTTAAATGTTAGTTGTTGTTGTTTTTTTATCTCCCACCGTGATCAAATGTTTAAAAGGATTTCATATTCTCCACTTTGTGCTTGTTGATTATTTTTATGAAATAATTTTTATCTTTGTCTTTGTCATACTTATTGACTAACCTGTCCAGTGTTGTTCGAGGCTCCTTTGTTGTTCGTTAACTTCAATTTTCCAAACGAAATCTCTTGGCGCATCCAGTGTGCGCCCGTGTTGGGAGAATCTGGGTGCATGTACACTCTGTTTCCTACACATATCATATAAATATGAGCAAGA
Organism: Clariallabes teugelsi; assembly: GCA_030014215.1. NCBI lineage: Eukaryota > Metazoa > Chordata > Actinopteri > Siluriformes > Clariidae > Clariallabes > Clariallabes teugelsi. Next base: position 20,548,177 of record JAQMYG010000035.1, on the reverse strand, counting down.
AGCTATATTTAAAAAAATGTGTGTGTATATATATATAGGCCTATATATAAAATGTGTTGTGTATATGTATAAATAAAATGTGTATTATTATTATTATTATTATTATTATTTGTTAAATACGGTGTGTTGTTGAAAGTTGAAACGGCAATAAAAATATATTTCCACAGTTAATTCGCATTTTTGCATACCTGTCACATTGGTGTCCGCTTTGCCGCACGGAACCCATTTCCCTCCCTGAAAGCGCCAGTGGTTCGCATCCGCCAGAATCACATCAACAAAAATGTTGTAGTGAGCTGTCGGGTCCAAGCCGGATATATTAAAACTTAAAAACGGGAACATTCGTCTAAAGATAGAGAAAATGTATATTAAATTAAATGCTGCAAAGATTTGTCGTTACATAAAATTCAACATTATAATTATATAATATATTAAAAGGCATAATGAAAAAGAATAATCACAGAAATGATAGTAATAATTGAAAATTTATTATAATTTTAAAAACGTAATAAATTAAAACTGAATTTAAGATAATAAAGTAAAATTTAAAATAAAACAAGTGTGCGTTTTTATTTGCATCGAGAAACGGAGAAACAGGTGTTGTAGTAAATGTGTGTTTATATGAATAATAAATACCTAAGTTAAATACCTTAGAATTGTAAAAATGTTACGTCTAACTTGCGCTGAGTAATTAGTATTCAACTTTATTTTTACGAATAAAAAAATAAACGAAAGTTTAAAAAATGCCGAATACCTACCGTCCTTGCTTGGTTATAATCATCTCGGTCTGATGTCGATGAAACTTGAGCCATAGCGCCCTGTTGCACAGGTAGATTTGTGCTTTCCCGGGAAGCAGTCCTGCCTGCGCCGAGCTGAACTGATAGAAAGCGGCACCTTGGTACGCGTGGCCGTACTGCTGAGCGTATGGGTAGCCAGCACTCGGGTAGCCCTGTGGAGAAGTGTTACTCAACAAAGTGTTGTAAGCTCCGTTCGTTATGACAGGATGATGCGCCATATAGCGACTCGGGCTTCCGATGGAAAAGGCCGGGTGCGCTGGTCCGTGCTGGCTGGGGTAGGGGAACATGGCGGCAGGGCTGGCGGAGAGAGGCTGAGTTTGGCTGGACTGTGACAGGAGATACCTTTCTCCAGCAGATCCATCGAAGTTGTGACGAATGTCAGCAACTCCGTCGAGCGCTGGAGAGAGTTTGCCTCTCTGCACGTCTCCCGACGAGTCCTTAGAGTCGGCAAAATTGTCCGCCTCTGACTGATTCGTCATCCCAGCGGAGTTTTTTTTCAGGGGTGAACTTCTCTCCAGGTTGTCACGAGCAGATGTAATAGGATGGCCGTGCAAGGCGAGATCAGAACCTTCTGAGTTTGGGTAGCCACTGCCCACACTCAAACATTTCTTGGAGAGCGCGAGAGCTGGCGAGATGCAGTGCTCTAGCTGCATAGCTCTCTACGACGGCAAGCGGCAATTAACGCGTGCGACGTGAGACCGCAGGCTTAACGCCTCGCGAAGTTAACCCGGGAGAGAGAAAAAAAAAACGCCTTCCCGCGGTCGGAGCTACTTTGCGCAAGAAAGCAAATCAGCCAGTTGACACTACCTTTGCAATCTAGGGGGCTTTCGCTTTTCATTCCTGCCGCCTGCATCGTTAATGAATCGACTTTTGCTATTGGTTAACACGTGACAGTAATTTAATTAGACAGAACTTAATTAGGATAATCAAGGAGGCCCTTCACGCCACAGTGTATTCGCTTCTTGTGGCCAGTGATGTTTGTACACTGAAACTTGTGAAAACTGGGACTGGTGTAATTTTAGCTATTGAAAAGACAATAGTTTGATACGCCAAAATTATTACAATTACAATATAGTGGTAACAATTATAACCATTTTCAGTGCCAAATATCAATAATTACTGACCATTACCAATGTAATATTTTTACTCCATACCATTTCAGTATATATCAAATATTGTAAGGGATGATGTTTGATTAATGTCTAAATAGTTACTTGTTAATGTCGTAAAAGTAAACATACCGTGCACGAGTAAAATGAAGATTTCTCATTAAAACAAAGAAATTACCAGGAAATGCGTTTCACCTCCTAACATTTTGTGATTTGGCGTGAAATTACCTTGAATATGTATTTTCTAGTCCGAAAAAAAACAATAATTTATCTGAGTGGGCTACTTCAGGTGAGAGTGTACACCATGCGCACTCCAAAACAGGACTCATAGTAATAATACAGGACAGAACTAAATAATAATAATAATAATAATAATAATAATAATAATAAAAATAATAAAAGTATTATCGTAATCATATAATAATCATTTGCATCAGTATGCACACGGCAATTAAAAAAGATTAGTTGTAATTTACATTCTTTTTAAATTTCAATAGGATTTTTTATTTTATTTTAATGTATATGTATAAATAGCTCAAAAGCAGTAACTTACATAGAATGATAGAAAAGTACCTTGTTTTTTAATTCTTCCCTTAAAGGGCGGGTTTAAACCGATTTTATTCGCGAACCTGATATACTCATCAGGAAAAAGATTTCGAGAAGTTTTCTTTTTCGAGTATCATTCCTCTCAGTGTTCCTGCGTGATGGACGACCCAACTTTGTACTCTCCCTGACTAAGAATAGCATTTTAATTCCCAATAAATTTATGTCACCAGTCTGACAGGGTATACTGCATGGCTCTGCCAGCTACCTCTCATTAACCGCTGTTTATGTCACGAGTGTCCAGATTTCTTTCCTTTCTATTTCCAGCATCAATTTTCTTTTTCCTCCTTCTCAATCTCAGAACATATTCTACAGCCCTTCCTATATGTGCGTGGTGATTTTAAGCTTCCAAGTGGTTTGCATGAGCATATCATTTTTTGTGGGGGGGGGAGAACATAGTGTTATAGCTAATTTATCCTACAGTGAGGATGGAACTTGGACTAGAGGGAAATAGCTCCTGGTCGATTAGAATCCAAATTTTTAACCCGGAATGCGTGCGCATTTATGAGTGTAAAACAGCTCGGGTGAGTGTGAGCGCGGGGATGCGCGGCGAGGTGAGCGGACCTGCACTTCTAATGAACAGGCTTTTCGTTTCCGAGGCTAACAAGAAGGGTCATTAGAAAGGGGCAACTGGGTCCAGCAATCTATTCTCCAGGAACGTGCAAGCACAGGCTTGCCTGCATGCGCCTAACCAGCTGAACGAGCGGCTATCTTCTCCTCCTCATTATTCCTCTCTCTCTCTCTCTCTCGCTCGCTCTCTCTCTCTCTCTCTGTCTGTCTTGTCCGATCTTTAATAAGCCTTTAACCAGACTTAGGCCTTACCGCTGCAGGCCTTATTGTTGATTCACCCAGCATGCATGTCTTGCTTTAAAGAAGTTGTTTTTCTTCCGACCTGTTATTCACCTCCCCTTCTTTTGTTGTGCATTAGACACCCCCTCACACCCTCCCCTTTCCTATCTTGTACTTTGCACTTATTAGCTCAGCCAGTGGCCGTAACCGCAGAGAAAGGGCCTGGAGGGGGGATTATCAATGCCAGGGCCAGTACTGTGTCCCTCAGGGCGTCATTGTGTAGAACACACAGCTTTTGCATCCTCAGGTGGGCATAAACACACGCCACTGACCCACGCACACAGGTGATGTGTTTCTCTGCCGCATGCACATTACTCTAATTTGTTTGAGCAGTGCATTGTGCTTTTAATTATATGTATGCCATATCTACACCTTTCGCAATCTGAGTATTGCCCTAATTGTAATTAGTAACGTCATATTTGCCGCCACAAGATTCAGCATTTATTTTCTTATTCCTTCCATAAGACTCAAGTAAGGCAAATGCATTTGAATGGGCTATGAAATATGCGGGTGCGGGAAGTTTTCATAATGGCCACTGGCTACTGTGTTGTAACGAGGTCCTAATCTAATAACTATAGTGTCAATGCATCCAACGTGGAGATTTAAATGAAACCTCAGTTTTTCATTGATATTCAAAGAACCTCTAATGTGTCATCAATGTGAACAGCTTGAGTAAGTGACCTCAGGCAGAGAGGTGTTTGCTTTTGGTTCACCTCCTGGAGCCATCATGTTGGCATTGATCAGTCGTAAGATGCCAATAACCTGCTATATGAACAAGCCAAATGTCAGATCTGCTTATCAGCCTTGCAGAACGAGACATGTCCACTAAACCTCTCCACATCTGCCTGTGGCACAGTGCCAGCAGTCTTCCTGAGCCACTTTACTTAACTATGCTTAAATAACTAAGCTAAAAAGGTCACATTAGCACTTTATTACCAATCAAATAGCAGACATTGGCAGTTAGATAAAACAAAACCAGGTGGCTTTGTTTCAAACTCTTGTAGTAAAGGAAAAATTGTCACCCAGGTCTAATCTAATCACTGTCAGTAGTAGAAAGAGGAGGCTGCTGTAAGTGAGCACCAGCCCAGGGACTTTACCTAATGCCCATTCTGTCACATCAATGATGGGATCGCCGCACATCGAATGACAACAAAATTATAGCCAGGCTGGATATGGGGACAGAGGAGGCTGCCCCAGTCACAAACGATTGCTTTCAGTGAGCATGAAAGAGAGACTGTACAGGGTAAACACAGTACTGACTGGACAGAGATGAAAAGAGAGTGAGAGCTCAAGGTTATTTGTGATTCATGGCAGTTAGTGGCTTATATTACAGTGTTAATAAAAATTTAATGGGAATGCATTTAAGATGGACCCTAAGTTATTTATAAGTTGTTTGCTGAATGCAATATTGAAATACATATTTTAAAAAAGCAAAAAACAAAAACTATATATAAGAAAGTCCTATTTAAAAATATTTCTCACTTTTACAGTGCCAGATTCCTCCCAGCTTCACTAATTATCTCATTAATGGTGTGGCTCCATTGTTTGCTATTAACATGGATTCTGACTGCTG
>JAQMYG010000035.1:20531485-20543149 GCA_030014215.1 Clariallabes teugelsi | reverse complement strand
AGTCCTATTTAAACATATTTCTCACTTCTACACTGCCAGATTCCTCCCAGCTTGGCTAATTATCTCATTAATAGTGTTTCTTCATTGTTTGCTATTAACATGTATTCTGACCGCTGTGGTGTCCTGTGGCTGGGTCAAGGCCTGTCACAAGGCATCAGGCAGTTATTTGGAAAAAGGAGATGGGAGGTGGCCTGGCGTGGGCTGTGCGGACAGTTGTGGCTTTTAAAGCCTTATTAGCCTGAGTGGATCAGAGCCAGACCTGCATCATCCCCTGAGACACACTCCTACACCGCTCATTATTGATGTCCTTTTAGGTCCTCTGCTCAGGTGTCACTCATGTCAGAGCTGCCTTAGTTTGGTATTGGAGCCAGATTTACACTCTCTCTCGCTCTCGCTCTCTCTCTCTCTCTCTCTCTCTCTGTCTAAGGCATGAACATAGTGAAAGGCTCCTGACTGTTTAACCCTGACTGCACACTTTCTTTGCTGATTCGATGTAAAATTGAAGCATATTAAAATTGAGAATTTATATGTAATCATTTGATTTCTAAGGTTACACTCTTAGAAAGTTCTGATGTTCGGAAAAACAGCAATAATGACCAAGCTCACTAACAAAATAATTTTAAAAGACATGACTCAAGTGTATTCATTATAGAATATTATAAACAATCAGCATATTTTCTTTCACTGATAAGTGCTATTATTATTATTTTTTTTTTATAACTTGACAAATTCTGTTTGCTTAGTTAAACAAAAGATTAATACAACTGAATCATTTAAATCGTCCAAAAATCTAACCAATCCTTTCTTTTACTGGACAGAACCACTTGCAATTACATTGGAAAATTACAACAACGGTTTCATCTTGAGACCAGCTGGGATTTGGAAAATAGAGGGCCAACAACAGAGATGAAACATTCAGTCATTCTCATATTTTAATAAACCAGGCTTCTCTAAATTAAGAACATTCCACAGTGCCAATGATATACTGGCATACATTCATCAAGTCCTGATTCTCAAAGGAAACCCGCTAAAAGGCAGTACAATTTGTGTGCAGGCAGTGGAGTCCATAAGTATCACTGGAGAGTAACGTAATATTTGCTGATTTTTCTCTGTACACCAATAAATTGGAATTTTAAATGAAACAATGACTATGTGGTGCATGTGCAAAAGCTTGAATTCCTGGGTCTTTACATCTACACTATACTGAATAAATTATGTGATCATGCTGCATAATCTGAAATGCTGATTAGTTGTAAGAGCCTTTCACTGTATCAGAGTTTTGATAAAACAAACAAGTCACTGAGCAGGGCTAATATGTCTCACTGTGTGTAAAATCTCTGTTGTAAAATAGGCTGCTGAAATAGTTTGGTATATTATGCATTGCAAAGATTTGTTTAGCAACATTAATATAATGGCAACAAAGAATAATCAGTAAATAGTGCTTTACTCACCAGCACTGTAGGTTTGCCATGTGTGGATTTCAGACATTTGTATTTGTATTTATGGTTCTCATCAAATCTTGAATAAAATCTTAAGAAATTATCAGAATTTAAAAAATAATAATAAATTTAAATGCAGGTTAATAAGCGACATGGAATTTTGTAGTATACTAGGTCAAATGCTCCAAATCAAGACATGTATGGGTACTTCTCATCTACTCCTACTGCTTCAAAGCATGAAAATCTGTCAGTATTAACAAAGGCTTAGTTTTGATTGACTGTACCTGAGCACATACATGTTAGCATTCATTGCATGAGATGTGTATCATAGACATGCAGAATAGACAATAATTAGCATTTCAGAATAGTGGAGATATTGATCCATTTTCTTAATGAGCACCATTTGACTAAAGTCAGTCTATGGAGTAAGTGAACTGGACTCATTAACTGCAAAACAACAGTAATGAGGACAGTGGCAGAAGTAGACAGCATACAGTTTGCCAAAACCTCATCATACTGACAATATCTTAAGATTAAAAATAACAAACTAGGGTGCTTTATAGTCAATGTCCCTTATCTTGGATTAAAATAACACTGGTACAGTCAGTTTGCCTAAAGTTCAAGTACACATCATTGTTGAAATCTTTGCCCAAATCTTTGCCCAATGAACAAGCAAACTGGATTTTAACCAAATCTTTTGTTAATTATTTTAAAAGAGCTAATATTACAGTACATTAACTCTTTAATTAACTGTCCTGGTTTACAGGATAGTCAATCAATGTACTTTACACTTTGCCTTGTTGGTTTACATGAAGTACTGTGTTTTACATGCAATTATCAATTAGGGCAGATATATGTTATGGTCAAGGGTCTCGTGTATATAAACATTTAAGAATATATTTGAAGGTTTAAATGAAGTGAAGTGAGTAGCACTCGTACATGTCTTAAAGTGTGGACATCATCATTTAACATATTTCAGATGAATAAGAATTATGTTGATTTAGTCAATTTTAATTACAACAATATTACACCATGCTATTGTTTTTTTTTTTTTGCTGTTAGTTTATTTATTTTTCTGTGAACACATGTATCACAGAAAAAATAAATAAACAAATAAACAGCGAAAAAAAAACAATACTAGTCAATACTAATGAAATGTGTTCAGTTTGTGCAGCATGATCTGTCTACACTAATTTATGAAAAATCTAGAACTTTTAAGTTTTCTCTGTTAGATTTCTTAAGGATGTGACAACAAACATCACTGGAAATTTGTGAGTGAAAAACATATAATTGTTTTTTTTTTTCCTTTTTAAATGCTTAACGTCAAATATGTCTGTTATCCCTTATGCTTCAGATCCTTTGATTGTTCCCTCATTAAACATCCATTCACTACACTAGCAATGTCCACCTGTGATGTCAGAGAGGCCCTGACTTCTCGCAGGAATAATGAAAATTACAGAACCAGAGAACAAATTACATGACAATACATTTAATATGAATATGTGGTTTAAGGTGAAGTTTTCCTTAACCACTATACTATTATTTCTGCACTCAATTTCAACAAAGATATTCACAGTGTCAAGCCTAAAACCCTCAAGGTGTTTGAAACTAATGACAACACATAGACATGTTTTCTTAATTGTTGACTACACAAAGTATTTTTGCGCATTGTTGCTCTGAAACATTGCAAGGATATTGTATCAAGTAGCAAATAGGGAAGAAAATGGCTAATGTCCCAACTAAACCATCTTTTATCACCAGCTTCAGGCCTGTTATCGACTCCTTAGTTTGTTGCCATTCTCTTTAAATATTCAGTGAACTATATGACCCATGGAGTGCAGCTGGGCTTTGTGACCATTTTGTTCTTTCTGCTGCCATGCACTGTTAGACATCTACAAGTGAAGAATATCAGCCACTATCCTCTGCAAGCCCCTGGGCATTAAAAATTCAGGTTAACTCTACTTTTTGAGCCATTTCAGATGAAAAGTGCAGAGAAATGAAACTGACTTATGCCAAATGAATATCACTCGATTGCTGTGATTTTGCCTCTAATGTTTGTAGGGTTGGAATTATTTATAAAACATCAATTTTGGCTGATGGCATGAAGCGTGCACATTTCCCTTCAGATCCCGTGGAGACCTTTGTCATATTTGGTCAGGAGTAAAACAGGATAGAAACCTGAGCTTCAGGATTGTTCAGATTGAGCATGATCACTTGCTACATGCAGAAAGAGCAGCTTTGATGTGATGTTCTTGTCATATATAACTTGACTCAATAATGATGTCAAAGTCAATAATGTCAATAATGATGTCAAAATAGGAGTTACAAACAAGTATTCACAAATGTGCATAGAAATACATTATACACATAATATGCATAAAAGTATTTACATGTAACATTAAATAGCTTATCTGGAAATATTAATCTCATTCACTCATCTTATATACACCGCTTTATCCTGTATTCAGGGTCGCGGGGACCTGGAGCCTATCCCAGAAGGCTTAGGGCTCAAGGCAGGGTACACCCGGACAGGGTGCCAATCCATCGCAGGGCACACACACACACACACTCACACACTCATTCACCCACTGCGGGAAATTTGGGAAGACAATTAGCCTAACCTGCATATCTTTTGAACTGTGGGAGGAAACCGGAGTACCCGGAGGAAACCCACCAACCACAGGGAGAACATGCAAACTCCACGCACGGAAATGTTAATATTCATCTAATATTAATCTATTTTTATTCACAGTTGTATCGGCACCAAAGGGAGCAGAGAGAGAGAGAGAGAGAGAGAGAGAAAGAAAGAGAAACAGAGTAAACAATATCAGACTGGTGAGACATCTTGATTTAACTAGCTGAGCGTAGATGAAGGCCAGAATGCCTGATTCAGTTAAAACGCAAGAGCAGGTGAAAGGCCCTAAAGTAAGAACATCTCATCCTGCTAAATATTATGATGTTTAGAGGCTCGCTGTTACTTTTTACATGGTGTAAATTTAGCTCGCAGAATAATGACCGAATGAAAGATTACAATTACACCTTCCCACAGCAATCATATGTTTTAACCCTGTGGGACTAGACTTGGATGATCATGCTCGAATAGACTTGTTTTTAAAGGCTTTTGGAGCACTTGTCTGCATTACATATTCTCTTTAATATAGAAATAATATACTGTGTCCTTGTGCTCGGCTTATAAAAGCAAGCCCTGAGCCAATTTCTGTGAACTGGGTAGTGTGCCTATCTCCTCCTCCCCATGGCAAAGTGAAATGGAATTGCCTCTCACATTCAAAGACAGCTCAGTGAAGGTGATAATAGAGCTACTCCCTGCTGTCTACAGTCAGGAAATAGGAAAGTGGCATATGGGGCCAGGAACCAAACAGAACAGGAACTGCAGCCTGGCAATAGTGTAAAGCAAAGGAAAGGTTAATGATCATTCTTGAATTCTAGTGGGAGAAAGTCGACTTCAAGTCGAAGAGAGTGGGGGGACATACAAAAAAAAAAGACATTTCAGTGACTTACCTTCTTGGACACCTCAGGTAAACACATTCTGAAGTAACATGTGCACTCCTGCAAATCACATCAATTTTATAAGAACACAGAAAATTGTCAGACCCAAACTTGGTGTCTAATCATGTTCTGTTGCAACTGTTCTACATGTTACAGCACAATTCCTTATTAACCCTGCAAGTCAGTTATGAATTTAATAGCCTAATAAAATGTCAAAGTTCTTACCTTATATGAGCTAAATCAGTAATATTTTTACACACTTCCATAAACAATCCTACTCCATCTACCCAGAAGGAAACACCTTCCCAGGCATGGCCACCTGGCCCTGCTTACAGTCTGCAAGCAAATGCACACCATGCTGGAGCAACGCCATGATGGGAATGAGAGACCAAGCTCACAAACATTGCTCCAAACTGGGCTGACAGACTAGCAGGAGTCAGGCGTGGGAGAAAAAAGAAAGGGAAAAAAAAAAAAACAATAGACACGGCTGATAAAACTGGCTCTTTCACCAAGCAAGAGTGCAAGCACAAAAATGAGAGCTGTGCATGTGGCCTGGATGAAGTGCTAACGTTAAGCAAAAGGGCATTAGCAGACGAAGAAACTTGCTTTCAATTTTTTCACCCGGCTACCACACCTTGGCCAAGGCAGTTTGTACCCACTCAGCACTCATGTCTGGCTACCGGGCCTTTAAGTATCAATTAAACTAGCAGTGGGATTAGCCACTTCATCATGAAGCAATTTGCACTGTGTCGCTCCTCCGCTGTGCCTTTGTTCACATTCATTTGGAGTTTTCCTTTTTTTTTATCCATGGTCAATGATAAAGGTATTTGAAGAAGCAGATGACAACTGTTGAAGCCCAGAGAGTTTGGTCACTACAGACATAAGAATTTGAGAAGAGTTGTAGAATTGTGTTTGCGTGTGTGTGTGTGTGTGTGTGAGAGAGAGAGAGAGAGAGAGAGAGAGAGAGATGCCTGAAATCAACACACACACACACACACACACACTCATGTGAGGATAATTAATGTACAAATAATTATGGGTATGCCTATAACCTATTCTAAACCTCATCTTTACCTGGTGAGTTTTTTCTCATGGTTACATGGCAAACATCTCTGCAAGGTAAAAACCCAAATTATTATCCCTGTAGACACACACACACACATACACACACACTACATTTGTAATCTTCCTGTTTTCTAAAGGAGATTATTTCAATTACGTATCTCTCTGATTGTCCACTTTTTTAGCTTAATTTTTCCCCCTTCCCTAAATTGTTTCAGCACAAGGCTTTGCTCTCCAGCTTGGGCCAGCTTGCTGCAGCAGATGACGGGTCTGGAAGGCATATGTCACAAAGACAACATCCAGCTCCTGTCTGACAGTGGCATCATCTCACCCTAACAAGTTATCGCTGTAATGCTGAGGTGACATGACAGTGTCTGCACGGGCAGATGGATCAATAACACAGGTGCTGGAAGCCTCTGCCATTGCCATACTCTCCACTATACAGACAACACTGAGCTCAGTATAGAACAGCATAGAAAATCAGTTGCCTCATGTAAAATATCACAGCCATTTGGTATCATGATCAGAACGTTGGCATATTAAAACCGTGGCTTGACTGAATTGCTACGGGTCTGTGATATATGGGACATTGTTATATACAGATAAGGAATAAGCAAAGCTTTACTGTTTTGAGGTAGAACGACTTTTTGCCTCTTTCTATCATTTTCATGCTCACACAAGTAATCCAATATATTGTTGAAATATTCAGCAGCAATGTTTTATTTGTCCCTTTGGAGTGGTGCTGAGTATGATTTAGTAATGCAGATGGAAGAATATGCCAGTGCACATTTCTGTCCTCTTTCATGCCGTATCAGCTCTCTTCTCTATTCGATTCTCCTTCTCTCTCTCCTACTTTCTCTCTGTCTTATGATGAAAGAACTGACATGTCTGAGATGATACAAAAATAATCTGCACTTGATAGTCATCCACTGTGTCTGTGTATGCTATGATTCTATAGGGAAAAGCTCCTATATCTAACAGAGGACCCCGCTACCGAATATAGAGCAAACACGATCAAACCATCATCATCATCATCAGACTCATAATATTCTGTTGTAATATGGTGTTAGTATGAGCTAACACCAGATACGGATGCTAACATCCACTTAGTGACTGAGAGACCTGTTTGTTAGAAAAACATAAAACGTCTTTGTCTTTAGTTAAAATTATACAATTTCCTGCCATAAAATATGTTGAACAGATTTTAACCAATCATGTACAATGCATAATAATAAGAACAGAAATAATAATAATAATAATAATAATAATAATATATTTTGCTATTAAAAGCTATTTTGCTAATAAAAGCTGTTCTGCTCATGAGACTCTTCTTCTGTTTTTCAATGCAATGTATGTCTTTTAATGACTAAAACTGATGCAACACTCAAGTCCCAGGCTGATGAAATATCTAGCATTGCTAGTGCGCATATCCATGAAGTAGCACACAAAACATAATGCACATCCATAATGACTTCTGGTGTCTTGCAAGCACAGGAGAAAAAGAAGCTGAATGAAAAACAACAGCAGCCCATGGTGCTCTGGAGGTGTGGGCTCCCTGACTAGCAGATTAGGGTTGTGGGAGCACTTTGCACGTTGTTGTCACAGGCTGGCCGAGGGAGAATTGCGCTTGCTTATCCCCAGACAGATGAGACTGTGAACAAAGCACACAACCAATTTGTGTTGCACTAAATTAAAAGCTCCAAAAAAACATTAAATGAATTTGTTCCACATCATCAGCACATTTGACATGTAAACGTCAAATGTGCTCTTTTCCCCCTTCTTTTTCAAACGCTTGATGTGTTGAACTTATCACATCACAGCATCATCAATCTATAGTTCCAAATGAATGATTGTCTATCCCTTTCTTGAATATGAGCTTATTTTTATTTCAATATATTACTTACAAAAAATAAGTCAGTATGTTTATATATAAAAAAAAAAAAAATGGAATAACCATATAAAATACCGTGATGGCCTTTCATCCTGACTAGGTTGTGTTACCAACTCAGGCCTAGTGTCCCTTTGATAGACTGAGGATCCATCCGCCCCCCCCCCCCTAATTATGATAACGTGATTACTGAAAACAAATGAAAATAAAAAAAAGAATTAATTAATTAATTAATGAATAAATAAAAATATCCCTGATATCCATCATACTGTACGTACATATACCCTTGATATGATTAGTGTGCTGTAGTCTACCATAAGTAGGACCAAAAATCTTATTTAAAGACAAATAGAAACCCAAACTATGGCTCAGCAGGAGTGTTGGGCATGGAAAAGGGATCCCTGGAGAGCTGCGGGGACCATCAGTAAGGACTAGCATTATGTTCAAGGTGTCATTTTTACAGTCCTACCGATAAGAATACAAAATGTGTCTCACAAAATGTGTTAGAAATCTCTCCTAACACAATAGCTGATAAACAAGAATGATTGGATTCTTTTCTTTGACTCGGGCTAGTCAGAAGGGACAGGTGTTGGATTCCGGCTAAAACTGAATGGGGTTTATATCGCAGATTAATTTTAAAAAGACTCTTTTACGAAGAGCCTGGGCACTAATGAAGCTGTCTACCCACTAGCCGAGGTGTCAGTCTTCCTCTCCTCCTGCCAGAGCAGACCCACTCTCTCGTTCCACCACGGCCAGATGGTTTCTTCACACTGCATAAATAAATGGACGCGGGGGTGTGGACCTCTATAGCACAGATCACATTCTTACGGCATATACAGGACAGAGAGCTAGATAGGGAGAGAAAGAGTGGAAGAGAATAAGTGTGAGAGAAAGAGAGAGAGGGAGAATGATGTTAACAATAATAATTCTGTATAGTAGTATGAAAGGTCCACACCAAGGCCACAGATGCTTTGACTGTGTTTAGAGTAGCTCTGTGGACAGAGTATTAAATGAAGGCCTGTCTGCTCTTCACTGTACACAGATCACACCTTAAAGTGTTATCTTCCTAGAACTCTTCCACAGATTTGTTAACATCATTAGATAGATTGCCTCACCTTTGCCAGCAGTGTGAACCACTATCAGTTATGCCACCGACCTTTGATTATTATACTCCATTAGAATACCTGCTAATGAATTGTGAAACATGGTGTTATAGTGCAAATATAGGTTCAGTATTACTATTCGCTGCCTCTTCACAGTGGTGTGCACATGCTTTTATTTAATTACGAGCCAGTTTACCAGCTTTAGGCAAGCGGTTGAAGTGAGGATGTCCGAACAACACATAGAAAAAAGGTGTTTCTAATGCTGCTGCCTGCCTCAGTCATTAGAACCTGGCAGTGGCGCAGCTCCTACCTGTAAATGGACTCAGAGGAAAACAGAAGAAGTGCCCGGTGAGAATTTCACCAGGGGCTTGAAAATTCACACCCATCCAAGGTGTTGTTTAGGCGTCTGATAAACATGTGAGAAAATAATGGGCTGGGAGAGGAGTGGGTGCTTCAACCACAGAGACCAGAGTCAAGATGGAGATTTTAGAATAATTAACATTGTGATCAAGATGATATCAGTCCGCTACTCGTCATTCATTCAATGGGAGCAACAAAGAAAAGCAAGATGGAGAGAGACAACATCGAGCTGAGAGCATCTTGGACACAGGAGTTGTAGATCCAATTGAGGCTGTGAGCGGCCATATGGACTGGTGTGAAAATAGAATGCCAGAGTAGTGTAGAAGAAAAAGGAGAGAAAAAAATAATAATAAATACACAGCATTTTAGATATGATCATACTACTGGGCGCCAATTTTTTTTCTTCATCTAGGGTGAAAACAACTAAACGAGGGTTTTACATGATATGTTGCTGTTCGTGCTCTCCTTTTATAACTCCTAATTTGTCTTATCACTGTATCACATACTACCATGAATGTTATCAAATAAACCGTAACATGACATGATGCAAGTCTTGGTCCTTATATATCAGCTATATGAGAGGCCCAAACATTGGGAACAGGCAGAGAATGAAAAACAAAGTGCATGTGAGTCTCTCCTCCCATCTCGCCTGCTGCCTGATGTTCAGAGCCTGCCTGTTATCGGAGGTGTTAATTGGCAAATTCAGTACAAGTCAAGAGCATGTTCCCCGTCGTCCTCGCCCAGCTAGGCTAGGTCATTAAGCTGAGAATGGATTCTCTCATGCTGCCTTAACCCTTGCAGTGCACCATGGTGTTTTTTCCCCTTCATCTTCTTGCATCCCTCCTTCCAGCAGCTGCACTGAAATGTCTCTTATGGACACGGTGCACTCAAGTGAGTTCAGAGTTATAAAATGATGCTATAACTGCTGCCATTGAGCATTTGGGAGAATATGGTTAAGTATTATGTACAAAAAAATGACAGAGTCAGTATTCCTGAACAAACTGACCAGAAGGTCCACTCCAACCACTGAATCATGTTCAACTTTGTCAGATTCACTTGGGAGAGATCGGTGAAATCATGATGTTTTTATCAACTCACTTATAATCAAACATACCTTTATTTATAAAGGTATCAAACATATAAATCAATGAGCCTAGAAGTTTACTTCTGTAAATACACAGTCATGATTGTTCAGTGAGAATGACACCAATAGGCTGCATGTTGCAATGTGCAGTTTTACAGTCTCCAGGCCTGGGCATTTCAGAAGCCTTGTTTCCTTTCTCTGGTTCCCCAGTAAAGGCAGCATCCTCTAGGGTTCTGGGTGCGATCTCACCAATGCCTCTGTCATCACTTGCTGTGACTGCCAAATCTGTGCTCCAGAAACGAGGGCTCGCAAACCAGCACCGAAACAAACACACAATGCAGGCAGGGCTGCTTAGAGACTTACAGAAGGCAGTCTTAACAACAGCACATTTCCGCTGAACACAAGGAAGAATCACAATACAGCTGAACCAAGAGGGAACAAAGCCTTTTGGATAACTTTCAAAATCAGTGGTGGCTCCTCTCTCTCTCTTCTCACTTGCACCCTTACATTTTGTTTGCATCCTGAATGTTAGCAGGCCAGACACCCAAATATGTTTCTCTAAAAACCCGTTGATCATTGACATGACTCTGATGTGAAGATATGGAGAGATTGATATCCAGTTGTCAAGAACTGTACATTTTTTTATCTAATGTTTTTATGGTCACAGATGCACAAAACAATATTACATCTGGGTGTATGTATAAAAAGTGTATATACACACACTTTCTTAAATATAATATACATATATACATATATACACACACAAAAAAATTATATATATATATATATATATATATATATATAGACAGAGAGAGAGAGAGAGAGAGAAGGAGAGAAAATGTGTTTATTGCAAACACACACCGTGTGCAGGTCTGAGAGCAGCTGTTCCACTGAGTTCTTTACAGTTTTTATTGTAAACAGATTTTTGTCTCCACATTGACGTGAAGTCTTCAGTTTAAAGGTGTTTATGTAGAAACAGAACCTACACGTGTTCAGTCGCTCGCAGTGGAGACTCAGCGGTGCTCGTGTAAAGAAACATGTACAGGAACTGGAGACTCTGTTTACTGTCCTGCTGCAATGTGTGTGTGTGTGTGAGTGTGTGGCGCTCCCACAGAAAAGATTAATGTCCAAAAGAAAAACCCATGCGATTTTACTTCTCATTAACAATGAGGTGAGACGGGTGCGTTGGGGGAGGGTAACACGGATGAGGTGAGACGGGTG
>JAQMYG010000035.1:20520548-20531385 GCA_030014215.1 Clariallabes teugelsi | reverse complement strand
GACAGAGAGAGAGAGAGAGAGAGAGAGAGAGAGATGCTTTATATAATCTTTATGATTATTAGATCCATATATTAGAAAGGTAATTTACTTTCACTGATATATAGTTATTGAATTATTTCACTAATAACAGTATTTGTATTATTCCCATCCTATAAATATAAAATCTCAGTACAAAAACATTGAAAAATACCACATGGAAGCCACATTACAAGCATTTTAAAAAATAATGCAGGAAATATCCTTCGTCCCATTAAACTTTGTCAGTGGTAATGATGAGGCTGCCTCTAACTTCCTGCTAATTAACACTTCATGCTAATTCTACAACCGCTTTCTTTTTTTCACCCAAACTGCTAGTTGGCAATACACTGGGAGCACTGCAGTCAGTGTGCTGCACTCAGCTTGTTGTTCTCTGGCTACTTTGAGGAAGATCATAGACTGAAAGTTATCATGCCAATATAATCAGGGAAAAATCTTCAAAGGTCTTCTTGCTGAATGAACTAGTCGATGGCCTTATGTCCAGAACTGGAAATAATTATGCACTGAGTTACTGATCTTGTAATTATGTGTCTGTCAAAAAAGAGGGAAATCTTAAAATATATTTTAAAAACAGAAATGTGGAAAAAAAACTTACATAGACATCATACATTATTAATAAAACTATAAGCGATTCAGATTTTATTACTAGGGAATTAGTTTGTTCTATGTGCTTCTCCATGTCCTATGGAGTATAAATTATTTATTCTTGTATTAACCTTAATGATGATTACAGTGTGTAGTTGGCTATAGTTAGGTAGATTACTATTACTATCATGTAATACGATGTTAGTATGAAAATAATAATTCGAGCAGAGCGCACAGAGAACACTGAATACTATTATTAAAAAAAAAAGAAGTCACAAATATCATCCTCGTCCTCTGTTTTAAATAAGTGTGTCAGGTAGAATCCTGCTTCTTCAATTTCTTCATTTTGATGTTCTACGGGCAACAAATTTTTACATACACATTGTACTTATAGTTTCTAGTTTCCGGCAGACTAATCTGATTTAGAAACTGTGTAATGAATAATCTGTTAGACTAAATGTTTTTATTCTTAGGCTGGAGAAAATTACAAATTGCATTCAGCGGACACGTGGATAAGAAATGTTTTACAGATAAATACGCCAAGCAATCTAGCTCATTCAGGAAAATGAGCCTGGAAAAAAAAAGAAAGAAGACCTAACCAATTACGCGTATAATTTGATTACCTCTACATATGTTGCAATCTGCATGAGAATTAAAACTTTCCCAGGGTGTCATATAAAAATAAATTTCTCAAACTTTCACATGGATTTACTATGATTTTTTTTTTAATAATAATAATAATAATAATAATAATAAGTCTCAGCAGCAGAACTGGCGCAACAACAACAACAAAAAAAAACCGAACACGCAAACTGAACCGGGTGAATCCAGCAGACCTGAGCAGACATAAGGTGGCATTAATTGCAGGAAAATTACGCACAAATGAAACAGCAACAGATGTTTCAATTCATTCTAATTTCATGAGACTATACGAGGGTTGATTTTTGCATTTAGTGTTAGATGATTATAAACAGCACCTTCGATTTTCATTTAACGCGAAATCTATTGCCTGGCTCGGCAGCCCGACGGTGATGATTTGGACGAGGATTTCTAGTCTATTCAAGTCTATAGTGTGTTGAAACAAGAAACGCAACTTCACACGTGAAGCTGTTGTTCACTTTCCACGTCGGAGATCACTTTGTAGAATCTAAATGAGTGTTTAAATTTAGCAGGCTATAGGACGGAGCTCTGACAGCCTCTATACGAGCAATAAAGAACTCCATGCGCTGCCTGAAGGAACCTTTTTGGCTCAATTCACTGCGTCGGAGGAACTCGTGCCAGCATAAATATGCCATCTTCTTTTCTCTCTCTCTCTCTCTCTCTTTTCCCCCTCGCGTTGGAGGTGACTCCACTCCCCTGAAGCTGGAGACTTTACTATTTTTCCGTGAACCGAGCTGTGTGGCTGATTAACATGCGCTAATAATGGCGGCCCGGCTCCTGCTCCATTGTTCTAACACCTCCCCTCTCCTCCGCACCAATCTGTCACCGCTCCGCCGCGCCGCGCTGCTCTCCACAAATGAGATGGATAATTACTTGCCCCTCACGAACGCCTCACTCTTCTCACCCCTGATTGCTTTCACCTTTTTTTGCTCCTGGCAATTTTGACACCTCGTAATCAGCCTGCTGCTTCTCCCCTTTCGATCCGGACCCATCCTTGTCCTCACTCTCGGCCCTTTTCATAGGCTACTCTAAGACTCTTCATCCCCAAACACTACGGATAGATGGAGCACATCTTGGCCTCAACCTAAATCCTAATACTGTTCTGACGCATGAGGGAAAGGTTTCAACCTATCAAATTCACAATGGTCTTTTTTTGTATATATATATTAGTAAGCGTCCATCAGGAAAAAAAATAAATGAAATGAGTGGACATACAAGGAGAAAGAAAAAAACACATGGGCCCCGTAACTGTCAGTACAGCTTCCTTCTTCCAAATAACAAGCATTGACAACATAATTATGTACAAGCATCTGTGCACGGCTCCAGTGAGGGAGAGCGGCGCGCAGGCTGCAGAGCCACACACACACACACTCCGAATCTTCACACATCCACACACAGGCAGAGAGAGAGAAAGAGAGAGAGAGAGAGTCATTAGGGAGAAGAGAGATAGCGTGTTTGCTATACTTCCAGAATAAATTCTCTCTTCATTCTCTGTGATCTGCTGTGAGCGATGAGAATTAAAAGCGGCCTGCTGATCCAGTGCGAATCAGCCATTATGCTGAACACATTGTAATATCGCAAAATGTGATGTTCAGCTTTGTAAATATCAGTCATCTGACGGCGCTCGGCTGCTCGCTGTTTCACAATAATGTGTGTTCTTGGGA
The DNA here is from genome assembly GCA_030014215.1 of Clariallabes teugelsi. Lineage (NCBI taxonomy): Eukaryota > Metazoa > Chordata > Actinopteri > Siluriformes > Clariidae > Clariallabes > Clariallabes teugelsi. Next base: position 20,528,440 of record JAQMYG010000035.1, on the reverse strand, counting down.
AGGGGGAGTGTTGGGATGAAGAGTACAAATGTTAAACATTAAAGCTGCTGTGTCTCGCTCTGTTCTGAGATGCATATCCTGACGATTTGCTTACATTTGGTTTGTACGAAGGTTTACATTTGTACGGTGCCGGGTTTCATTGCCACTCACAAATTTACAATTCCATCCACAAAGAAAGAAAGAAAGAAAAAAAAAAAAACACCATAATATTTATATTCCTGTCCATAAGAGTGTGTTAGATGCCTCTGGAATGCTGAAATAACTCCTGCTCTGAAACTGAGAACTGGGAGTTAGGATGATGGGACGCATTATATAGTTGCTTTAGTCGGAAACAGCTAGATTAATACAGGTAAAAAATAAATAAATAAATAAATCAAGATTGAATATCAAATACAGAGACAACACAAGAAGAGGGAAACGGGGCAAACAAGGAAGTGTGAACTAGGTTAAGAAATCCCACTATATAAACTACTGTCAGAAAAACAGAGAACTAGGGAACAGGTGAAAGAGGAAATGGAGGGGAGACTACCTTAATACAAACAGAAATCATTTTATAAATCACACTTTTCCCATACATCAAATTTATGAAAAATGAATTAAAATAGCTGCTCAGAGATCGTTCTAAATGGGTAGTGATGGGTCACTGTTATTACTGTTAACTTGTTCATTCATTTGTACACTAAAAACCACTGAAGTGCAGCTCCTTACTCAAACCAAAACGAACTGTGCTGAATCAATAAAAAAAATCCAGTTTGCAGTCTTCACACCAGCTCATCTACCCAGCACAAGTGTTAGCAGGCAGTAATCCTGGGGCCTGCAAGGTCCTCACTGCACACGCATGTGTTTCAGTACACATATTTTCCCTATTTCCTTAGCACATCATCACATGAGCTGGTGAAAATTATTACATTTGTTTGCGAAGCTGCTAATGATCTACTCCCACAGTCCAATGCTGCAGAAAGGTGACAGACTAAAACATTCCATTAGAAAATACATCTTCTCTCACTCATGCATTACTGTACTTATCGATGTGATGCACTTAGTGGGGAAAAATGTAGGTTATGAACAGGAAGTGCAGTCTTTGATTTTAAAGCAGTGCTTATCCACACAATCGACAGTCTGTAAATAGTGAAAGCCTTACCACACTGCTTAAATAATGTGTCACTTGGTGAATTACAGTGTCCTTCAAATAAATAAATAAATAAATAGCTAATAGCAATCAGGACTCTAAACATCACACTATCAATACTAGGATAATTGTGCATATAATTGCTCAGCAAGTCAGCCACAGATATTCTGTGTAATAACAAAGTTTTAATTAACCTGCAATACCTGTGCAAAACGGCTCTCAGAGACCATATGGCGTTGTAATATCGAAATAATTATCCAACAATCATTTCTCATATTGAATGAAATCTGCCTTACAGCTGGTTTAATTAAAATCAAGAAATTAAATTAAGAGTTATTTTGACCTAGAAAGAAAAACAAGCTGACCACAAGCTTTTAAGTGAGTTGGATCTGTTTGAGACTTTACATTTAGACAGGGTTAAATTACATTTCAGTTTCACTCCTGTAAGACCCTTTAAAGGAACTTTTAATAGACATGGTGTCAACCCTGACAGTAAAAATATTCAAACAATGCTACATATGTATACCTACAGTAAATAAGCTAAGAGTCAGAGTAAAAATCTTTAAACCATATGACTACACTTCAGACACACATCTTATAAAATGGAAGCGTTTCTTTATTACACAGACACACAGACAACACACTCAAAAGTCCCACACATCAAAAACAGACTGATTAATTGAGTTGTTAATACCACAAAATGTACCGTTCAAGTTCTTACAACTTAAATAAATGAGCATGGAGACCTCCCCTCCCACCACGCTCTGAATAAAAAGCCGCTGTGGCCGCCATGTGCCAAGCTCATTGTGCATAGAGGACAGTCAACAAAGCCATGAATAAGGCAGGATATCAGCTAGTAGGCAGCTCCTGAGTCTGGTTCTGTCAATCATCTGCTTTGTCCTGGAAGTGTGAATTGAGGTGGCTGTACATGAGGGTACTAGGAACAGTAGCCTTGCAAAAAGTACAGTGAGCAGACCCCATGCTTGATTCTTCCGATGCAATATCAGGGATTAGACCAGGGCTCCACAGAGGCTGCTCAAAAAGAGAGACACCACTTAATACACCAGGTCAGTGTTTAATGCAATATACAGTACATGCACTGTGTGTTAGAATGAAAGTGAAAAGATAATGTATAAAAGTGAAACAAGACAAATGTTGCTGATTTTTAAACCTCCTAAATAACTTTATATAATGTTGTAAACATGGGCAAAAACAACAACACTACTCCTGTGTTCTAGCATATTAGGACCTAGAGGAAAGCCAGCTTTCTTCTAACACTCCTTGTTTTTCACAACACTTTGTTAAAATAATTTAATGATTACATGAATTAAGCAATAGTTTTAAACCTCTTAACTTCATTATTCATTATTAATGTATTATTAGAAATCATATTTTTCAATACCTATTCAGCATCTATTCAGAATTATTAAAACTACTAGGAAGGTAGCTAGGTTTGGGTGATTAAAAGGAATAAAACATAAAGAGGTGTGCTGTTATAGAAACACAATTACCGATGGTGTGGTGTGCTGTGTAATGAAGGGCTATTACCACCATAAACTCTTTTCCTGCAACATCATGTCTTGAACTGTTTTATTCCTTTTACTCCACAACAAATGTGTCAACACTAAAAAGTTTTTTTTTTTATTAATGTATCAACCATCATCCTGTTTATTCATTTATGCTTAACTGTAATAAAACAAATGCTTCCTCAAAGTAAACATCACCACACCAGCAATTACACTTTTTTTTTTCAAACCATTTATGTGCAGCATCTGCCATTTAAGTCCCTGTGTACTGTATTCTGTTACTACATAAAAAAAATAACACATTAGATTAAGCGCATTAATACTAGGGCATTCAAGTCAAACCGTTACTTATGATGAAATTCTCTCGAATGAATGAAGTCGTAAAACCAATTGATATTAACAGAAGACTTCAAGCACAGTACAGTGATTAGGCTCTTAGCCGCAGTAAAACCTTTGAATGGTGCAAATGTTTTAAAGAAGACCGTACGTCTGTGAATGATGATCTCGGCCGAGGTGGCTCAGAGCCCACTGAAGTCGTTCCCATGATCATTCAGTGAGTGGAACGCCTGATCCTTGAAAATCGGATAACTTGTCGCCAACTTGGGGAAGAGTCCCATCTGTCTGTGGGAACTGTACAACACAATCATTCACAAACACCACATTGTACATTACAGGAACTCGGCTTGGAGTAACTGCAACATCCCCTGTACAGTTCTAACCTTGCTCCAAGCTCTTTTCACATGTTTGGGCCGTTAAAGGAGTTCCTGGGAGGCCAGAGTCATACCGAGAAAACGTTCGACCTTGATGGCATCCAAGCACTACTGAAACATTGGCATAAGTGCATTAGTGTAGTAGAGGATTATATTCTGAAATAACAGTAGTTTCTAACTCGCATAACTGTGTTGTCTTATTATTTCCTAGTTTGACTTGAATGCCCCTCGATCAAACCTGAAGTACAATCAGAGTTGCTATTATAGATCAACACCTTCTGACTTCTGACCAATCAGTATTATGAATTCAACAGCCCTGAGGTACAATAAATACAGTTTGCTGTCATGATAGACCATAATCCATAACAAAAGGGTCAAAGCAGTTAACATGACATGATATATAAATAATGGGTATGATAAATCATAAAATAGATTTAAAATACAATGCCAACTCTAATGTAATTCTGCACAACATACATGTCAATTGTACATCAGTGCTTCGTTAAAGCTTCCTAACTGATGCTCTGAGTGATAATTTGCCATCCTAAGGAAATTCTGAGAAAACACATACAATGGTAATGTGAAGCATAATCTCATACTGTTATAACTGATCAACAGTACTGCAATCTAATAAAAATGTATGTGTGTATATAACACGCACCAACCATCTCGAAGATTGAAGAGCTGAACTCAAGTGTTAATTTCTGTTACATTTTGACACATTTTTGTGGGTTGATATGACAAAAAACAAAATCATCTCACAATTTTTGACGGGATTTCTACAACACAATATTTATAAGGATATATAGGTTATACAGGTTATATACTGTATAGGATATATAAGTTATACCTCCCTGCAGTTACAGTTTAAACTATACTTTATTTACTACCTACAAAATACATGATTTTGTATTTTTACATTTTCTAACTGAATGTTATGCATATGAGATCTGTAGTCCAACAGTAATTCTAGGAAACATGCAACCATGCAATCACGAGCACAAACAATGACATACATCCTTACAGTCCTAGAGTCCTCATGAGCCTTTTACAAAGATTTAAGACCATCTGATGTTGGAATTTATATAATTAGTTTTTGGAATAAAAGTTAATATTCTCTCATGCCATTTACCTCAGCTGTTCCCATCCACTACAGAGGTTTTTAATCTATGACATACTATGACAAGAATGCAAGATGTTGAATTGATAAAATACAGTTGCTGAAACTTGGAATTATATCTGAAATACAGATATATATACCTATATCATCTGTTAAGCAGCATCAGGTAACTGCTTTTCAAAATCAAAACATTACATTTTATTGTAAAGTACTGTAGGATAACATATAAGCTAGCCAGTTAAGTAAGTGCTAGAAAGCTAGCCTGCAAATTTCCCAGGAAGTTTGTATCTGTAATTTTTAAAACCGTAACCAAACCTGTTTAAATATAACAACCAACATAACATTACCTATGTTTTCTAAGTAGGTTTTGTTTTAATTAGATTTTTATCCTGTAATTGTTACCATATACTTAGCATGATGGGTTCAAAACACAAGCATGAGCTTATGCAAATCATCTAAATTGATTTTATACATAGTCCTAAATAATCTCTGTATTCATCTATGGTCTATTTCTAATACCGACTGACAAAAATATAAAACTTGCACTGGTAGCAAATCTATATGAATATTTAAAACAATGTATGCTTAAATTAGTCATGTTTAAATCAATTAGCAGGTGGTTACCATCAGTCCAGGAATTTTCTTACCACAAAGATCAGGTGTTGCTGCAGGTTTTAACTTAAAACAAATTGGAGCCACACCTAGCTGCCTGAAGAAAAATAACAACTGACTAAATAGGTGGAATCAAGTGTTATTTCTGATTGTTTGAAAAGAAAACCTGCAGCCACACCAGCATTTGGAATTTTGAGTGATTTTATATATACTGTATGCACTGAGGTCTAGGAAAACCCACCAGATGCAGCTTTGTCTGAAATCTTCTAAACATGACAAAATTTGACTTTTCTACCTACAGTATAAATATACATTTTGACAAATCAATTTAAGATGAAATAGATTTTAACAATATATTTCATATATTTCACTCTCTGGTTTCCAAATTTTAAAAAAATTCAGTTCATGTTCATGAAACATATTTCAGTTATTTCATTTATTTTCATATTTCATACAACTCTCTAGTCTTTAGAGCTATATAGAGCAGAAATGGCCAAAAATGTACAAAGTGATGGGTTATCCCAGAATGCCACACTCAAATATTTAAAGATAATGAATTCTTCTTGTTTTATTATGACTGTATTTAGTTTTCCTGTTGAAAAGTAGGCCTATCGTTATTTCTTTGCCCACTCTTTTAGTGTGCAACTATCCAAAGTGGAGTGTTTGGCTCTCACCTGTTGTGGTCCCCGGATTCCTTCGTGTGATGTGGTTGCACACAGCAGGTGTGATGTTGGAGGAGATACTGAGAATGAGGAGAAGGACTCCTCTTCCAGCTCTGTGGAAATGGGCTCTGTTAGGTCTTTCTTGTGCACTGGAAGTGACACACTCCTGTCTGGTGCACTATGCAGAAATTCAAATTCACTATCTGTGGGTGGTGGGAACTTAATATTGTTCATAAAGTCACCATCCTCTGGGCTGGCACCGCGTGATGCTAGTGCACCTGAGGGCAAGGCTTCATCGACCTCTGGCCTTGAAGGAGAGGAGAAGCGCCCTTCAACTTGTTCGCTGGTGTCATCTGTGCACTGGATGGGCATGGAGAACTGTTGCTCTGCTGACACATATAGAAAAATACACAACACTGTTAAAAGTAGACAGAACGTATTTAGCTTTTGTGTAAAGATAAAAATTAAACATTAAATACAAAAAAACTTTTATTAAACATTAGGATTGGAGGATTGATTGAGCACTTATTCCTTACTATTTAAATAGAAAATAACCAAATGCCATGCTCAAATGAATAACAAAAAAAGATGGGACAAATTGCTATTCCAAAATATATAGGCGCTATGCAGAAAATTCACTTGATTTATTCATCCCATATATATTTTGTACATAGTGTTTGGTCTCTAAAGGTGAGCCATTTCTTAATCTCTATAGCTGTCCATTGTTAATTCATAACCAGAAAAAAAAAATCCTGAGTAATCATGCATATCATACATATTTTGCTACCACTTAAATGCAAAGGAACTCAATCCTGAATTGTACTTGTAGGATAATCCAAGGATCAGCGCTGATCCAGTGTTGACAGTCTCTCAGGATGCGACTTTAACATTACACTGTTTTTTATTAAGATGCCCTCTGAAGGCTCTGATCTTCATCTAATACCCTACAAGCATGATGATGTGCCTGCCAGGGCAGTATAGCCATACGTTCTGCAATATTATAAGTTTAATACAGTAATGAGAATGACAACTCACCATTGTAAACTAGGTTATTATATATTTTAATCAGAGTTTATAGCCTGTCTGTCAGGTCACTTGAATGAAATGGCCTTAGCCTCACAACTCAAAAAGAACTATATCTGTAAATAATGTTACTGCAAAATCTAATAAAAATTCTAGTAAAATGTGCTCTGTAAGAAAGTCAAACAGTTAACCAAAACCTTACAGTATATGTTTAAATACTAAAGCTAATATTTAAAAATAAGTTGTACTTTTTTTTTCATAAAAGTCATCTTTACTAAGGGTGTACATGCATTGACCGATTGATTAATTGAGTGATTGATTTATTGATTGAATTAAAGGTGTTCCGGGCTACTCCTGCATAAGAACACTATTTCAATCTATGGTCTACAGTAATGTTCTGCAAGGATAAGCACATCAATATCAATCATAGGCTTGTAATTGTGTACGTATGAAGTGTTAATTGTTCAGTCTGTTTTAATGCAGGGCAAGGATGCAGCAGCAGCAACACTGGACCTGCTTGCCTCTTCTCCAGGTGCTACCATCTTTAATTGCATTCTGGATAATTCATAATACAGCAACTAATATCTTGTTTTGACATTTCTAAAGTAATTGTTAACTCTACAATTTCTCTCCTCATAATTTAATTAGAGGAAAAGCTGTATACTTGGGTTAAAGAAGAACAATAATCATTTAATGAAGACATTTGCCCTACATTTTTAAATTAGAAAGTAAAAATGGTAAATAATGTTACCACTGGCAGCATCACTTCCTTTGTGTATTCTTTTCAGGTGATCTTTCTGCCGTTTTGCAAGAGTCTGAATCCTCTGGAAAGTCCCCTGGATTTCCTGAAGCGTGTCTAGAACATCCTCACTAACAGGCAAAAAAAAAGACTGAGCTTGAGCACACTGTGCATATTTGTACAGTATAAAACAGAATAAATACTTTTTAAAACACTGAAAACTACAAGAAGGACAACTACATCTAATGTCATTTAATTCTACTTGTAAGACTTGCTAAAATGGTAAGTGAATAACAAAAAAAATATTTGCTAGGACAAAGAATGTCAAATCCTTGACAGACCCTGAAATGGCACATGTAAAAAAAAAGCAG
>JAQMYG010000035.1:20486621-20512479 GCA_030014215.1 Clariallabes teugelsi | reverse complement strand
CCCCAGTCTCTTCTGCTCTTTATACTTTTAGCTAATAAGCACCCCAGGTCAGGTGCGCAACCCGCGTCACCTGACCGAGGTGCTTCCTGGGAAACCGAGCCTCACTAAACCAAACAAGACTACAAAATAAAACAAACATAAACTCTGCCCTCTAGTGGGCAAACCCTCACACTATAGTATATTTACTTTCTCTTTCTTCCTTCCTCTTTTCAAAAAACCTCTGCTCTTGCGTCAAGAATGAGGAGTGTGTGTGTGTGTGTGTGTATATATATTAAAAAGGGCTCAGGAGAACGGCAGGGCATTGCAGAGTATTCACACGTTCCTGAATCTCTCTGCACTTTCCACACATTTACAGTGAACACTCAATCACCATGATGTTGTTTCATAAAAAAAAGAAATGAGCAATAACTATGTATATGCCTAAAATGACTCTCACATATAGCACAAATAAGACATTGGTTCATATTCCCATTTGTACATGAGATTGTGCATTGTACGTTCCTATGAGGAAAGGTTATTGACAGGTCACTCATGCCTCAGGTCACCTGAGCAGCACAGGTCTTTGTGTTGTTCCACAGTAATGCTTCAGCAGCAAATCACGTGAATTTCTCGGTTTGTAGTTGCTGAATAGGACTGTAACACTGACCTAGAGCAAAAGTGAATGAGATGCTCTTGTGTGCAAATCTGATTATGGAGTATAACTGCACCTCAGATTGGGGTGCTGGCTCTGATTTGATTTCTCTGTAACAATGATCAGTGATGTCACCGTTAAGAACCTGTGTCCATGAAATAAACATACGAATTTAAACCACCAAATGTAATGTAGTGGGTTTTTTTTTCATTCTTGCATTTATCCTCAGTAACAGCTTTATCCTGGTCAGGGTCAGGGTGAAAATCCATCTCAGGGGGATTTTGTTCAGTTTTATTCAAATTAAGACAGAGTGCACAGTACAGGACTTTCAGAATCTCAAAATCGCTGAACTGCTCACACTACAAGAATTTAATCACTTGCAATCAGTTACAGTATTTGGTAGACATACCAGTCATGCACTTACACACTACATGATCTTTGATCACAGTTGAGCGTGCCGGGTTCACAAATCGCGCTTTCTCACAAAAGTGATTGTGAGAACTGTCTAGTATGTCACCTTATAACTGTTAAAAATAAGAAATAATAAATGAGAAAAATCTTAAGGAACTATTGGCCGGGGAGACATGAGCAGTGACTGTCTGTCTATTCCACAAGCAGTCTGTGATCTCTAAATTAGATGAGGGAGGGACATACACATAGTAGGCATAATAAACCTTTTCTTGTTTTATAATAATCCTGATAAGAAATATTACATTACACATTACATACAAACTTTAGTGATGTCAATTGTTATTCACATGTCTCGAGTTCAAGAGTACACGTGATTAATTTCAAAGCTAATTCTGACACATTATATTTTATACTAAACACCATTATACTACATTCCTATCCTTAATAAGAAACACTAAGAAATTGCTGACATTTTGCACACAGGTCAAATACACATTTTTTCTCCTTTACATTTCACAACTGACTATCCCAAGGGCTGCCTTTAGATTAACAGTAAAGAAGCGGAGGAGCATTTGAATATAAATCATTTAAGGAGCTGATGCCTTTGAATGATTCAGTGTTTTTAAAGTGGTTAAGATGAGTTATCAGTAACATGATCAAATTTTACTTTTAAGACCCACTGTAGGTGAATCAGTTTATACTTGACTGCTTCATGGGCTTTACTTGCCAAGCTCTTTTGCATTTATTATTTCTCTTTTACTTATACAGTTTAAGATCTCTCTCTCTCTCTCTCGCTCTCTCTCTCTCTCTCTCTCTCTCTCTCTCTCTCTCTCTCTCTCTCTCACTACGTCACACTCTGAATGCACAGAACTATCAGGAGAACATTGGTAAATCTTTGTCCTGTCAGGTGTTCTGAAAGCCAGCAAAATAAACCAACTGCTGTAGGTCTGCAGTGAGAGGAGATCAGACCAAGAAAGAAAAGAGAATTCTGGGGGAGGGAGATCAGAAGCCGAGCCAAAGCTGAGAGCTTAGGCATCCTAAGGGAGAGACGGAGCTTGTGCTGGAATGCAGAGTGAGTACTCAGATCACATTTCAGGATCCCAGTGTCCAAGCACTGAGACACAAGCTAAATAGCCAAGTCAATATGTGGTGCAGTTTGAGAGACTAGCACTAAAGCTGCTCTGAATGTTTATTAGTTTGAGACAACTGTCCCATACTAAACTCCAAAGCTCCATCTGTTGTAGATGAGGTAAGGAGAATGTCATGAACAAGAGCATGTCTGCCAACAGATCAAAAACCCTAAGTGCTTAGTCTTTAGCTTGGCTAAAGCTGTGCTCTCTTTTCACAAATGACTCATGCAACTGACATCGTATTTCTCAGAAGTCTCACTTCCAGGTATTATACATGGTTACTGCTTCCAGGGAAACTCACAGACCATTTTAGTATTTCTTAAAGATGTCATGCTTTTTACTATGAATGCCTTTTCATGTTGGGTAAAAAAAGGAAGCTAGAGCTCCTTCTCATTTCATTAATTTGATCATTTAATCATGCACGTTACAGCACCGAGAACAATGTTGTTTGAGTTGTGGTTCAAACCTCAAGGCTCCCAGTTTTCAAAAGAAAGCTAGTGTGAGTAGAGTGGTGGTCACACAGTGTAAACCATAGGCATAAAGTCCAGACTGAGAGCTGGAGATTAGTAATGAGGATTGAGAGCATATGTAATTTGATATGAGCTAACATACATAAAAAGCAACCATACAAAAAGGCTGCATTAACATTTAATGAAATGCATACAGACGCCTAAACCTGAAACAGGAAATACTAGCTGACAGGTGCATGAATATGGATAGTATGGCCCAGTCAGTTGCTGTTGCTTTTCTCTTAGTTTCCTGTGGGTGTGGTCTGTGGATGTAAATTACTAAAACAGATTCCCTTCAAAAAGACCACAAAGATGATGGATAGGGCTAACACCTCAGAGAATCAGCAGTTTTATATAAAAAAAAATACCATGAAAACACAAAGCGTTTAGCAGCAGGGAAAGCCAAAGAAATATCTGACATTTGAGTCCAAATTATTATAAATTAATCGCATTTACTCCATAGAAAATAGAATAAAATAGAATTGATCCGGTATTTTAAACATACCATAGACATTTTAAATTAAAAGTCACCAATGATAATCATAATCAGATGTCCATAAACAAGAAGACACTGAGTTTCCAATGAAATATAGTTTTTTAGTCAATTCTAACCAATTTTTCTGTTTTACTTCTATTACTCCTATTTGTATGGCAATATTTAAAAATATAATGATAATAAAGTTAACTCATTAGGAAATACAGAATTCAAAATGCCAATATAAATAGTGTGTAGATGATGTCTATTATTTAATGTTGGATAAGTTAACTATCAAAGGAATTAGACTTTTTTTAATTTAAATAATGAGATAAAAAAATGGATTAGTTTAATTTTTTGTATCATTAATTACTATTTAATGAAAAATGATTTAAAAAGTTATTTAACTGGGCTGGTTTAAACCCTTGTTTTTTTGTTTTTTTTTTAAGAACCTTGGTGTGCCAAAATGTAGAATTAAAATTGTTTGCTTTTTTTAAAGTAACTATAGTAACATACCAGCTAAATCTTAATTACAGGATTTCATGTTGGTGTTTACTAAAACATGTGGTAAAATACATAAACCAGGGATATATATATAGTGAGTTTCATATCACTGAACCCAATGGCTTCTTTTAGCAACAAACCAAGTCTACCTCAAGTATTCAAACAATAATTAGTTTTGGTTATTTTTCTTTTTGAATTCTTATAACAAATAGCAGCAGTGTTGTTTAACCTGCAGGAAAACGAGCTCTTCAGTGTAATCAAACTCACTCCAATTTAAGCTGCTTAAATGTGTGATTCTGCTCCACTAAATGGGTGGTGGGTATGAAAGTCTGTGTCTGTGTTCCATGCCGACCCCAGTAATAGATGATTGCATGTGATAAATGAGTGTGTCACGCAGCTCCATCTGGAAGTGGGGAAGAGGCTGAAGCAGCAGCAGGTAATGAATGGGGCAGGACAGGAGCTCAGAGAGGAGAGGTCACCTGGAACAACACTTCCCTCGCCTCCTTCATAGCTCTGCTTTATATCACAATCCATAATTTCCGCTAGATCTTAAACACAACACACACACACACACACACACACACACATAAACATTGATTATTGTTATGCCTAAACCTAAGCTCAACTTTAATTTCAGTTAGGAAAAGGAAACATTTTTACTATATTAGGTTTTAAATAACAGCTACAGTATTTATTATAGAAAAACCAGCAAAATGTCCCCACAAGGATAAAATATTTCTTTCCCTGTAGGGACATGAAGAAAAATGCACCATCCACTAGAATATCCGTCTCACAAATACACACACACACACACACACACACACACACACACACACACACAATTTAAATTATATATATATAAAAAAAAAAAAAAGATCTTGCAGCTCCAGTAAAGATCTCAGACTATAATTTGAGGATTAGTAAGTTTAATGCCCGATTGGCATTCAGTGGTTAACTCAGTCACAGCTCTTTCTACTCAAGCACTCAAAACATGATGTTTCCTGTTTCTGGGAGAAGCACAGGAAGCTCTCTCCCTCTCCCTCTCTCTCATGAGCTTTTGGCTACACTCCAGCTTCGTGGCCTCATTCAATCACACTGCCATACAAATACTGCATACAAATGCTGATTCAACTAAAGCAGCTCACAACTGCACAGCATCTAATCACAGATATGTCTTCATGCGTTGACGGAGAAAGTGTTATACCCACAACTGATACATTTTCACTGGCTCATGGAAACACTTTTTTAGTCATTTTACTGCAGGAGTAAACAATAGTTTTCTCGATTTACCCTTTCATTGTGGGTTCCAAGGACAACACCATGGGCCTTATGGTGTACAGTGCTTCCCAACACATAGATCAGAGGGCAAAATACAGTGAAAACACTTGAATCCTAGCTACATAACATAGCACAGGCTCATGTTTCAATTAACACAGCTTGTGTGCAAAATGGCCCCTGTTTCCTATTTATTGTGAGCGTCCTTTCTTGTTTAAGATACAGTGTTTGGATGCTAATTTATTACAGTGCTTTGGGGATTAAGGATTAAGATGGATATGATCTTCAGTAAAATGGCAAAATTCATTACCACATGCACTACATAGTGAATTTGACTTGCTTTCTGGCTACCTAATTTGCAAATAAATATGTGCATAAGGTTTTATTGTCTTTACTATGGAACAATATGAAAAGAGCAAGTCAAGCCTAAGGCAGCATCAGCAGCTCTAAAATGGTATGGCCCATTGGAGGGGTGTTTAAAAACATAATTTATATCTGACAAAACATATTTTAGTTTAGATTTAAACCCTATATATAATATCAGGCTGTAGACATAAGCACAAGTGCTACAGGTAATCACAGCTGAGCTGATATTAGTACAAGTACATCTCTGAGATCCTTAGATCAGGTTCTACTGAGGATTCCTCATTCAAGACTGAAAAATAGATGAGGCTGTTCATTTGAAGTTGTTGCTCCTACCCTTTTGAATGCTTTGCCATTGGTTTTATAATCTTTTGATTCTGTGGTCTCTTTAAAAAAACAAACAACTTAACTCTTTTTGGATCTTTTTGGTTTTATTCAGAGTTTTATGTGACTGGATTTCTTTAGAAAGTTATTTCTTTTTTAATTTCTTTTTAAAAAATGTATTCATTCATTTTTATTCTTATGATTTAGAAGAATTCTATGATTTTTTTCCCCCCAATCATTTATTGATCTATTTTATCTTGTAAAGCAGTTTGTGATTCCATACATAGAAAAGTGCTATTTAAATGAAGACGTACTTACTTTACTTAAACAGTACAACGGTACGTGTGATATATGTGTGATTTCTATGCAACTGTTTTATAAACAAGAGTAACGAATATTTCAGATACATTATGGCCAAATATATTTGTTTATTGTTGCTCTATCAAAAAATATTTTCAACAGAAGACACAGCTGGATAGAGTGTGGCAACACCCAGACTAACAGTCTGTAGTAAGTGTAGTGATGTTTTCATTACCATGACTCAATCAAACTGGTAAACTAGAACTAACTTTTGCACACTTACATTTTTAGTTTATTTACTAAAGAGAGTCCTAGTTTGTTTTTTTTAACTGATACTCTTATAATTAATATCCCTTTGAGGCGATTTAGATAGTTAAGTGTTACTAATATTTAAACAGGCTACTATATGGAATCTGTTCTGACAGAGAAACACTCAGTTGTAATTTCCCCAAGAATTCCACAGAAATTTTCATATCAGAGCCTTGAGGATTTGTCATCTGGTCCAATCCCAAAATCTGTCTCTACTGTAATGGGCAAACAAGTGAGAATAATATTGGTGGCTTGGGTGTCCTTGGGTGTATTGATGGCTTGGGGTGGATATCAACTGACATGGGAAATGGTCTTCATTAAAACTGGTTTGTCATAAACATTGTTTTTGTTTCCAATGTTATGGGAAACATAGCAGTATGGTTGGTACTACACTGTTAAACCATTTCGGGCCTGTGTTCCTGTGCAGGATTTGTGTTGTAAGTCAACATAGCACACTTTAACTAAATGAAATAACAATAGGTAGATAGATAGATAGATAGATAGATAGATAGATAGATAGATAGATAGATAGACAGATAGATAGATAGATAGATAGATAGACAGATAGACAGACAGATGAGCAGCTGTTGGTCAACGATTAACTAATCAGAAGGTCGGAGGTTTAAGCCCAAGCTGCCAATGTTGGGCTCTTGAGCACTGTTCTTCTTATCATGGCTGACCCTGGGCTCTCAGCCCAATGTCCTAACAAATTGGGACATCCAAAAAAGAAATTCACTGTATTGTGATGTGTATGTAACAAAGTAAGGCTATATCTAGATACAAATAATGAAGGTTTGGAATCCCATGTAAAGTGTACTTCTGCTCCATGCTTGGTATTTCCAGGATAGGCCCTGTATTCTCTGCAATGTCACACTTAAATTATTGAGATCGTCAGACAAATTTTAATATTATACAAAGAAAATCCAAGTAAATAGAAATTACAGTTTAAAATGTTTTATTTATTAAGATATATAATATATTTTTTTATATACTGTATGTACACAGAGTCAACCCACCAAGCACATGGAGATGCAAACTCTATGCACACAGACGCAACATTGCCATTTATTTGGAAAATCTGACTGATAATGCAAAATATATATATATATTTTTTATTTAAGGACAGTAGTCAGGTGAAGTCATTAATTATAACATAGTTGTTTGACTCCTTTTTAAAACTTAATGATAACTGAAATTGCCCAAACATTCCTGATGAAAAGTTTGCATATCATTGAATGTTTGGCCACTTTATTAACATACAGGTTGATACACACACAGTTTAAAATGGCTGTTAAAGAGACATTTCCACACCTGTGACTCAGTGTAATTGTAATTAGTGTCTGTGCATAAATGGTCAGTGAGTTTCTCAGCTTATGAGGTGATGCACTGACTTGGCTGGATACTGAACCACGGGGAAGACAAAAGAACTGCTAATGGACCTGCGTAATAAGGTAGTTGAACTTTATAAAGCAGGAAATGACATAAAAAGATATTTCAACAATTGAAAATGCCTGTCAGTACTGTTCAAACTCTGATGAAGAGGGGGTTCTGTTAATACTAAGCCATAGTCAAGTAGACCAAGAAAGATTTCATCCACCACTGACAGAAGAATTGTTCAGGATGCAAAGAAAAACCCACAAACAACTTTGAGAGAAATGCAGGTTGTTCTGGAAAAAAAAAAGTGTTGTAGTTTCAAGGAGTACAATAAGGAGGTACTTGAACACAAATGACCTGCAAATGACCTGTCGAGTTAACCAGAGAAAGCCATTTACATACAAACCATTACTTTTGAGCACAACTATATGCTTAATGCTTATCTTAATGCTTGAACATACCTGGGCATTTTGGCCCATTACATGCTCCCTACTTTGTGGGAACAGTTTGGGGATGGCCCCCTTCCTGTTCCAACATGACTGTACACCAGTGCACAAACCAAGGACCATAACGACATGGATGAGTGAGTTTGGTGTGGAAGAACTTGACTGGCCTGCACAGAATCCCTGACCTCAACCTGATAGAACACCTTTGGTCATCAGCGTCTGACCTCACAAATGCGCTTCTGGAAGAACAGCCAAAAAAAATCCCATAAACACATTTCTAAACTTTGTGGAAAGCCTTCCCAAGTGAGTTAAAACTGTTAGCTGTAAAGGGTGGGCCAACAGTATATTAAACCCTATTGATTGAGAATTGGATGTTACTGAAGTTCATATGCGTGCAAGCGAATACTTTTGCCAATATAGTGTATATACATGCCAGGATTTTGTTCTATTGTAATGATTTAGTTTAGACATACTTTGAGGCTTAAAGTTTTAATTTGGGGATTCAGACAACATAAATAAGAAGAAAAAAAACCCACTGCATTCTGGTTGTTTTGTTGGTTTGATTAATCGTGTTTTGCTTTGATTTGTGTTTTTCAACACATGAAGCAGAATGTAGAATATATGCTGCAGTTCCACCGCCCACAGTAACATTCTGTATATATTAACCGGAATCTCTCTCTCTCTCTCTCTCACACACACACACACACACACACACTCTCTCTCTCTCACACACACACACACACACTCTCTCTCTCTCTCTCTCACACACACTCCCTCTCTCTCTCTCTCTCTCTCTCTCTCTCTGTGTGTGTGCGCGCGACCGCACAGTACTGAGCGCTAGGAGCTGAGTTGAGCTGAACGGACGGGACGGCGGTGTGCTTTGGCCCGGTGGACAGAGCGCAGAAGAGTGTGTGTGTCCCTGGATCTTGATGGGCAGAGTGTGGAGGCAGATGTACCCTCAATACTCCTACTATTACCCGCCCTACCTGCACGCCAAGGTAGGATACAGTATACACAGTATGCACGGAGCTACACCGCTATAGGGCTGAATAAGGGACTCGGGGCGTTTGAGCAGAAATCGCACGGAATGTGACCGCTTTCACTTTATAAGTTGGTGATTTTCATGGCTTGAGGAACACTCCCGGTTTGGCACATACGGCGGTTTTTCGTTGTTGTTTTTTTTCTTTTGCTCTCTCTGTCTTTTTCTCTCTCTCCCGCTGTGTGTATATGTGTGTGTGTGTGTGTGTGTGTGTGTTGGTTTCTGTGGTTATGTTTTGTGTTCGCTATAAATTCCACTGGCCATTACGTGATTCGACTCTGCCAAGTGTCCAGGTGACACACCGGTTCCACACTGCTGCTTGGAATAAACACTCTGAAACAATCCCTGTATCACGGTCGAATTCCCTGTGTTGAATTAACTCTTACCGTGTTCTTATGTGTCCAGCTGGTCTTATATAAACACTGTAGGTGTTATTTCCACATTGGGGATTTGCTGAGAGGATGATGGCATGCAGCCTGTATCTCTAGCAGTCGGATTTTTTTGCCTTCTGCAGCTGATTATTGTTTTTTATGCACAAATTTTTTTATTAAAAAAAATATATATATATTTTAAATCTACAAATGTTATGTTATATGTCGTGTGATATTGTTTGATGTTATATTATAAGCTGCTACTATGATATTATCCGACTGATTACTGAATCTGCTGATTTCTTTCAAAAGTTTAAGCATGATTATTATAGCAGATTTGTGGTGTGTGTTTCATGCCAGAGGGCTCAGCCCAAATCAATACTGAGACATGGGTGGAGCTGATCTAATATGTTGTCCATTGGCACGTTTTGATACATATTTTTGTATCAGTGTTATCTGGCCAGATGTTGTCTCAGTCCAGCAACTTTTTTTTTAATGAATGCATGTATCAGTTTAAATAATGAATAATCATTCTTTTTAGATTATTTATCAGACAAGAGGAAAATCTAATACAATGTTGTACAGTAAATCAAGACTTGATTGATAATTTTTTTAATCAAAACATCAATGTACAATTAAGCTTCAGGAGCAATAATGGTGACTATTACATATCAAGCAAACTGTTTTTATTTTGTTCCAAAATGGAAAGAATAAGTGTTTTCTCTGGAATGAAGGATGGAATAGAGCATGCTGGACTTTGTATGAAATAGGCACAGCTGTATAACGCTGAAGCAGAAGGGTGGTACACTGAGCATTGTTTTACGACATGTTGACATTGTGTGGATTGAGCCACATATACAAAGGAGCATATAACTCTAAACAGTCTTGCTTGTGACTATACAAGATGTCTTGGTCCATAAACTGTTATAGGGCAGAATGAATGACACTGGTCAAGTCCAATCTTTGGAGAAGTGATTGTTTAGATTGGTGATTTTCTTGCGTAGTTATTTGATCTTTGTTATTAAATATGCTTTTTTAAGTTAAGGGCAAAAACATGGACAAGCAAAGAATAGTGCATAATCTTTGCAGGCATATCTCCTTTAGGGGGATGGGACAGCAAGCTTTGATCTTGATCTAAAAGGCTGTGAGACAGCAAATATTGGGAGTGGAAACTGAGGACGAACAGCATTGTTACAAGCATGCGCAAATTGATATTGCACAATTAACATTTAGGCTAGATCCAAATACAGAAATAAGCACATATAAAAGATCTACATATACAAGTTCAAAAATCTATATTTGTCTAAACACAGGAGTTAGAATATTACAAGTTTTATTTAATCAAAAATACAGATAAGATTTTAAAAATAAAAAAGTGTTTCTATCAACAATGTCAATAACTTTATTTCAAGTGGAATAATTTATAAGCACACATTTCAGATTGAATCTCTTGACATCAGAATGATGTATCTAATATAATTCAAAAGTCTATTGATTTAAAAATGATTCTAGTTATTATAGTTGACTTTTGTGTAGGGAAATCAGTGTCTAGATCACAAATCAAATCAGTATTCAGTGGTTTTGCTTCTTAGAAGAGTTACAATTTACTGTTAGTGGGCTGTCCTAAAACTGAAACAATGTTTGTGCATACATTCCCTGGAGTTTAGCAGGAAACAAGCAAAGTCCTTTGTCTCAAAACCATTTCAAGCGATTTCATGTTATCTAAAAAAAAGTCTAGTTTTTGGTGGGCTGCCTCCATGAGCACAAGCCTTTGAAGAGAAGTGTTTGAGCACATTAACTACCACTGAACATTACACAACAAGCTTGCCAACAATAGCATTAGACCGAGGCTGCAAAAGGCCTATACAAAGTTTACAATAAAGTTTGAATAGTTGCCTGGCAGCAGAATGTACATAATTAAAACACAGCGTGGTCATGCTCATTATGTGTGCTCGGGTCTGACAGAACGGCCATCGTGTCATTCTGGGATTTCTTTTTTTTTTCAGTGCTTATCAGTGCACTGACACTGTCAATCAGACACACAAAAATAGGTCAACCAGTAATCACCGTACTGTACTAATATGTGTAAACATGTCATTAAATTAATATGTAATGGCATAAGTAGAATGAGTTGAATAAGCATTGGATTGTTGCTGCTTGGTCCCAATGCCTGGTGTATGAGATGATATAGAGTAAATGCTGAATGACACTTTGAAGCATTTTCTTTTTCTGATTCTGTGTGAGATAAATATTTTATTTCCGCTTTGATGAAAAGTGATAAGCATAAAAGACAGAAACGGAGCTGCTCAGTGGCACAATGGTCAGAGTGTAGTGTGGAAAAATAATAGAAATGTCAGTGTCATTTATTTTGCCTCAAGCAACATATAGGTGTTTGTTATTATTTAATAACCTTGGCATGCCTGGATTATTAATGCATTGATTTTCCAGTCTTGATGGTAATAAAATATAATAAATATTTTACACAATAATAAATATTTTCCAAGTAAAACATACAGCCTTATAGTTTATTTCCACAAATTGATATATTTATATGGATCACTGAAAAATTGTGAGTAGGCCTAGCAAAATGTATTGAACAATTTTGTATTGAACTATTTTACAGTTTTGCTCCGATGAAACCGTCTCTGGAAAAATGTTTAAATTCAGCATAATTAGGGTTTAATGCTAGGTGCACAGCTGGTTTACTTTTGCACAAAAACAGGCTGAATAATTACAGTGTTTACTTAGTGACTATACATGTGCCAAATGCTCATTTGTGTAAGCTGTATAAAAGCATTTATAGCATTAATATAATAGGGCCATGTTTTTGCACATTCCTTTAGGCTCATAACTATGCTGAAGAGCTCAAGTTTCTGTTAAAGCGAACATGTGTATAGAATATATAGAATGCAGGTTTTTCACTAACATAACCGTTTTTTCTGACTGCAAGAAGCTAAACTCACCTCAGTTACCTCTCTCATTAGTTCTAATCATATACTTGTCTGCTGTCTGGCCTTGAAGATCCCACAGTAAGAAAGACAAATGGACAGGTTCTTGTACACTTAGGTAGAGGGCAGTCAGATATATTTCACTGTGGTTACCGGCTTTATTTCTGGCTTATTGGCTACTGATTGTCCATCTATGAATAAAACAATAATCTCATAAGAAGCAAAAAATAATCAATCCAGAACAAGCAATCAAAAATCTCAGTAGAAGTACATATAACTGTAACTTGGTAGTAAACAAAAAGACTAATTTTAAAGCTTAAAATGTTTTGCCTTGTTAGAATATCTTTCCTCTGATTGAACCTATGATGTCCAATTTTATTCCATTTAGTAATTGTAAAGGCAGTGGGCGCTCAGTAGTTAGGGATCAGGAAGATTATCAACCACTGGTAGCACTAAGCTGTCACTGTTGGATCCTTGAGCAAGGTTCATTAAGCCTGATCTGATCAAATCAGCATATATAACATACTCAATGAACAAATGAATAAATATTCTGGCAAATTATTTTCCTCTGGCACCTAAGGCTGTCTATGATAATTCTTTTTGTTTAAAAAATGCTATATATCTTTCTTTTGTAAAGATTAAACTTCCACATGTCATGAAAACCATGACATGGAACAGAAACATTACACAGCAAAATACAAAAGTGTCCTAAAAACGCAATCACACCCATTCTTTACGACACAGGATCAGCGAAGCTAAACTACCTGCTGGGCAAAACCATAAGTGAACTAAATGTGTTCAGTGGGTTTTTGGAGAATGTTGAAACCAAGAAAAAGAATGTGTACTCTTTTTTTACTGCCATTGTAGTTATCTACATGGACCACAGTTATGGTCACCTAACCTCCTTGATGCAGTCTGTGAAATAGAACAAACACTTTGTTATAGATTTTATTAATGCTATTCGGGATACTGTAGTGTAGTCTGTTTTACTTCCAAATTGACACTTTTCTTTTTTCTCTTGTTCTTGTTTTCACTAGCACTGGGTTTGCTGCATTTGGGATCCATGGTGCACAGTACAGTATCAGTTTGAAGAGAAAATTCAGCAGAGAAATACTGTGTAACCTTTGATTGCGAGTAACTTGGTCTGAGCAAATGTATCAAGTGTTTTGATAAGCAAATTTTCAAAATAAATTTTAACTTGATAAACGAGAGAGGTCTTGATATGGTAGTACGCATGTGTTTTGTCTGCTGAGCGTCAGGGGATCACAATTGAGCCAGGGATCTCGCTCAGGGATTATGGGTGATCGGCTCTCATACTCAGTATTAGTGCGTGTGCTTCACTGATATAGTTAACACGCATAAACTGTTTATTATAACATTGTGACTATGTGTGTGTGTGCGCGTACAGCAAAAGCAGTTGTCATTAGAGAGGTTTCTTGGTAAAGATCCAGAGTCTCTCTCTCTGTAAGAAAGCAGAGATTCCGTTAGTGTGTTTGCGCGAGTGTCATTAGAGAGGTTCCATGCAGGTTAATTTGTTACTTTCAATTTTGTAATAATTATTTTTATATGAATATTTTTGAACTGTGGAACGAATAATCGGAGTTTCCATTATTTCTTATAGGGAAATTAATTTGATATATGAGTGTTTTGATATACAAGCACACTTCTGGAATTAATTCCGCTCACAATCCAAGGTTTGACTGTAACAGTAAACACTTACATGTCTCTTGTAAAAGAGACATGAGATGCATGTGTGAGAGAAACTTTTATATTTGTTATATCTGGGTCTGTTCCCTCCATTCCCACTGGAAGTTTTTGAACTATGTTATAACCCTAAGACTGGTAGAGGAGGAGACTGATGATGCTTTAAATTTTTGTTATTATTTTCATTCTTTTCAATAATCTGTAATTAAGGTTTTTTTGTGCAATTTTCTGCCATTGACTTGAGACTGATATAACAAAACTTAATATTTTGCCATTTGTGCTTTTTCATCATGCCTGTGACCGAAAGAAAACTTGCACAAAATATTCTATATGAGTTTGGAATACTTTCGTGCATTTTTACTTATGTTTGTAGAAACTAGTTTTTCCCAAAAGTCCAGAAATGGAGTTCTCATTTTGCTGTACATCTGTTCAAATATAAATGTTAATGTGTTCTGTTTAAGACAGCCTTAGTAGAAGCAATAGGTGTGCACTGTGCATGTGTGCATTCTGTGGGACCCAACAACTAAGCTGCAGAAAATAATTTGTTTTGTTTAGTCTCATGTAGACAGAAGCAGGCGGTCAGATATGAAGCTCGCAGGCCAAATAAACATGCTGTGTAATGCCTTTAATATGATCATTTATTTCTCTTCAGTGAATGTGCCATCCTGAATGCCCTCTTAATACAGTATGCATCTATAGCTGTCTTGCAGAGGCCCAGGAATCAATTCCCTGATGCGGACCCCCCACCATACTGGTGGACAAGTCAGTGCATTCTCAGTGCTGGTCTGAAGCCCTGATAAAATGGAGACCGTTGTGTCAGGAAGGGGATCAGGGATAAAAAAAAAAAAATGTGCCAAATCAAATGTATGGAATAGATGATTAACTGTGAAGATCTCTAACAGTAGAAGAACCACAAATGTTAGGTTCATACTTTGCTTATACTTTGGCCAACAGAAGCACCGAAAATCATTATTACATTTAAGGGGCAGGTACTACGAGATATAACCGCAGAGGTTATGAGGTGGGATGGAGTCATTTTCTTTCACATTTCTGATCGAACAAAAACTCACATGTATACTATATCTGGTATTAAATGAAAACAATGTTATACTAGCCCTTTCCTGCATGTTACTGTCCCATGTCTAATCATACTCAGCCTTCCAACCCTTCCCCCAGTCATGTCTTTTTTTCTTCTCTCCTTCACACATGCACATACTCCACAGCTCTCTATATATGTACGTCTGTGTGAGAGAAAAAGTGCTCTCTTCCTGTGTGGCAGTGCAACGTGTTTCCCCCAATACACACACACACACACACACACACACACACACACCACATACACATAAACATTGTATTCTCACAGTTCACGGCGACACACTCAGTGCCGTGGTGGTTGCAGTTGACAATGATTGCATGGCCTCCTCAGAAGAGTTTGGGCCCTCGGCTGCTCCTGAGCAACAGACAGAGAAAGGTAAATACAGACTGAGTGGTTTTGGAAACACGTCAGTTTATGACACAGTTCTTACTCAAGAGTCATCTTATGACTGCCACTGAAAGAAGGTGTGTATGATAATCAAGGGAAGCAGCAAAGAAAAAGGGAGTGAACAGGAAGTAACATTTTGCGATCTCTTAGCGCTGAATATGATGTAAGATGTATAATCGAGAGTGTGAGAGATAATAAGACAGAACAGAGCAGCG
Source organism: Clariallabes teugelsi (assembly GCA_030014215.1). Classification (NCBI taxonomy): domain Eukaryota; kingdom Metazoa; phylum Chordata; class Actinopteri; order Siluriformes; family Clariidae; genus Clariallabes; species Clariallabes teugelsi. The sequence goes on along the minus strand of JAQMYG010000035.1, from coordinate 20,496,668 downwards.
CTCCATTCCAGTCGGGAGAAATCTACCCAGCCAGGGATGCAGGCTCAGTTTTATTAATACGCTGAGTTCAAAACCACTTCTCCTTTCATGCCGAATATTCATTGCGATTTTACCTCAACCTATTGCAAGATGGTAAGCTATATTAGAGAGAGAGAGAGAGAGAGAGAGGTAATAAGAATGTCATCAGCATGTAATGGTGTGTGAGGGTTTATCATGTGTGGGTGTATGTACAAAACTGTGCAAATAGCCACCCTGAAATATTTATACATATTGTCTTTAATGTTAGTCTTTTGCACTACTGAGACATATTCTCCAAAACACTTGGAAAACTTACCAGACAATTTATATAAAGCTGCTTGATAGTGTTCTGGAGAAAAGTGATGCAAAGTGTGCGCAAACACTTATTGTGTTCATTTTTCTGCATGATGTTTTTAGTATAACTTGCTTCACATCTAGAAACTTTTTTTTTTTTTTTTTATAATTTTGAAAGCTTCTTACCGGATTGCATGACTTCTTCACAGTACTCTTCATATTGAGATGTAACATTTTTCAACTAAAATTAGCCAATATTCCAAATTCATAACTTACTGTTTATTTGCATTTAGACCAAAATATTGCCTAGTGTCTTTTTAGCATAATCAGCGCCAGTTCATCACATATCACTAATCACTATGTCACTGTGTCTCTATAACCCTTTATTAGTACCATTATCCAGATTTCATTTGGCAGCATGTCTTTGTATCGCATGTGTTGTTGTAGTGTTCTTGTCATATCTACTGTATATTAGTTTCATGTGTACCCCATGCTTACTCAGGTTTATACCAAGAAGTAATACTCTTAGAAAGACACTTAGAAAATCTGAGCATCTTAAACTGCAGATTTGACAATCACAACATAATATTATAAGATTTTCAATATGTATGTATATTGGTAGAAATTAGTGTCTAAGCTTTCCCAAACTGGTATTTTCTCTGTACATATAGCCAGAAATGGCAGAAAAACACATAATCAATACTCAAGTAAAAGCACTCCTCTACAAGTAGAAACACCACTTTTTAAAAAAAAACAAAGTAGTAAATATTTGCTCTAAAATGCACTTTAAGTACAAAATTTCTCCACAAAGAAACTGATATTTCTGAAAATATTAGTTCGTTAAACACAATTGAAGTTTATGCTGTTGATAACATGAGAATGTGCAAGTCTAGGAGAGGATGATTCGACAATAATTAAATGAATGGTGGTTAAAATTGCTAGCATCCTTTATAACTTCAGTAGCTAAACTAGCCAGCTGCTAACACTGCTACGCTGTACTATGCAAGTAGTCTACCCAATTAAACAAGGGCATATTGTTAATACACAGAATAAAATATGGCTAAAGGATGTACCTAAGCATTATTTTAGGCTCATTTTAAAAACGTCATTACTTGCATTAAACACAAGTCAAATGGATATGAGTTCACAACTCTTAGGCTTAATATGTTATCTAGTTACCTAAATTGCTGTTCTGAAGTGCACTTGAAAAAGGACTTAAAAGAATCTGCAAGTGGGTGAGATCTTAGGCCCAGGTAACTGTCAGTCACTTTGGACTGGTGGAATTGTTTTGTTTCTGACCTTCCCACGTGGGGTGTAGCTCAGCTGAGATATGGTGTGAGTGACAGAGTGAAGGCTTATGTTTAGAGTAGAAAATCAATGCACCTTTGTGTGATTATCAGCTGAAAAGTAACAAGTCTATATTCAAAATGTAGTAAGTAATAGTACAGGTTTTCCTTTAAAATTTTATCGAAAAGAGGTAAAAAGTATTACAAACAGGAAATACTCTAGCAAAGTACAGATAGATCAAAAATACTTAAGTACAGTAATGGCGTAATTGTACTTTGTTACTTCTTGTCTCTGCATATAGCTGTATCACTTCATTGCTGCTTTAAATTATTATTTTTTTTATGAGTCAGTGTCTTCACCGGGCAGCTTTCCTTGAACACATTTAGACTCTGTGTCTTATGTTAGATGTTATTGGTGGTAGATTGTAAAGTTGTTAACATTGTGACAGCTTGAAGAAAGGTTGCTATTTTCTCCTTAGAATGTATGTTTGGGCCTGTGCAGATGGAGTTAGTGTAGCATACACCTGATAGTCTAAACATACTACCTCACACAGATGCAATCTTTCCTTACTCATTACTATTTATTTTGTTTATTTATTGGTACACGTACATGGCTATATTATAAATAAACCTTTCTGCTGGCCATTTTTTAATGTTTTTTTTTCTTCAGTTTTAGATTTCTGCTACAGAGTATGTTTTAATTACACATACTGTAACATTGCTAATATTTATAAGAATTCATACCATTCACCTAATTACACCTCATTATAAAAAAGTCTCCCTGGTTGTTCAATAATTTAACCGCATCACGCCACCCTGTCACGTCAGGTCGCATCACACTAAGCCATCATTGATTATGGTCCTATAGCCTTACATCTTTTCATGTTTGTTCCTATATTCTAAAATTCCTGTTGTTTTCAATGGATTAAAAAAAAACTGTCAAACACCCCAGGTTTAACGAACAGATACATTTTAACTCATGTGTCTAGCAGTAAATTATGTCCAGTTTTTCTACCTATTTATGCAGTAGATATAGGCAAATCTCTTTACTCTGTCAAAATTGCAGATATTCAGGTCTGCTCAGACTCTAACGTAAAAAGCAAAATGTATTTTATACCTGTCACATTTCAAATAGACCAAACAACATTTTGTCAAGGGTGCAATTTATCCAAAATAATAAACCATTAAAAAAAATGTATAGTGCAAAAATGTTTACTACAGTTCTTATATAGCAAGCATAATAATAATAATAATAATAATAATAATAATAATAACAATAATAACAACAATAATAATAATAATTATTATTATTATTATTAACAACCAAGATGTGTATTTTGACGTGTTTCAAACAAGTACAATAAAACAAATGAGTTAACAAATGGCACCACTGTTATTTTTACCTTAAATTTATTTTTAGGAAATTAACAAATTCATTACTCTGGCTAATATTTTATTTTCACCTGAGACAGAAGAAACACGTTCTTTGGTCTTGGTGTGGCTCTCATGGTTCTCATCTAGTGTGTGTGTGTGTGTGAGTGAGTGAGTGAGTGAGTGAGTGTGTGAGTGTGAGTGAGTGAGTGTGTGAGTGTGAGTGAGTGAGTGTGTGAGTGAGTGAGAGTGTGTGGGTATTCCTTTGTGTATTTTCTGTAACATTTGACAGGATGGGATGTAGTAGCCAACTTTGAAAAAAATATTCATAATGCAGTGTCCTTAAGACCATATTAGTCTTTAGAACAGCAGACAGAAAGTGCTGAGGTCGGGGGATATTTTAGTAGATAACAGGAAATGCCGGGTTGAGGTTTGAGGACAAGCCATCAAGGTTTCAGGTACGGAGGGAGGCATAGAAACAGACAGAGAGAGAGAGAGAGAGAGAGAGAGAGAGAGAGCTTCTTGAACTGTATAAGAAATGACCAATGAAAGAGAGCTTGGCAGAAATAATGTAGGCTGGAGGGGAGAGTGTTTACAACAACAGGGGAACCAATTCAATGGTTACATAATTCTTTTGCATGTGTCTGATGGTAATTATTTTGACTTCAATTAGACTGCATGTAAATGAGTGTGTGTGGGATGTGGGGAGTGTGTGGCTCTGACAGTATTTTTGACAGTAGCTTTTATTATTACAATTAACTACATTACATTAATACTTGTTAATTGATGGTCCTAAGGAAAACTGATAAACTTATCTGTGGTGGATGTGTGGCTGTGGGCTGCTTTGTGTGTGTGTGTGTGTGTATGTGTGTGTACACTGTGGTTTTTATATAGTAAAATATATAACACTGTATATTATAGCTGTATTGTGTCACTTGTCCATACTCCAAAGTTTTAAAAAATCAAAATTCATTTTTTCACCCATTTGTGTTGGAAAATTGTACATGTTCTGCTTTTATGAATCCAGCCATGAGAATGCAGTGGCTCACGTGGGCTTTAACAAAAGGGCTTAAAAATAGCATATTAAAACAAAAAGATTATTTTATACAAGTAACAAGCAGGCCAGTTTCTTTCTTTTAGTTGTACTCTTTTTTATTAGAAGTTCGGCTCTCTAAAAAAATTTATATTTACTTTTATTAGAGAAGCTACTTCTCCCAGAAGTACAGCTCTCTAAGACATTTTGGATAAATACAAGTATAGTGATTCAGTACTACAATATGTGTTAATCCAGTCCAGAAAACAGAAACCACATACTAGTTAATGGCCGCACAGAAGAATGTAAAGTATGCACGCTTAAGGACAGAATGAGAAACCAGGGGCGGGTCTTTGGAGTATTTCATAATTTATATGAAAACCTAAGGTTTTATAGAAGTTAAAAAATGGACAGACTTGCATAGTTGTTATATTTGATGAAGTTTTGTAAACATAATATACAATCCACGATTCAGTTTGTTCACTTTAAGTTTCTTTCTCACGTGAAACACCCCTTCTGTAGTCTGCGCAATGGTTTGGTCCGTAGTGGGCGGGTTTGTTCTGTGGGGAACTAAACACAGATCAATGAACGGAGCTAAACAAACGGGTTGGGCAATCGAACTTAAGGACGGTCGTGGGATGTACGATCACTGTGTTTTTACTCGTAGTTTTTGTGTGCGGGCGAGTCAAAACTGGATTCAGTGATAACATCGACAGTTCTCTATGTTCGATAGAATTAAACATACAACTTTACTACCTTGCAGTCGCTTGGATATTGGCACTTACGAGCGCGAATAACAACTGACAGTAAATCATCTTTGCGTCGGTACATCGAGTTCGATGATGATTTTTGCGAATTCTGGCAACCCGTTGAGAAACACATATCGTAAACAGGTAAAGGAACAAACATTATTTACTCACATTTTTACTCCTGTTGCCGGCTAATAATACGACTGGGTTGATCTTCCCGGCTAAATGTGTGATCAGTGTTGAGTTTGGTGTAACAATGTAACTAACTGAAGATACAGTGTGAATATATTACAAACACTGAAGGGTGAAACATGCATCCGGAGTTTCATTTAAAGCACAAATCTACCAAGCGAGTTTATATAGCATAGCATATTTGAAAGTAACCGAAGTCTTTATTTAACCCTTCCACACAGGGTGTTCTGTGTTATAAAGATAAAAGTCACTTCCGATCTCTTTGGTAATAACCAAAGAGAAAACAGCCTTCCATTCACATACTCAGCAGTGTGACAATATCAGATTATAATCTTAAAGGTTACTAGGTTAAATTTAACACCCTGGGGAACATACAAATCTTATATGTCATATTTGATCATGATCTGATTTTAATCCCTTTAAGCTATTTTATCTTGATAAAAGTGAGTTTTAGACATCATGGATCATTTATTCGAGCCATATCTTATACACATTTGCTACAATCTTGATCTGGGGTTAATCTGAGGGCAGGTGAGATTGGATATGTGAGATAAGTGACCTTAGACATTAGAGCTCTTAAAAGTTGTCCCTCTATTAGAAGTTGCAAAGATTCTTGATGTAAAACCCTACAAAAATTCTTAGAACGGGTTTTATGTCTATCCATAGTTAAGGGCTTTGAGACCCTTTAAAGAACCATTGAAGAGTGTGTCTGTAAATCCTAGGAGTATTGTGCAGCAGTGTTTCTGCCATACGAGTTAGTGTGGATGATGAAAGAAATGGCATGTCATGTTTTCATAGTTGATGGTGGTTTTAAAATGTATGAGCTTGTCAAAAAAATTTGATTGGCAGTAAGGGAGAGACAGAAGAGGATTAAGCATACTCATTGGCAGGTTTAGCAGTGTGTGAGCTGAGCTGGAAGAGGTTGGGAGCTTTCAGGGTGAGGCCTCTTACTGCTAGGCCGATGTCTTTCCAGTGCGGATATGGCTAGCTATCTCAGTCTGGGGCAGGCCGATAACAGTCTCCCCTCCTTAGCCCGTCTTTGGCTTTTTTCTCTCTCTCTAACTCACAGTCTCCTTTTCGGTCGGAGCTGAATACTCAGCAGTAAGGAACAATCAGGCTTTGAGATGGTCAGAAAAGCCAGGTCTGCTGGAGTGTGGCCAGGAAAAAGAACTGTAAAAGTGGACAGGGCTGCTCTCTCCTCAAAGATGTTCTTTGTCCTGTCTTAGTTCCAACCAGTGTGGAACGCTTCCTTGTAGAGCGTGCGTCCTCCATTGGGATGATTAGATTTTGCTTTATTATTCTAACAGGATTTGAAAGACATTACACAAATGTATAAGGGATGTCACGAGATGCAAAATAAACCCACTGTTCTCTGTCTGTTATTAAATATTTTTAAATAGGAAATATATAATAGGCAATGGGTATCATATCACAATGCTGTACACGATAGGTATTATAATATACTGTATAGGTTTGGTAACAAAACAGTGTTGAATAAAAACCTGAGTTCAGTTACACTTTCATGTAACATTTAAAAAGAAAGCTAGCTATTTACCAGTGGAAAAAAGAGAATAAATAAAAAAGAACAGCTATTTAGCCACTGCTGTTCTGAATTACCTCTGAGATACCTGTGACATCTCAAAACAGTGTATTGCGGCAGTATCTGTATGATCATCGTCATGTTGCTCAGCCAAGTTGAAGACTGAAAAAATGTCCAGCGAAATATTTGCAATCTGTGTCCGTCTAGTTTTTGGTGAGCCTGTTCCCAATTTGACCTCAGATTCCTGTTTTTGGCTGACAGAAGTGGAACCTGATGTGGTCTTCTGATGTTGTAGCGCATCCGCTTCAAGGTTTGATGTGTTTTGCCTTCCGAGTTGCTTTTCTGCAAGCTTAAACCAGTCTAGCAATTTTCCTCTGACCTCTCAGATTATCAAGATGTGTCCATCCACAGAAATGCCACTCCCTTTATGTTTTTTTTTTTTTTTTTTAAACTTTGTTTGTTTTTGTAAAGAAAATTCCAGGAGAGTAGCAGTTTCCGAAAACCTCCAACCAGGCATCTGACCACAATCATGGCCATGTCAGCGTCACCAAGAACAAAATAATACATAACAGGAACAAAAAATTAACGGCATACATTTATAGATTCACATATCATGAACATGAATGCTGTGGCATTATTGGGCTTTCAATTATTTCTGGTCTTTTTCTCGGCAGAATGGTCAAAAATATTCATACAGCACACCTAATATGTTTTTTTTTTTTTTTTTTTTAAATCAAGTTTTACCTTTAACAGCCATCAACAAGCTTTTGGCAGAGGTCTGGTCGGCTATTAGTTCACTCTTCTTGGCAGAATTTGTAGTGTTCAAATAAATTTGTTGGTTTCTGACAGAGACCCAACTTTTTAAGCATGGTCCATGCTCAATACAATAGGGTTGAGGCTCCAAAAGCTTAAATTCAATTCATTTCACAAGCCCAGGCAAAACAAAAAACAAAAAAAACATCTATCCATTTCCTGTATCACCTCTACTGTGTATCCTTCTTGGTGGGCCAGGAGTATATCCTGGAGAACTTGGGATATAAAATGTGCCGAACACACGCAAACATTCATACTGCAGACAATATGGAAACTATATAGAAAATCAGCCTACACTGCTTATCTTTGGACTGTGAGAGGAGACCCATAAAGTACAGGGAGAACATACAACTCCACACGCAGAGTGGAGGAAAGATTTATACACTAAGACTGGAGATGCAAGATGATAGTGCTAACCACTAAGCCATGATACCACCAAGAAAAAGACCAGTTCAAAGGAAAAACAAAACAAAACATCATGTTCCTTATGAAAGTGTTTACTTTTCTGACTGCAGGGTGTCTCAAAATTCTCCATATAGTGAGGAAATTACCCATTTTTGTCAAATTGTATATTTATTTACAATACATCTTCTACATTGTTGCAATGTCTTTGGAAACACACACATCTCTTCCACTAATTAACTTGTATTAAGACTTCTGGTGTTGCAATATGCTTTGAATTCTTTCCTTTAAATAATCCTAGACTTAATTTTAGAACACATTTTTATGTTTATAGTTTGATATAAATAGTTTGTATCTAAGTAGTTTTCAATCCCGTATGTTAAAAAAGATATTGTGCAGGCCTTTAAAAGGCAACAGGGCTGGGATTACTGCCAACACATGAGCAACTATTTTTGAATCATCTACAGTACCAGTCAAAAGTTTGGACACACCAGTCAAAGTTTTTTAAAACTGTGCAAAAAAATAGCTATGAAATAACACATTTAGCATTAGGTAATTAAGTAACAACAGCAACAGTCACTGGTTATTTTAAGATACAAAGGTCAGCTGTTCTGGAATAGTTCTTGCAAGAACAGTATTGTCGAGTGCACTTGCAAAACCCATCAAGCACCATGATGAAACTGTCTCTCATGAAGACCTTCCCAGGAAAGCAAGACCAAAACCTATCTCTGCTGCAGAGGAGAAGTTAATTTACCAGCCTCAAAAATCACCAATTAACAGCACCCCAGATTAGAGCCGTTGTGAAAGCTTTAAGTAGAAGACGTATCATCGATATCAACTGCTCAAAGGAGATTATTGCATATTTTGGATGCCTTCAGCATTGTTTTCCAATATATAGTAGAAAGTATTAATAATAATAATAATAATAATAATAATAATAATAAAAAACATGGAATTGGAAGGTGTGTCCAAACGTTTGACTAGTACTGTAGTACTGTCCCTGAAAAAATATAATGTACTGAATCATTTTAGTTTAGCAACATAGCCCACAAAATTTATTATGACATACAGGGTTGCATAATTATCGGCGATTATATTATTATATGTATTAGATGTGATTGCTTCAGACCATGCTTAATACAGTACTCTGAAATGACTCATAAGATGCTGGAATGGGATCAACTGTAATCAATTGCATTACTAGGCAAATAAGTATGTGTAAATCACAAAATTGATTTTGTGTTTTGATTTTCTTTGATGTACTGGTTATTGTGCAGCCCTTGCATCCTGTTCAAACACTATCCTCCGACCAAGATGTTTCCAATCAATTTTGTTATCTTGCTTTGATGTAATTTAGGTTTGGCGTTTTAAGAATGCAAGCTACAATGATATTGGCTCTTGGATAGAATTTGGCTCTCGAACCTGGAAGTCCTGCCAATAATCCTTCTAGTCCGGCTCATGATCTCTTTCATTTGACCTCATAGGCTATGTGTACAGTAGCTCTTTAATGACTATACTATGCAGTGCCTTTGAGTTGCATACTATTGGAATAGTAGCTTGAGCCTGGCTTAATGTATAATTGCTTATTGTTCATAGATCTTTCATGGAATTATATTTTGCTCATCATTATTGTATCTTTCTGGGCTAAGACCTGTTTTTCAGCACCCTGCAATATTAGTCTCAAACAACAGGACTCACCTCAACTTCTACTCATGAGCAGGTGCTGGGTAGAAACATGATTTAAATTCTGTTCAGTCTTTGATATGGGATTAAAGACATTTATTAAAAATGCATGTCAATAGTATAAATGGAAATAGGCATAAACATCCAATTGTCTTTTAATATCAGAAGAAAAGTTCTCATTCAGGGTTACTGAGAGGGGTCTGAGTAATTTTTTAAGAAATGCAGTTAGCAATACTGACCGAACCATGGTCATGCATTGTTATCCTTTAATGAGGCCTATTTTAGTACTCCTGTCTCTCATACAGACCCTGTGTAGAGAAAGGAAGCAGCTGGATTTGGGAAATTCCTACAGATAATATATTATACCATAAATGTATGTCAAGAATCTGAACATGTAACATGTAAGCAAGATACTCCGGCTTGAAGTTGTACCGATCTAATCCTGAATATATGCTGATACTGATAATGACGTACCCAAATGAAATACTAAACCCATATTGGTTTCAGATTTGACTCAGCATCAACTTTGCATAGAACATAGGCTAGAATTGTCTTAATTGCTGTCATGATCAGGCCTCTGACATTTTGCAGAACCCTTCTACCCAAGCATGCAGCTTATACAGATAATAGCATGTCAGTACTGGATCAGTGTAAAAAATCTGCCAG
>JAQMYG010000035.1:20469611-20483874 GCA_030014215.1 Clariallabes teugelsi | reverse complement strand
ACACTCGATTGAGCGACACACTAACGGAATCACTGCTATAAAGTAAAAATAAAACAAATTAACCTGCACTTTACCTTTGAAAATAATCGCGGCAGAGCAGTGTTTCTGTGTAGAGCAGAGTGAAAGAGTGTGTGTCTGTAAGGCAAAAGTAGGAGGGGTCTGTGTGTGCGCACACAGACACAAAGAGCAGGCTGATACAGAGAAAGAAAATGGATTTTTAACCTCTCTAATGAGACTTGCTTTTGTTTTACACGCACGCTGTACACACACGCATACAGACACAAAATAAAATATGTTTTATTTAAATATGTACACACAAGTGGTCACAGTGTTATAGTAAACAGTACATGCGTGCACGGATGTTGATTATACCAGTAAGACTCAGCAGGGGAGGGCAGCGCAAGAGAGAGAGTTGTGATCATGTGACGCTCGGCGTCAAAACAAGAAGCGCATCCGTGATACATCATACTCGGTACAAGACTTGTTCGTTTTCCAAGTCAAAATTTATTACAAATCTTTGCTTGTCTTGCACAACACTCGCAAACTGCATTACTCGCAATCCGAGGCTTCACTGTATCTGATTGGGAATGCACAATTTGATGATACAGGCTATACCAAGGGCCAGACATATGCTACTCAGAAACTTGTAATTGTTATGTTGTTGATTTGTTAAAAATATTGTAAAATCTCACAAATCAATTTCTTAATCATATCACGTCTTGAGGCATTTTACTTCACAGTTGTAGTAGGTTTTGCACAGCGCACGCACATCACACCCTGCCAGTTTGACGCAGTGTTGTCATTCTTTACCTCTTGCTTACTTTTCATTCCCAGATGTGCCTCTCCGCCTGGTTTGCATGTGAGGACTTTGGCATGCAAGTGGCTTCCTGTGTGCGTGTGAGTGAGTGAGTGTGTATGTGTGTGTATGTGTGTGTATGTGTGTGTATGTGTGTGTATGTGTGTGTATGTGTGTGTATGTGTGTGTATGTGTGTGTGTGTGTGTGTGTAGAATCCCATGGGGCAGGGAAAGGTTGTATTTGCAGTGTAGAGCTTGTCATGGGGACTATTATGTTTCTGCTAGGCATGCTCGAAATGGCTGCTTCTCCCTCCAGGTTGCAAGCATGCATACATACATTGTAAATGCTGTGTATTTCTTATGTAAAATAACAAAATCAGGTGAATCCTGCAGCATTGCACACAGTCAGCCTTTCTTGTGCCGTGTGTAGAGCTCTTCTGGTTTGAGAGAGCGGAGGTGGAAAGGGAACAGCACGGAGCACAGTAAAGCAAGATATTCATCTTCATTCAGCAGTGACAGTGTGGAGTTATTTAGTTTGCAGGCAGGAATCAGGGTCCATTTGTACAGCACGCAACTTTTGTTTACTCCTTTTAGACAAACTGGGAGGGTTATTTTCTCAGAATAAGAGAGTGCTTGTTTTTATATTTAAGTTCTATATATAAGTTAGCAGCTAGGAAATATGCTTATTAGTCAGTCTGGCTAAGGGTAAGTCTTGTCAAGTTCACTTTGTTTAGGCCATGTATTTATTTTAATGATTGTTTAGACATCTTGAAACCGAGCAGCTTATTACATTTTTTATTATTACAGCTTTAAAACTATTAAGCTCACTTGAAATAGAAAGCATCTTTTCATTGACATCCAAGTTATTTTTGTAAACCCAAATGAATACATTCTAAATACAGATTGTGAATGAACAATATGTATTTATATGTATATGTATGTAACACAGAAGTCTGATGAACACCTACATTTACAGTACATGCATGTTGTATGTTTACCAATTGTACGCATGCATGCGTAACTGTCGCCGGCGTAGTACCTGTACGAATGTAAAACCACTTTCACCCCAGATTATTGCGTCAACTGTCGATCGTCAGCTCTGCTAGTCACGGATAGTTAGTTCTGCCAGGTGCGGAAGGATATGTGTTGGCGGAGCAAAATAACCGATTAAATAAAGAAATGAATCATAATCTATTAATACGAAATGTTTGTATAAACGCCATATCACGGCTGTACTGCGTTCTTAAGCACGAGTGCGCAGCACTCATGTGATTTCGCTTAATTTTAATATGAACCATCCGCCTTATTTACTACTGTTTTAGTTAAAGGATTTGATTCCATTTGTAGGCCAAACTGAACTTGAGAAAGATTTGTTAACCTTGATTGGTTTTCATCTCTCTTCATTAGATTCCTAAGCATGTTTTACATTTTCTGATGCGCACATAACTCACAGAGAACTAAAAATGATTTAGCATGTACTAAATTTTCAAGGAAAGCAGCTCCACCATTGCAGTGAATTATATAGTCCAGGCACAGACTGACTCTTCCTTCTTGTGTATGTTATAACTTTTGTCCTGATTAAATCTTATTAGTTATAATTTCACAAAATTTGGGTAAATAAATAAACAGTAATCAGTAGCTATGTTTACATGGACATTATTTCTTCAATCCGATAGAAACTGTTCTGACTAGAGATTCCAGCTTAACAGGGTACATGGACAATGATCTGATAAGATGTGTGTTTACATGCTTAAAGCATATAATCAGAATATATAACATTTCTGAATTTCTGCCGGGAATCTAACAGGGGAAGAAGAAATATTTTTCTGTGAGGTTTGGTTAGATTTCCCATCTTCTCCAATACAGTCCATCTTCAAAGCTATTATTGGTTACAAGAATCCAGTTTCAGGTATGATTGGTTAGATGCTTTACTACATATGATATCTTGAGCCAATCAGTACTCTTTCTTCCGCCAAAGACCCAGTGGTTGAAAGTCTGAAACTAAGAATGGATCGGAATGAACAGATTATTAAAGGTGTACACCTCACCTCTCATTCCAGTTGAAAGTTCAGGCCTGATCTGGTTGGACTGTTCTAACCGAGGTGCTTACATGATGCAGGATTTATTCCAAGATTATTAGGAGATTATTAGTGTCCATGTAAACACACCTAGTAAATTGTAGTCAGTGTGTATAAAACTGCAGTAACTCATGCTAATTATTCCATTTGAAGCTGATCAAACCAGGTTTGCAACAGTGAGTCTTTACGTAAATGTACACAAATTCAGTAGGATTTAAATGTGGACACAAATTCAGTAGGATCCAAATGCTTTCTCTTATGTAAATGCCCCTGTCAAAGATTATAAGTAAATTTGTTTATGTCCAGCTTCATAAATTTAAAGTTATGTTGGCAGTTTTTCATCTGCACAATGATTATTTTGGTCATGTGCTATCACACAGAGAGTAATAATGAGATATAGAGTACTATGCAAAAATCTAATTTCTTCATATTTAATTATATGTAATAATGTAGATAAAAAAATTAGTTCTTTGTGTAAAAGCCTCAGCAGCAGCCTCATTTCCACTCTTGTCTGTTCCAACTACATCAGAATTACCAGCCTGATTTCTCACTGGTTCATGGCTTAAGTTAGATGTTCCTGGAATTATCCATAGGTCACTGTGTGATTTAACAAATGAAAAACATTTCTCTGAAACTGGTTATGTATAGGGATTGAGCCAAAAACCTGACAAAAATGGGAGTCAGAAAAGTCCTTCAGGACACCTAGAGAACTATTCCTCAAGACTACATAAAAATCTAAGACAGTCTGGTTCTTTAGAGGAAACATATGTAGAAATGAGGGGTGGCCCAAGACTTTTGCAAAAAATATATATAGCGCAAGTTGGACGGTTTAACATAGCCATGTATAACAAGCAAATTATCTAATCTATGTACAGTTTTTTTTTCTTCTTATAGCTAGTGTAATACTGCTGTTTTTTTAAGATTTTAGATTTAAAAGTTGGCAAGTATTTGTCTATTTCACAGATTATATAGATTATCCACCTCTTCCAATTTCAGTGTGCGCATAATGTTTCAGAATGGCCCATCAGTGGTGTTATTATTAAATATGTGTAAATGCAACAAGTGCAGATCAGCACAGTACGCGTTTTAGAGCCGGTGCATTTCAAACTAACATTTGTGGGTAGCTGTCCCACCCATATACTGTATGCATTAGGATCACTATGCTAACACTTTTACAGTAAGTTCAATCAATGTGACACACCCAGGTTCCATTTCTGCTTCAATGCACACATAATAAATGCGCCAGGATTTGCGGCGAGCAGGATTTAGCCCATGGCTTTCCTGCACTCCTCAGCTAGCTTTTGTTCAATCAATCACCATTGGTAGTCCTAATAGTTACACTCACGTATAGCATTATTCATGTATTTTGAGTCCAAAATTACCCAGACCTGCAAAAACTCTCCCTATATCTGTTCCTGTCTTTCTTTCTCACTATTACGTCTAAGGGCCATGTTTGCCTTTCATGCTCAGGTGTTCATGTGTACCTTTATGCTGACCTTTTTGTTTTTCTTTCACTTTTTTGCAGCCCCAAGTTGGCCCGTCGTCTCAGCCCATGGCTCCCCCGAGCCCCGGAACCAACAGCAGCACCAATCAGAGCAGCAGCAGCAGCAGCACAGCAGGTTGGGAGCAGCTCAGCAAAACCAACCTGTACATCCGTGGCTTGCCCCCAGCAACCACCGACCATGACCTGGTCAAGCTCTGCCAGCCGTGAGTACACAACTTCCTCTCATTAGCCCCCCTATTGATCTGCTATTGATTCGTCTTTTTTCCTCTTCTTCTCGGCCTTGGCGAATGTGAGACTTAGGAGGGCCATGACCAAATATTAGCTTCATATGAAGGTAGTAATGCTCCCATAGACTTCTGTGTTACTGGAATGGATGAAGAGATTGGAGGAAAGCCTCCTGCAGATCTGAACAACTAGCTGGGGCTCATTAATCCCAATTGCACTCTGAGAGGAATGAGCTGCTATGAAATGGAGATCGATTACGGCTCGCGGAGGGGAATATGGCCTCAAATACACAAACATCAGTCTTGTGTACCAGCATGGCTCCAGATCCACATGCTGGGTGGTATATATGGTTATTATCAGTTAAGTCACAGTGTAGCGGTTGCTGCTTTTGTTAACGCTGCCCTATAGATATGAAACTAATGATCGCACCGCAGATAGTACAACCATGCATCACAGGTTGTTATGGTGTTATGAGATGTGTAAATACATTCAGTGGTATTTCACTGTGTTCAAAGTCAAGGACCGAGTGTTATAGTAGTCATGAATATGAGAAGGATGTCGAGGCACATTTCTGTAGCTCTCTTGCCCTTTACATTATGCTTGAGCACCATAAATTCGGTCAGCTTCTCTCAGCATTAATATGCTACAACTTGCTTTTTCAAAGGTCTAAACTGGAAGGAATGTGATTAATAAATGATAAGTTATAATGCCTCGCTGAGCTTGGGTATGGGATCTTATGAGAATATTGCATTTTAAAACAGAAAATGAAAAATGACATTGATAGCTGCACAGGAAAGTGCGAGGGCAGAGGGAACTGGTAATAAATATGGCCACAGGATGACCAGCTTCCTGAAAACCTTCTACTGTAAAAGTTAAAAGCCCTCCATTTCATATATTTGCTTGACCAGTAAGGTGACTTTGAAATCTCATTTTCCCCTTTTCAAACCCCCTGTCAAACACCCTTTTTCCCCCTCATGTGCCCACACACACACACACACACACACACACACACACACACACACACACACACACACACACACACACACACACATGTTCGTGGTCACATGCTGACTATGAGATGTTGACTTTTGCACATTCAGTCTCTTCCTTCTTCCTCTATCGCTTTCCTGAAGTGTTTTCTCAGGAGGGGCACAGAAGGTAAACTGTGGAAATTTCATGTTCCACATTACTGAGAAAGCGAAGTTTCTCGCTTCCTGGGGTATAATTAGTTCACCTAACGTGTCAGTTTTGAAACGGACATGTCTAAACACTTAAGAATGGCCATTTAGGGTTGTGGATTAGGGTTCTGTGAGGTAAGGACCAGGAATGTGATCTCCAAAGCAATAGCTGCATTTAACCTAATCCTATTCTGATAGCTAAAGCAATTTCCCCTTTGACCTTTTAAGTCATGCTATACCAGTCTTCACTAAAGTGTTTGGAGTCGGTCTCATCTTCTGAGTGGAATAGAAAAATAATCGTTATCATTCACTGTCCTTGTTACATAAAGGCGCAAAATCTCACTGATGGAGTGTTTATGCTTGAAGATACTCATCTGACCTCTGCAGGAGTTTACACTAGAGAGTCTGCTGCATACTTTATTACTTTTTTGTTTGTTTCTGGTAAAATCCTCATCCACCATCTGCTGTTTTTTTAAAAAAATGTTTGATCTTTTTGTCTTATGCTTACTATGTACTAAAGCCTGTTAGGATATGTAAGAAAAAGTACAACTTTTATAGTAAAACATTTATGAATATGGATGATACTGTTAATACTCTGGAGTTGATTATTTTCCAATCACAGCATGTTGCTCATCTTCAGTCATGCCACATTCATTCCAACGATGACAAGTTTTCAACTTTAACAATGACGTGACAAGTTTCATGCTGTAGGAGTGCAATCCTCCACGAAATACGTTCCCACTTATACAGTAGCAGTGATAAACAGTCATCTCCTTTTTTGGGATTCTTCCCACACGTCTTATTGGGGACAGCTACCAAGTAGGGCTTCCACCGAGGACCGCAACTTTTCGAACTGTTGCTCATGAATCATTGGTGAGGGGAGCAGCATAACACACTCGAAGCAAAGCGCTATCCACCCTCTTATGCTTGCGTAGCTGGCTATCGTCACTGTGTGGTGTAGGCGTAAGAGTATGTCATTCTTACCTCCCTCTGGTTATGGAATTGAAATCATGCCCAGGATTTTTTTTGCTCTATTTCTGAGATAAAAAAAATACATATATACCACTTCTCTTGCAGAGAAACCTAAAAACAAAAGGCCTCTATCTTGAAGACATTCCTTTGTCTGAAAAATAAAAACATAACAGCTTTACTTTTGACCGTTATAAACCCTGAAACTTTACACTCCTTTCATAAATGCTAAATAAACATCTCCGCACAGAGGACTTTACCATGTTAATAGTAACACTGTAACATGGAGATTTTCATCCATCCAGCCCTACAATCCCCTTTAGAGTTTGAAACGATAACATATTAAAATGAGTGCATAAATCAAAACTGTTCTTTGCCTGGCAGCTGGAGTTACTGTCAGTGCTGGTGTTATGAAAAATTAATCAACACTTTCTGGAAACATCAGATTGGAGAGTTTAGCAACACTGTGGTATAACTTAATTTAAGGTTACGAATAATAACAACCAAATTATCCTTTACATATATTATGATATGTAATATAATTGGTGTAATCCTGCAGTCGCATAGCATTAGTGTTTTTTCTTTCCACAAAGCATGGAAGTTTGAATTTGCATATGCAAGGTGCATTGTTGTATAAATTATATAAATCTTGACTTCTATCTGTGTAGTGGTTAGCACTATCGCCTTGCACCTCCAGGGTCCGGGTTCGATTCCCATCTCTGTGTGCATGGAGTTTGCATGTTCTCCTTGTGCTTGGTGGGTTTCCTTCCACAGTCCAAAGACCTGCAGATTAGGCTAATTGGCATTCCCAAATTGTCCGTAGTGTGTGTATGTGTGTGTTTGCCCTACTATGGATTGGCACACTGTCCAAGGTGTACCCCGCCTTGTGCCCTAAGTCTCCTGGGATAAGCTCCAGGCGCCCCACGACCCTGAATACAGGTTAAAGCGATATAGACGATGAGTGAGTGAGTGTGACCTCTGTCTTCAGAATGAAGCAGGTTCTGAGCCGCTGACGTAAGCATATACCTAGGACTACTTACCACAGAGGCTAGGTGGGAAGAGCGAGAACCGAGTTCCAAAATATCTTGCATTCAATTTTGCACCTATATTTGTGTTTGTGATTATTACTCCCTAAATAATTCTATATTAGAAATTCTAAATAAGCACTTTGCGTTTTTGTAGCTGATGCGTGCGGCTTTTTGAGCACACGTCTGCTCAAAAATTGTAGCGTGATTTCTGTACAGATTACGTAGGACAGCTTGTTTAGTGTGTGGCTCTGTTCCTACAAGTGTAATGCTCAGTTCTCAGAAACACGAAGCTACCTAGTGAAAGATTACGCAATCCGATGCCGTGACCCTGAACAGAAAGTCTCAAACTTCTATTTAATCTGCTGTCTGTTTAGGACCAGAGAGCATGTGTTTGTGTGTGTGTGTGTGTGTGTGTGTGTGTGTGCGTGTGCGTGCACGCCTTATTGGATAGTAGTATGACCCTGAGCAATGTCTATAGAAATCAATAAGCACATAGTGAATAGTAACAGGAGCCTGTATTAGGCTGAGTAATAGGATGAAGGGCAGGATCGGCAGGTGAGATGGCGGTTGCATTGTTCTGCCTGCTGCCTCTCTGGCTGGGACGACACTCTATCTCCTTGTCTCAGTCCACACCAGTCTATGCAATCCAATTCCAATGGATTTTTAGTGAAAGCTAATGGACCGAATGCTTGGTCCTTGATGCCCACCTTGTCTTTCAGTAAACGAGCGAGAACTTTTGGAGCGAAATCTGAATACCATTTCATAATGACTCTGTGTTGAAGAGAAAGAATTTCTCATTCGCCCCTTACTTTCTAATCCCTGCCAATTTCTATCAATAATGTTCCTGTTTGGTTTGGGGTGAGCATGGGGGTGAAATTCCTGTAATGATTGATTCACTATGAACCAGTGGAAACCCCCTCATCCTCCTGGCCCTGGAGCCTACACAGGCGAGCAGGAGGTCACGGCAGCCGAGGGAGACCGGACTGGCGCGGGCTTTAAAGGTCGCTCTCCATAATTGGATTTCAAATCACATAATGGTTTTGGTGTTTGGATATTAATTGGAAGAGTTTAATGCTGCCTTTTCCTCTCCTTTTACCTCCAGCACTTATGTGATGGTCCTTAAACACATAGGACACAAGGTCAAAAGTCTTCTTTTAAAGAAGGTTTCCTGTTTCCCAAGAGAGGTCAGAGGTGAAATTTTCCTTTCACATGTTCTGTGCTGTATCCTACCGTCCTACAGCTGTATGGATTTCTTAATTTCTGACCCTTCCCCTGGCTCTGGTGCCTTCTCCCACAGCGGCATAGCCAGGAATAAATTTGAGGAGGAGATGAGGAAATATCTCAAATAAAATAATAAAATAACAGCATGACCTGCCTAGTTAAATCGATAAGTGGGACATGCTCAGGCATTGTAGATAGCTAGATACCAGAAAGAAAAAAAAAATTAATAAAATAACTATTTATGGTGCAATCTGCTGTCAGAAAATATCTTTCAGATAATTTATCTGAAATCATTTAAATAAGATGCCAGTATTGGGGGGGATTATATTTTATGCTGTCAAAGCAGAGCTACCCTTTTCCCTCATGTTGTAAACCTTAAGTACTTACCAGAGTGTCCGGTTTATATCTTTGAGCTCACGGTGTAGCTAGCTGCCTTTGAAACAGAAACGGAGAGAGAGAAAAAAAGCATGATCCTGATTGGTTATTCCCGTTTATAATCTCAGAGCATTTTATTTTTATTTTGTTTTTGTTTTGCTGTTTTTTTTTATAAACATATATGGCTCAGGGTTGTACTTATAAGGGTTGTACTTATAAGGCTCATGTGCAGTATATCATTTTTTTCCAGCAAAACCTAGGCAATATGATGAACTGAATTTTATTTCATTTTAACCAACTATACAAATATAACTAGGCAAAAAATGGGTCACACGGGCAAAGAAATAGCACAGATACACACGATCGCATGTTTTTATGGTTGTTTTTGGTTGTTGTTTATGACCAAGTTTTTGCAACGTCCATTGCCATATTCCGGGTAGTGGTACAATTTACACGTTGTAAAAATAGTGATAACTCTCGTTCTACCTGACAGATTCAAAAACCCACATGCACAGTTTGCTCTGTTAACACACACCAGCAAGGCTTCCATATAAGCACATACTGTACATATACAGTATATATTTTTTTAACATCATCAAACTATGCTGTGTTGTGGAACGGGTCTGTACCGTTTGAAGTTCTAAGGGATGATAAACAAATTAAAGGACACAATAAAAGGACATTTGGATTGCAATGATTACTTCATTGACCATTTTATACACATCATTATAGTGTAATTACTGTGAAAAATAATAATATTTGACAGGTAAATGAGCAGCCATGTGCGCTTTGCTAACCTCTCGCAAATAAGCATTTGAAACTTATAAAATATTTATGACAATATTACACACAACAAGTCTGGTTGTAACTGTATTAATAAACCATGGACCCTTACTGACACTTACTTTAACACTCACTAAGATTATTTTACCTGTCACGGGCTCCAAACAAAAATGAAAACTATCCCTTATGTGATACTGTAAGTGAAAAAAAATAAAATTCAAAAGAATTGTTTGAAACAGGACATTTAATTGCTTTGCATGTTGCTGGTTAACACCAAGTTATTTCTGGCCAAGCAGTTTGATTGGACAATGAGTGCTGATATTGAGTATAACAGCACTGGAACTTTTAACTATTTGTATCACGACACATCACAGGCTTTTTAATCAGAGGCATTGTGCCCATTTAACTTAATTTAATTTTCAAATGAGAACATTCTAGAAAGTGTTAAATTCTATTTTTGTAGGTGTTTCAGTGAGGCTTATGAATACAATTTTGAAATCTTTTTTTCTAATGTATATATTTGCATTTGAAGTCTGAATGGGGCACACAGACACCCCTTTCTGTTTAGGGCATTTCAGGTTCATTCCAATTGGAGAGCGCTGTGTAATATCGGTAGTACCCATTACCACTGCAGCTATAGGAGTCCACGCAGTGATACTGTGAGCTGGTACACAACAGTGGTCGTGTTAACCACAGTGTTTGGTATGAATAACCAATCTCATCTCATGATATGACAAGAGTGTGACTGTAGTAAATGTGTAAATTACATGTAGCATCAGTGATTAACTCAGAAATTATTAACGTTAGTGTTAACGTTAGCTTGTCAAGTTATTTGTCAGTTTTGTCAGATGACAATGCCAAAGCATAGTGCCCCCTCAAAATAAATGCCTCTGCTTCTACTAATCATTAATTATACAGTCGGTCGCTAACGCTAGTTCCGCTAGTCCTGGAAGGATATGTGACGGCGAATACAAATAACCTGGATCAATAATCTGTTGATTATAGGTGTTTGTAGAACTGTTATATAAAAGCAATATCACACTCGAGATCATGGTGTTGTACTGAATATCAGCATGGCTGTGATGTCCCCAATATATGAACGAGTCCAACATGTATTGTCTATGTACAAGGATACTACCACAACTGGCTATAATTGACAGTATATTACAGTACAGTGTTCTTTAGAAATGTGCCCATTGTTGAACAATTCATGTTAAAAGAACGAGCAGTACCCACCATCTTTTCACCTCGCTCCATTCTCTCAATTATTCTCACGTCGGTCTCCATCATTATTGCATGCTGCATCTATTGTAGCCACTGCTTATACGCTTGCTTCTGGACATCCTGGTACGCACACTGCATTGAAAGGTTGTAACTTGAATGTTCGTATGTAGGGGACCTACTGTACAACAGAACGCCCTCTCATGTAATGTTGTTTATTATGACATCATTCATTTTTGTACCACAACTTAACAATTTAAACTAGGTTATAATGTATATTTTACATGTTAAGTTTCAAATTCCCATACCCTCAAACTTCCTAATTTTTTATCTTATGATGTCATTTGCTTCCAGTAACTGTTAGAAAAAAAAGTATGAATGCAGAATAATGGTCTTGTTTGTTATTGCACTACTGCTAAATACGGATTTCTGCTTTTGTCTGTATTTTAAACTTTCGGGTAGAACTTCTCCTAACTGAGTATTCATTATTCGTTGCACATGAGTGACATGCAAATCTCTGTGGAACAGGTTAGTCAATCATTTCCCACATTTCTTAGAGTGTTACCAAGTTTCCATGATTTTTTTTTTTTTTTTTTACTTTATTGTATTTGGTTTTTAGTAGGTCAGGACCCAGGGAAGTGTCTGATGCACCATGTGTCTGCAGAGAATTTAGGACACTTTATTATTTGTCTTGTCCTGAAGATTTGTTAGTTGATAATGTGCAGATTCATTTGCTGTCAAGTTTCGTAACAGTTCAACGGGTATGGGACTTTCCCACACAGGCAACCCTGTGTGTTGTCAAAACAGGAGAATTGCATTTCCCCTCTAAGCAATTCCATAAGTAGCTCTCTTGGTCTAAAAAAAAAAAAAAGCTGTTAATCTCCTCCAGACAATACCTTGTCAATAGTATTGTTGTCGCCATAAGTAGACATACCAGTGTTTACAGACAGCTAAATTGCATTGACTTTGTGTTTGTGTGTGTGTATATCCTTAATGATAATATATCACAACTGACAGGTCTAATAACTTTCAAAAATTAGCTTTTAATTATATTAGGCTTGCAGAAGGGAGACAAATTACAGGGAAAAGCTGGCGGTTCTGTTATGCTGTAAAGACATTTTTCTAGTTTGGATCTTTCTGAATTTGGGTTTTTATGCCCTGGGTCCATTCGTAAGTTCATGCAAATGTATTCTATTTTAAATTTATTCTAATAATGTTTTTTATATGAAATGAAATATTAGCATATATTTTACGCTCTAGTCAAATATTTCTGTTCTTATAGGAGACGGGTCTCTGCCACTATGACAATAATTCCATTCACAGGACACAAGGACACTCTGAGTAGTTTGATGAATCTAAAAATGTAATGAGTTTTACAGTTACCAGATCTCAATCTTAACACGCACCTATAAGCTGTTCTGGAGGCTTGTGGTACGCCAATACGTTACTCATAAACTCATAAAGAAAAAATGGAATGAAACATTTTCTTTTTCTTTTTTTTTTCAACAGTTTAGGAATGTGAGGCTGGAATTGAAGAGAAAGAGCGGAGAGGTTAAACATCCAAAAAAAAGTGGCTCCGTTCCGAATGAGAAAAATGTTTTGCAACCGATATGAGCATGCCCTCTGGGCTGAAGTTTAAACTGCCGTTATTGTAGCAGGGTAATCAGTTGGGAAGATCAAATGATCGTACACCTTTGCCATGGTGGCCTTCATCTGGAAATGTTTACCCGGATTGTTTCGTTTCATTCGGTCTTTTTCTTGGTGTGTGGCCACCTGGCTCTTTTCTGGGAAACACTCACTGTGGCTCTGAGTGTTTTGGATCCAATGTTGGCTTCATTTGTCAGGCCGGACAGCTTTAACGATACAACTCTGATGGGTTTCCTGTTTGTGGCCCTGACTCTGCTCCGCCATGTTGCTCTTTTGATCTTGACGATGTAGCATTAGCTAGGAAATGTGCTTCCAAATTAGATTTCGTGTGACAAAAGGAAGTATGTTCAGTGTTCTATATCCTTGCTTTTTGCAGAATGGAAAATTTGGAGCTCGTGCGTCCGCTTTGTCTGAGCGGCAGCCATTTTTCTCTAGCACCGATCACTGCTTCTTACAGTGATGTTTCAGAACCTTCTGTGTCTCATGTTTGTGGGATGATGTCATTAAGTTTTATTCAAGCTGTGTTATTTCTGTGTGCGCGTGTGTGTGTGTGTGTGTGCATGAGTAGGGGGTGGAGTGTTGTAAGATAGACTCCAGCTGTCTGCTGTTTCAATTCATACACCAACACTGTTCTCTTTTGTTCTTTTCACAGTTATGGGAAAATAGTATCGACGAAGGCCATCCTGGATAAGACTACAAACAAATGCAAAGGTGTGTATGTTCTGCCACGTCCTCAGCAAGCACCACAGTCTGCGCATTCCTCCGTTCTTTTCCGCTGAAAGCTTAATGAACGCTTGTAGAATAAGCTAAAGTACACGAAGCAAAAATGCGCCATATGGCGGGTGCGGATCGAATCATTCAAATGCACGACATGTATTTTATGCGCCTCTGAAGGTATTGCGCGTAGAGTTCTATTTTAAGTTAGTAATAAAAACAATATTTCAAAAAGGAGCACTGCAGAAATAACAGCACGCCTCTGTGTAATGTTCGAATTTGTTTAGCTAGATCTAAGAGTGGTGCTCGCGGAGCTCGGAAAGTAAGCACCGCCGTTTGTTTCCGTGAGTTATACAGACTTCAGTGCCCCGTTCTGACTCATGACTTCTTGGCTTCTGTGTGTGCATGCACGAGTAAATGTATGACTCTGTCACCGCTCTGCTATGTGAGGCGGGGTGGATCAGGAAACAGATCCCCAGGCCTTTAGACAAGGGGGGGTGGGGGGGGGGGGGGGGGGAAGTGTC
>JAQMYG010000035.1:20440996-20452882 GCA_030014215.1 Clariallabes teugelsi | reverse complement strand
TGTGTGTGTGTGTGTGTGTGTGTGTGTGTGTGTGTGTGTGTGTGTGTGTGTGTGTGGGCTTAAACTCATTTATATCTGGGGCAATCAAGTCAACCCGGGAATTGTGATTTCAGGAAATTTCAGGCGTTTACAGAAGACTTCGAGCACAGTACAGTGATGAGATTCTTAGCCATAGTGAAACATTTGACTGGCGCAAACATTTTAAATAATGTTGTACAGTATGTCCGTAAATGTCGAGACCAGCTCAGGACTCATTGCTGTCGTATTTGTGAACACTCAGTGGGTCGAACGCCTGATCCTTGATAAAGACCATAACATGTCGATGGCTTGCAGAAGAGGCGCATCTCTCTGTTGGGACTGTACATGAAATCATTCAAAAACACTTAGTCATTACAGGAAGTTGGCTGGGAGTCATTGCCACATCCCCCGCACAGTCCTGACCTCACTCAGGTTTGGGGCCATTAAAGGAGTTCCCAGGAGGCCAGTGTTTCAGACTTGAAGCAAGCAGTTCGATCGTGGCTCTGGCGTACTGAGAAAACTTTCTACCTGCTGGTATCCAAGCACTAGTGTTTGTGCTTGCAGCAAGGACAATGCTGGGATAAGTGCATTAGTGTAGGAGGGGATTATAGAGTCAAGTAAAGGTAGTTTTTACTCGCATAAATGCGTTCTGTTATTCTGAGCAATCAAACGCCTCTTGAAAGTCTCTCGTACGTTGCGTTCGGTTTTAGATTAAGACGCAGCACTTTCCTAGCAGGTTTCAGCTGGAGCAGATTTGTTCTCTATTCATTTGCCTGTAGTCACCCTGAGCATACAGCCATGGGAGTGGTGCACGGCACAGATCAAACAAATGTGCACTTAGATTGAAGCAAGCACACAGAATAACGATAGGCTTTGCTGTTACTATAGGCTTAATGCAGGAATAAGTGCTTATTGATTAGTGAATGCAGTTTGTGGCTAATGTTGAACACAGTGTGGAGGTTCACTCTTCTCCCTCACCCTGCCCTTTTACACACTCTGTCTCTCTCTCTCTCTAAATGGTAAAGGGGTCTCTGGTATGATGTCCACATCTGATGTTCCCAGCTCTCCCTCTCTAAGCTTTGTAATTGGATTATTAGATTGAAATAGTCTCCACTGCTCATGTTGCCTGGCTGAAAAGGGAGGATGAAGGTTAGGGGGATTATGGGAAGCCTAGTTAGATGTCTGTATTTTTAGAAGCCTGCAAAAGTTAAAAAAGTGCCTGCTGAGTAGAGTAGAGTGCAACATGGTGGTACACTGGGTCCCATTGCCACCATGCAGCTCCAGGATCTCCCATATGTTTGGTTTGTCCGTATAAGTTCCTCCAGGGTTCTCCGAGTTCATCTCTCCTTCCATAAAAAACTAGGGATGGGTGACGGTAAATTCCCCTAGGGTGTGACTTTGTGAGAGTGTGCATGTTGCGTTCCATCCCACCACATACCTTGTGTTGCTTAAGTCGGTTTCGGATCCACTTTTTCCCTGAACTGGATATTGTGATTATTACATACGACTGTATATGAAGTAAAAGAGATGTTACAGTCGTTGGTATTGTAAATTCTAGCAGGCAAAAGGATGCAGGAAATCGTGTTCTGTGGTTAATCTTTCTGTATCTGTTTTCCTGTAGCCCCTACTGAGCCGCTGCTGTGTAAGTTTGCAGATGGAGGGCAGAAAAAGCGACAGAGCCAAAATAAATATGTGCCTAATGGACGAGCATGGGCCAGAGAGGGAGAAGCCAGACTTGTAAGTTCTGGAAATGTGTTTGTATATGCAAGTCATGTTTTCTACTCAATTAAAAATCTTTCTTTTTTTTTTTGGTTTTTACCTCCTAATACTTTATTACAAGTATTATGAAGGTATTAGTGTGTTTGGTTAACCATGCATGCTGATGTATGAGTGAGCATAAAAAAGGCTGTGTGTGTGTGTGTGTATATATTTGTGTGTAGGTATCAGAGGGAGAGACAGAAAAGGAGATTGTGTGGGAGTAAAAAAAGAAGGCTGTAAAATGCTGACTGGAATAAGAATCACAGTAGTGGCGAAATATTCATGAGCTTCTTTCTGTGTATGTATCTTTGTCTTTTTCTTAGGCTGGAATGACGCTCACATACGACCCCACTGCTGCAGCTATGCAGAACGGGTACGTGACAACCCCGAATCCTTTTCACCTCTCGCATCCACTTGACTTATTGACACGCTTCCGATAAAGGTCTCTTATTCTGCCTGTATTCTTTGCAGGTTCTATCCCCCTTACAGCATTACCAACCGAATGATCGCTCAACCTCCCATGTCGCCCTACATCTCCCCCGTGTCCACATACCCGGCAAGTATCTGTTCAGTTCGGAAGAACTCTAGAGAGTTGATCGCGTTTCCATATTTGTGCATTTTTCTAGAAATAAAAGTAGAATTTGAGTTGATGGTGGAAATGATGGATTAGTTGGTCTGTTGATAACGATGAGATGAGGAACATCATTTTAAAAATAAATTCTAATGTTGTTGTGCATCACTTATATGCATGTAAACATTAGATGGCCAAAAAACATTCTCAACCTTATTAACATAAAGCAACATCAAACATGATCAGTATAAAGTGGGTGCTAAATAAAAATGAATTAAATATAAATTATGAATATAATATAATATAAATTATTTATCACGTTGCTGTTTTAGTGCCCTAATCACCTAATTGTTGAACTATAGATTGAAACTATACATTTATTTGCAGTTCCTTTTGCCAACTTTTCTTAAGTTTCTTTTTAACTTGTGAGCTGTTTGAATGAACTAATGAACTCCTACTAATCACAGATTTTCTTTCTTTCTTTTTTTTTTTTGGTCTAGAAACACTTTAAAATGCTATGTTTTTAGTGCTTTATATACAAAAGCGTCAGCATAAAATTTTTAAACTAGCCATTGATCAGTGTTCATTTTCACGTCAACACATTCTCAGATGGATGCAGTACAGTTCTGTATCAAAGCCAATTACAGATATTTCCACATTTTCATATCTGATGATGATGATGATGATGATGCTAATGCTAATTCAGCTACAGTATAAGTTCAGTGAGGTTAATGTGGTTAATTTAAGTGATCTAGATATTATAATAAAATAACCAAAAGTGACTTGGCAGACCTGATACAATGTGTTTTTTTTTTCCCAATAAAACAATTAAATTTTTGTACAAAAAGGGCATTTATGCGTAACAGAGTCTGCTAATTATAGCACCATTATGTATACAATCATCTGAAAATAGCAGTCATTACAACTGTAGTTGTTGTTCTGCTTCTGATTTGAACACTTCTTGTTTCCTTATAGTATATAATTCATTTAACATTGTAACTGGGAATAACCTTGGCAAACCTGATTAAAACATTACATGTATGCATAAGTGTTTGTATTTTTGTGTTAGTTGAGTTTGTACACTCTTAATAATTAAAAAGGAAGTCTCTCATCACTGAGAAGAGCAGAGGTGTGAAACCTTATAGAATGTCACACGCTCTCTGTCTCTTATTCACTCTTTCTGTATTTGTGTATGTGTTGTTTCAGGTGCAGACGCCGTCCTGGGTCACCCATCAGCCCTACATCATGCAGCATCCGGTAAGACTGCACCGAAAACCGATTCGTCTTGTCTGATACACTGGGACTCTGGACTATAAGGAACCCTTCCAATGTTATTCCATTATCGCCCCTGCATTTAAACGTGTTCAGATGACTTCATGTAATCTAACATGATCAGGTTTTATGCAAATTTGTGCCGTCCATGCCAGCATATAGTGGCTGCGGTCATTAAAGCAAAACATAATAATATTGTACTGAACACTAAACCTACATGCTTCTCATGATTTTATTTTCCACTGCATTTGTGGAGCCTTCCATACAGCCATTTTGCTCATTTTCACTAGGGGTGCCAATATGTCTGAAATCGACTATAGATAGCATGTATCTCATTACAAGCTCCAGGCCCCAGACAGCAGTAAAGCCAAAGAGGGAAGTGTTTCTGCCTTTTTTTTTGTGGCTGACGTGGTGAGGGAGGGAGGAGTTTATCGCTGACAGAGGGAGGACAGCTGATGTAGAATGAGTGACTGAAATGATATCTAGCCAGTGGAAAAAAAGAACCAGCCTAGTGCTTACTGTGGTGTATTTTTAGAGTCACCTCTAACACACTAGGCAATCCTGTATGGGCAGTCAGCATACTTGGCGTCTCTTGTTCTGTCCTCACGTGATGTCGTTATTGTCGTCCGGTTCCCTTGTAGGGAGCTGTAATATCACCCTCTATGGATCCCTCCATGTCACTGCAGCCAACATCCATGATGAGCCCCCTCACTCAGCAGATGAGCCACCTCTCTCTGGGTAGTACAGGAGCGGTGAGAGAAAACACACACACACACACACACACACACACACACACACACACACACACACACACACTCTCGAAAACTCCACCTGCCTAGCCATCCAGTCTACAAATATATTTAATAACTAAACTAACACATGGGTGCGCACACATGCATAAGCACTCAAAGTATACAAGGTCACATGTTTAAAAAATAAAAAAAATAAAAAAAGGAAGTATGCACACAGGCAGAAACGGTGATATGTTTCAAAACTTACGTTTAAATAATAATTCCATGCATACACAAACTAAATATATGATCTAAAGTACAAGTCCTTATAAGAATTTAACATTGTAATTCTGTAATTATATGTGATTGCTCAGACTGTGATAACTGAGTTATTACAACTCACTAGTGTTATTTGCTTAAGGTGTGTCATGTGGTTTTACAAGTCATGCTTGCATTCTTTGCATCTTCTCTATCTATCTATCTCTCTCGCTCGCTCACTCTCTCTCACTGTGGGTGTGTGTTACAGTTCATGCCAGCTAATGCAGCATTACAGGGCGCATACATCCCTCAGTACACTCCAATGCAGCCTGCTGCAGTGGAGGTCAGTAGCACCTTACTTCCTCAGTCTTTACATGCTTTCTAAAATATCACCCTGTTTTAGTCATATCTGATTTTTCTTTCAATTTTCAGGAGAATAGTTCACAGCCTCAGGTGGAGTCGAGCGGAGATCATTCTCCCTATGCCTACCAACATACCAAGTGATGAAGAGGTATGACTTTATCACGACTCGGATCTAATAAAAGATCAGATGTAATATCCTACATTAGTCGTCTCTTAGATTCTCTCAATCTGAAAACGTTTCCAAGTCAGCCAGACTTTGCGGAATTCAGTTTGGGGGCAACAAGTTCATGTAAATCTTACCCAAGTGTCATTTTGTTTAGGGAAATTCGTATTCAGAAGTTTTTTTCACTGGTTTGCAATCATTCAACTCATTGACCAGTGCATTTATGTTGCGTAGTTGTGTGACGTGTTCAGGTTTGTGTACTGTATGATCACGTGTGTTTCTCCGGTTCAGGTTCCTCAGCACTCAGGAGACTGAGAGGAGCAACAGCTTCAACAATCATGCTTCCTCTGTTGGACTAAGCTCAACTGTTCGTTCGACGTTTGAAACGATGAGTTTTCTCTGTTTTTAAAAACAACTACCCAGACTATTTTTGGTATAAGTTCTATGAGGTGCAAATAAAATCTTGATTTCACCAGAGGATTCTAGCTATCTAAGAAGAACATGAAAATGGATTAAAAAAAAAAAAGTTTTATTTTAATAATAAAAAAAAAAAAGAACGTTTATTTTTACCAAGGAGTCGTCACATGGGTGCAAGACCTCAAAGGATCATGTGACTAGATGTACATGGTAGCAGGTGTCCATTGTTGATAATTTTTTATGATTTTAGTTGTGTGTGTGTGTGTGTGTGTGTGTGTGATTTTTTTTTTTCTTCTTCTTCGCATTTTCTTTTCCTCCTTTGTACTGAACTAGTTGTGTTGATTGAAGAGATTTATTAGCCGGACATCCTGAGAAAGATGTTTTTGTGCTTGCAGTGTGTTGCAATGGTGAAGTGTTACATGTGTCCTCTTGTACAGTGTGTTTTTTTCCCCCCAGTTGATCTAGAATGATCTTTCTCTTTTCTCTTTCTCTTTCCATACAATTTGCCTTAAGTTCGTTCCATACAGCTGTACATGTAGTCTCTGACTGAGGCTCGACCGGAGAAAGAGACGTTCAAATCAGCTATGGCCTTGTAAATCAGCTGAATAGGGCTTTCCTTAGGAGCTAGCTAATGAAATTCGGTTTTGCCTCGTTTAAGTGTTTTGTTGTTTACTGATCTCCATAGTGCTTTTTAGATTAGGAACCATGTTGAGTGATGATAAATGTTGATTTGAGTTTAAATACGATGTACTGTTTTCGTAATCAGAGGCACAACGCCTCTGGTTGTTTGAATGTGGTAGAAATTCTGCTGAATGATCACATTTTAAAAATGCCTTTTAGGGGAAAAAAAAACTTGCTGTTGTAGTTTAGCTGCGGGGGAAAAGTGGTGTGACCAAGTCTTTTAGTTTTATTTTATTTTTTATTTTTGGGGAAGGGGGCGGGGAGATTTCGCAGTTGTAATGTGCTTTTATGACCATGTACAGATGAACTAAGCCTTCCATGGCAACTTTAAGCAAGGATTAAGCGGAGGTTGTGAGATGAGATTGATTTTCTGTAGATTTTAGTTTGCCTAGCTCTTTTTTTTTTTTTCTTCTTCTTTTTTTTTTTGTCAGAACTCGGCACTTTCAAGTTTACTTCACCAAAGACAGTGAGCTAGCAAGCAGAGATCAAATAATGAGTACAATATAATTTCCTCCCTACGCAGGATAGGCTTTTTAATGGACTGGACTGCAATTTTAAGAATGTGCCTTCTTTGTATATATGCATCCGGTTGTTTTTAGTTGTTGTCTAGGTTTGGACACATGCAAGAAGGAAGATTTGGATCCGACAAGTGCCACATACATCACTACAGAGCACACGAAACTGAAATATGAAACTAGAACATGGAAAAGGAGAAGTTTGAAACTATGAACTGATCAGCACAGTGGTTATCTGCTATGCTTTTGTTCAGCAAGAGAATGCCTTTAAAAAAATTTTATTTTTTTTTTTCCCTCCCAAATTACAATAGGCTTTTGTTTTGGCTTTAGAAGGTTGTCTTCCAAAAGACTGTTTTTTGAACTGGTGGTCCTATTGACCAATTATCTACCTCAGATTTGCGTTCTCCTCTGTTTCGATTGGCCGGGCTAGCAGGTTCAGCCCCGCCCCTCCAGACCAAATGGCTAGCTCTGGAGCTGCCCTCATCTACACTTGTTTTCTTTCAGGTTGTTTTTAAATGCTTTGGGGTTTTGTTTTGTTTTTCCATCAACAAAAATGTTTTTTTTTTTTTTTTTAATGCAAATGTTATTGTTTCGAGGATAGATGTACGTTGAACGTGATTGAATCTTGTCTAGACATTCAGTTTCATAGTTTCAAAGGCAAAAACACTGCTGCTTAATCACAGGATGTTTTCGTAGTTGGCCATGACAAAGAGATGAACGAAAGAAGGAGAAAAATAAAGAGGAACAAATCTAAACTGAAGGTTGTGGTATTCCTCGGATCTGTTCCAGAAACTTTGGCGCTGTTCAGTCCCAATCCAGACTTTTAGCTGCACAACCCTCACAGCTCTGCTGGAATGACTGTGTGCATGTGTGCGTGTGTGTCCTGAGTCTACGGTGTGTGTGGGCAGTGATTGAAGGATGCTTGAGGTGTGTGTGTGCGTGTGTGTAGCAGGAGCTCTTGTGTGTGGGCGATTCTGCCAGTTAACACCTGAAACAAGTGCCAATGTTTAGCTGGATGAACGAGTGGGAGCCTGCATACAGAAAGAGTGGCTAATGAACATGAAACATCATATACTAGACAGCCATTAAGTTATGGAAAAAGTAATAATTTATGAACAGAGAACTTTGTACAGACTGTTTGAAGAAATAAAGTTTTTTCATAGAGATATCTATATGAGAGTTATTTTTATTTTATTTTATTTTTCTTTGGTTTTTGTTTTACATGTGCTACAAAATTGCCAGTGGTAACTTGTCCGGTTAAAGATGAATCTTCCTCTGTAAATTTTTTTGCTAGTGTTTGTCAAAGCCATTTTTTGTCTAGATTGTTCTTTAAATTCTGTTTTTGTCCATTCTTTGATTTTTTTTTTTTTTTTTAATAAAAATTAAAATTGGTTTGTGTAGCTTTTCTATATTTCTATGGTTGAAGCAGAGGAGAAGCAGAGTCGCCCCTAAAGGAAAAAAGAAAAAAAATGGGCACCCTTCATAACACTAGCAAAAATTATTATATAATATATAAACATTAAAGACAATAATTAGGTATTATTATTATTATTATTATTCATAAAGGTTCATTATTATTAGAACAAAGATTATTTTAGATAATACACAGTACTGTTTAAATAATATTTAAATAAAATTTCAAATAAATAGAAAAAGAATGGGCTTTCTTGAAATATAGTTTAAAAAAAAATCTCTGAAAGTATTGGAACGACAAGGTCAATTCTTTTGATGTTGCTCTACACTGAAGCCATTTGTGTTTGAAATCAAAACCTGAATATGTGGTGACAGCAGAATATGAACTTTAATTTTAGACATTTACAACTACATATTTTAAACAACTTCAGTACCCACATGGCACCATTTTGTCTGAACTCACCCATTCTTCATTATTGAAAATATCGGAACATAAGGCTGACAGTTGTTGCCCAGATGTGCCCCTATTAGTCATTTTTAAAACAAGCTCTGAATTTCTACATGTAGTTTAAACCCTAAAAACAGCAGTGAGTGACATCACCAATAACCTGTCCTAGGCAGGGGTGTAGGTATCACAGTCCACGTTTCGGGAAAGCAGAAATATTAGAGCAATATCACAAGATATCAGCAGTAAGCCCCAGAAGGCCAGAATTGAATTTTACAAGGAAATTAAAAGATAATCTACAAAAGTTCTAGAACCAACATTAACTTAAATTATGGAAAGGCCAAAGTATGGAGAAAGAAATTATCTGTTCATGATCAAGAACCTAAAAGCTTAACTGTGAAGCACAGTGCAGGTAATGTCATGGCTTGGGCTTGAAAAACTTAAGCAACAGACTTTCTTTAAATTAATATTTGTGTCATTCTCAAAACTTTTGGCTACAAATCTCAGGAAATTAATGCTGTAATCTATAGTAAAAAGTAAACTTTTTACCATGCTGTTCCAATATTTTTGGAGGGGGCTCTGTTTTATTTTTCACTTGTTCCTAGTCCTTAGGAACTCCTTAGTCATTTTGCACACCACAAAAGGTGGTGGCTGTCCAGCCACACCAATTAGGTAACAGATATAAAACGACATAGACCATTAAAAAAAGAAAAAATGTTTCTTAGGTATAAAACAGTGGTAACGTTGCCAGTTACTGAAAAGTGAAAGAAAGGTTAATAATCACAGTTTCAGAATTGCACATTTTAGTTGTTTCTTGTGGTTGTCAAGTTTCAGAACAAACCGTTGAACACCATTTTCATAAGAACAAGCTGTTTGGAAGTGACGCAAGAAAGAATCCCTTCCTGAGAGCACTGTGAGTATCTGAACTTTGTCAAATGTCATTACAACTACAAGAAGAATTGTGTGTTGTGGTCAAAAAATGTTAAGCTTTTGGTCATAGATACCGTAATTGCATTTGGTCACAAAAGGTGCTACATATTTTGAAACTCGATAGCCCACCATCAGATCTGATGGTAGAATAGTGACGCTTTGAGGCTGTCACATGGCAGGTGGTTAAGGGACTCATATGAAGATTGATGGCATCATAAATTGTGATCTATTTATTTCTGGAATATGTCAGCCAAAACTTTGTTCACTTCAGCCAGGAGATTAAGTTTTCAACATGATAATGAGTTAAATCTATACACAAATGGTAAAAAAAAAAACACGCAAAATCAGTCCAGCCACAAAACCATTTCAGTTTCGTGACTAAAACCCTACTGTGGTCTGTGGTCTGACTTAAAGATGCACAAACCTACAAATATAAACAAGCTCAAATTGTCCTTCATGGGAGACCAACCAAGATAACTGTAAAAGTAGCTCCCACCTCATAGGTTGAATTAAACCTACAGTATACAGTACCCCTGTAAACCACATGTTCGACTTTGTTTTTTCTATTTCTCCTAAACCCCACTTAGGAGAAACAAAGAGACATAACTGAGACACAAACCGAGACATACTTTTGAGAAACATTTGAGAAATCTGAGATGTACATGAACTGCATTTGAAGGAGAAGCAAATGAGCCATATACTGTATAAGACCACAATGAGATGCATGAAACACAAATGAGAAATATTATAGTTTTAGTTTTATTGAACATATCAAAAATCATCAATTAACAGCATACAGTGTAATAAATTTACAATTCCAACAATATAACAGACACCAGAATAATCTGGCAAATCAAGACACTAAATGATACAAAATGTCACGCAACCTGACAAAGATATTAAGTGTCACACTGCTCAGCTCAAAGTATATGATTTATACAGGAGCTACACAAAGGCCATGGTGAAAAGAATCAGTAAAAAAGGACATGAAAAGGAGATTTTTAAAGAAAAAATGGTTGCTTGCTGTATGTAAGGGCTACAAGAACGGGCAGGAAAAGTTCAGTCTTCTTTTGTGGTGGATGTCCAACATGTTTGTCCAAAGTCTGCAACTCCTGGAGTTGCTTAGTATCTAATGGATTTTTTTTTTTTTTTTTTAACATTTGAGATTTATCTAAACACCATTCAGCTACTCAGTTCCCAACTTTCTGAAGGTTGAGCCTGAGCTTGCTCATGAGCTGGTGCTTACCTGACTGATGATGTGGTGCTGATGGAGACTCCGGAACATTCTCCTGCAGTTTCTCTGTTGAGATTCTTGGTCTCCTGAGGTGGCATGCTTCTGAAAAGAACCCAGTTAAAGTAAAATGTATATAATTACCAAGATAACCTTTCCACAACCAAACAAACATAGTGGTCTTTATTTGTAGAATATAATTAACCAATGTCTCTAAAGTTACATGTTCTGGTAAGTACTGTTAAAACACTAAACTACTGGCTTTCAAAAACTGATCATGCAGTAACATTTACTATTTAAAAAAAAAAGAAAAAAGGTAAAAAGTAACTTTATATGTCAAACCACACTGGTTAATTTAGGTCATGCCTAATGATAATACTGTAACCAGCTGGCTGATTTTTACCATTAAAAAAAAAAAACTCACAGGTGTTACCTACAGTAGATATGCTAATCCACCCACAGGTGGCATTTGAATTCCTTTTGCAATTTAAGAACAAACGTAAGCTGTGTAAATTTTAGCTAAGTTTACCACAGTTTTGTTTTGTTTTTTTTTTACCACAGACTCTGGCTACTGGTCAATTGTGTGTATATATATATATATATATATATATATATATATATATATATATAAGTAAAGCCCACCATCACCGCCCGCTTTGCCTTCTTGGTTTTCTTCTTCATTTTTGTCTGCGGCAGGCAAAGTAGGTGATGCGCTACCGCCACCTAAAGGTCTGGATGAATGATGGATAAAGTGTTTTTTGCTGACCTGACACCGGGGCCTGGATTTCTCTAACACACTGGCCACTTAAACATTTGCAGGCTTGGAGCGTGTGTGGGAGAAATTGTGGAGAATTATGTCTTTATTAGAATCTACATGTACTGTAGGCTTAATTTGGTTAAACATGAAAAAATGTTGAACATTTAGTCATAAATGTATAATCAAAATTAGGTTTGACCTTATGATAACTGTATAAAGAAATCACTGAACACAAACATCATCTCATTGCTTCACTTCTCGATATATATATATATTTTGTGCTTTTTTGGTAATGACATTTGTACAGAATGTAAAGTAAGTTTGCCATTTGCCAGTTTAATTTCAATAAATTCATTAAGGTGT
>JAQMYG010000035.1:20416125-20433069 GCA_030014215.1 Clariallabes teugelsi | reverse complement strand
AGAAACCACTCCCCCCCCCCCCCCCCCCCCACCAAATTTAATTGTTGATACAAGCAGACTGAGTTTATGGATTCATGCTTTTGATGGCAACTTCTAACTCTGCCATTTGCATCTTGTCGTAGAAGGAAAAATTTATCTGAAGTGATATTTTTCCAACATTTTAGTCAGCCTGTTTCAGTTTCTTTTTTTATTTTATAGATTTTTTTTGGGGGGGGGGGTGCTGACAACAATAAAACCCGATGTGTAACACGCCTTAACATTTGCCATGCTTTCTTTTAAGCATGTGTTTAAGTTACTGTGACTCTCTGGTCAGGAATACCAAACTGATCATTCTCCTCTGACCTCTCTGATTGTCAAGGCATTTTTGTCCACTTCCCTAGATTTGATTTTTTTTTTTCCCCCTTTGGTACCATACTGTGTAAACTATAGAGGGTGTTGTTTGTGGGAAATCTATGTAATTATCCAAATACATGGCAGCAGCTCAAGGTATAATTAAGCAATTTAATTATAGCATCACAGCTATGCTATATCCTGCAATACAAGACCCTGCATGTGATATTACTTTTATACAATAAACCAGTTCTGCAGACACCATTTAGTATCGACAAATTATGATTTGTTTTCTTCATTTAAATTTTTTAACTTTTTTGCTCCGCTAATATATATCCTCCTGCAACTGGTTGAACAAACTAACCGCGACTGGCCGATCTGGCGACCGACAGCGTAATTAACAGGGTTGAAATTAGTTTTAAATTTGTACTGGTATTATGTAGCCAATAGATGAGGAGAATAAACTATGGAGGTGATGGAGAGTTCTGTAATTCTCATAAGGTTTTCTTTATATTTCCACTTATTCCGCTTTAGAATATCAGCACCATTAACTTAGGCTTAAATCCCAAATAGCATTAAATGGAAAGCTAGTGCGCTATGTAGAGTGTACAATCCATTATCACACACCAAGTAGTGTCCTGGATCAGAGGTAGTAGAACAATTTGGAATTCAGCCTTTTGTTAGGAGCTAGTTAGCTTTGTAATCGTAAATAAAAGAACACTGATGGTTCAGAAACGTTTTGGAACGACTTAGAAGGAATTCTTAAAGAGCCAAAGTGTTTTTTTAAGATCACATGTTCTCATATGTGTTTTCTTGCAAAAAGTGTACCCGCGACTAATTGAATGACTTTTTCGTCTGTATAGAGGAACATATACAGATCTACTTTTACCCATGCTGCGAGCGACAGTTAATTAATAGTTGACACCTGGAATGGGGAGTGATGCACATAGTTAAATGTCCCAGTGGTGTTATCGGACATTATCAATACTCATAGAATCCCTCTCATCCAATCAGATTGCTCAGTCGGAACTACTGTAATTGTGCCTAATCAGTTAGATATAGGTCAAGAGATTCACTTGACACTCATCCTTGTTTGTATACCCTCATAATGCATTATATGATCAGTCAGAAATAATGTATTTATATTTAGTTCTACCACATTTTTCTCCATAGCATTCAATTAAATTTTATTTGTATAGCGCTTTTAGCAATTGTCATTGCCTCAAAGCAGCTTTACACAATCAAAAGAATTATTTAAGTTTGTATGGAAAACATTCAAAAGTCTGCATTAATTTAAATGGTATTACTATAATCAAAATCTCCTTACAAACTGCAATTTCTGTTGGTTTCCAGGCTGCAGAGATCTGACTCAAAAATGCTCTTACTATGTAAATGTGTGCAGATTGCCCAAGTGATCTACGGACATGGGTGCCCTTTGGCCAAAACTGTTATCACTTTGTCCATGGAAAAGAGGACGTCACCAAACTATACACCATAGATAACGCTAAAGAAATGTGCCAAGGCTTTGGTAGGAGCTTTTGGCTTTTCTGCATGTTGTTTATAAGTAGGTGCTAAATATGAACTCCTAAGCACTCATTCTCCTCATATTTTCTGTATCAGCCCTTCTGACAGTGCGCAGTGCTGAAGTGAACAACTTCATCGTTGAGTACAGTCCGAAGGTGTGGAACGTCGGTGTGAAGATCTGGCTAGGATTATATTATGACAGTGATGGTAAGGCCTCACAGTTTGCATACTGGTCAACCAGATATGTAGTTTCTGAAAAAAAGCTTCTGTTTTAGGTGGAGCCAGGGATCTGTAGCATGAAAGGTTTGCAGAGAGTTCCTGTATGAATGTTAAAAGCAAAACTTCATATAAACACAACTGTATACACATCATTCTATTATGAAATCGGAGACTAGTGAAATATTTATGCTATCATTTGCAGCTTGAATATATTAGAATGTGTTTAATGTTCTGAAAAGCATGGCTCATAAGTTACACAGCAGGCAGACACAGTCTTTTCCTTTATAATTAATAGTAACTGTGAAAATTCTGTTCGATAGGCTGGTGAATTTTAATGAAAACCTGTGAGTTAGGTGCAAAACATAGGTCAAGTAAATATACATAAACAAATTTATTCCCTTTCAAACTCACTTTTCAGGCATCTGTAAACTTTTTAATGATGCAAAAGAGCAGTGTGGAAATAATGCAGGGAATTCCATGCATTATTTCCTCACCACATAACACCTCCAGCTGCGCCATCTAAAAGGGATCTACAGCATCTTCTCACACATCAACATCCTGTTATTTTTATAGACATGTCTGTAGGTACAGGCAAAACAAAGGACTTAAAAAACATGTAATTCACACCTAGATAACATTTCCATATGTATGTCTCAGATATCAGGTACAGTAATGATGTACTGTAAATACAGTGTTAGAATTTAACACAAGCATGGGTATATGCTGTGTATTTGGGTTTTTGGATATGTCCGGTAGAACGAAAGTTACTACTTTTATAAAGGGTAAATTTTACCAATACCAGAATATGGGAATGACGTTTCAAATAAAAGCAACCGAAAACAACCATAAAAATTTTATCATGTGTATCTGTGCTATTTCTTTGCCTATGTGACCCAGTTTCAAATTTTTTGCTCAGTCATGTTTGGGAAGTTGGTTAAAATTAACTAAAATTAAGTTTCCTATTTTGTGCTAAAAAAAACAGTATATTGCACTCTATACTCCACAATCCTGAGCCCTATATATGTTTATAAAAAAAAAAAACAGAAAAACAAATAATGGCTAAATTGCTCTGAGCTTTAAGAGCTACTGCTGTGGGTTACTGAGCTATTGATCCGAAGGATGAAGGTTTAAACCTCACCACCACCAGCCTTTCACTGTTGGGCCCTTGAGCAAGGGTCTTAACTCTATCTGCTCTGGGGCGCTGACCCCAGTTTTCCAACTGAGCTATGTAAAAAAGCATTTCACTATGTTGTAAGGTATATGTGACAAAGAATTGAATCTTAATCTTAAACATGTCCCATGTAAACTTACTCCGTGAAGTAATGTTGCCGCCCACTGATTTCTCACTGTACTTGATTATCCCTGTCTGTCTTTGCTAGATGATCAGTTTAAATGGTTTGATGACTCTCTGGTAAGCTTTAACAATTGGGTGGAATGGGGCTCAGCTGATTCCGAGTTATCCTTGATGGAGAAATGTGTGGTGATGCATTCCACTACTGGCAAGTGGGAGAACATAAGCTGCAATGAAGAACGTGTGAATGGAGTGGTGTGTCAAGCAGCCCAGAGTAAGCTTCAGCTACTGTATATTACTGAAAATTATGACACTGCATTGTTTACTTAAGATATTTTTGTCATTTGTATTATACTTTTTTTTTTTTTTTTGCAGAGCCTGTTCTAATTGTGAAAAAGAGTAAGTTTGACATTGCCTTTTATTGCTTGATTTGTCTCAGTATACAATCAGGTGACAAATTAAATGAGAAACTAAGACACTAAGTTTGTTATGTGAGGATTGCATTACATTTTTCTGCCATAGTCTGTCTCCTTGGAGAGAAGAGTTACTGCAAAACTGTACAAAGTACTTCTGAGTGATCACCTTTATTCTATGATGACACATTTCCATCTCGCCAGGAGTGATAACATTTTTTCCCCTCCTATCTTGAGTCTGCCCCATTCACGGGGTCGCTGAGTGCTCGGAGGAGTATTCAAATTACCCATAGGAGATTTTTGAGTGATCTTAGGCAGTGCTCATTAATACCATGGTAGCCCAATACCTAACCATTATCATTTTATGGATTTTCCTTTAATTTGTCACCTGTCAGAGTATCCTGAGCTTGGCTATCAATGGTTTAACATTTTTATGTTGTGTTCTTTGTTCAGATGGCAGTCCTCTCCTCTCAGCACTAGTCATACTGAGTGTGATTGTTATTCTGGCAGTGTCTGCAGTTGCATGGTTTTTCCACCAAAGGAGCAGTGCTGGTGTACCATTGCTTCCCTCTTTCGAGTACTATCCTCCTTTTAGATCACCCTTAGCTGATCAGACATGCTTGGTCGAGGCTGAAGAGCTTGAGGAAACTTCTTAAAGCCCCAGTCCCTGGGCCTCCATGATGTTGTGTTTTCACTCACACACTATTAGAAATACGTATGAGGACTAGTTACTACATACTACAAAATCAGCTGTTCTCTTTATATACTCCAGTTACATAATGTGAATATGCAGTCCATTTGAGTGATCCATAGTATGTCTGCTGTGGTTCAAATTGAGTCTTTTTTTTTTTTTGTGAGTATTTGGGCAATAGGAATTATTTTATCTTGAGATGTTACATAAATATTGATCGCACCTTAATCTCTTTGACCACGAGTGTCCTAATTGTCCAGGTACAGTATTTGAAAGCTATTTTGTTGAGGTCACATTTACACCGTTCTTGATCACTGCACTTTCTTCTTTCTACAGTACAGTTTGCCAGTATTTTACCCTGTTTTCTTTTTTAAAGATTTTAAAGATTCTCTGATTTTGTACAAAATATCTGTCTGATTTGATGAAGCAATTTCTTTTATTTTCTTGTGCAATTTGTATGCTGCGTTTGTAATATCAGCAATGTGATGTAATTATCATTTTAAAAAATGAAATTATACCTTTAGGAGGAATCTGAATGAAACAATCAGCATTATCGTCACTGTTATATTCAGGGTCGCACTTTTGATATAATTATTCATTCAGCTCACAAGCCTTGTGTTGGTCTTTTTTATGCCTGAATCTAAGAAATTGTTATAATATTTTTAATTGTAGAATGTGTGTGCACATTTGTGCATTACCTATTTGATCTGCAGTTCTATTGATTACTAGCATTAATGACCCTCAAACTTTTTCAGATGTTTAATAAAAATCTGAATTCATATTAGTTGAACTATTGCTTGTTTATTATACAAGTCAGGGGTCATCTTGATGTAAGACAAAATACAGACTCATTTACAGTACACTATAAAGCATCTGAGGTTAATACATGTACTGTACAGGTGCATGTCAGTAAATTGGAATATCAAAAAGTTGATTTATTTCAGTAATTCAAATTAATAAAGTGAAACTTGTATATAGATTCATTACTCTCAGACTGATATATTTCAAGAGATACATTTTCTCAGACAATTTTAACATTGCTTAAGACCAGTATTACTTAAGACCAGAATATTTTAACACAGAAATGTTGGACTACTGAAAAATATGAACATGGTCAGAACTTGTTCGGGGCTCTCTTTGCATGAATTAATGCTGCAGTGATCAGTCTGTGGTACTGCTTAGGTGTTATGGAAACCCAGGTTGCTCTGATAGCAGCCTTCAGCTCTTCTGCATTGCTGGGTCTGGATTTAGGTCGGATGAGTTTGCTGACCAATCAAGCACAGGGATAACATGGTTCTTAAACCGGGTATTAGAACTTTTGGCAGTGTGGGAAGGTGCCAAGTCCTGCTGGAAAATGAAGACATCGGCATAAAGTTGGTCAACAGAGGGAAGCATGAAGTGCTTTAAAACTTTCTGGTAGACACCTTTGTCACACTTGGACTTGATAAAACACAGTGGACCAACACCAGCAGATGGCATGGCTCCCCAAACCACCACTGACTGCAAACTTTACACAGGACCTCAAGCAGCTTGGATTCTGTGCCTCACCTCTCTTCCTCCAGACTCTGGGACTTTGATTTCCAAATGAATTGCAAAATTTAATCTTGCTTGAAAAGGGGACTTTGGCCCACTGAGCAACAGTCCAGTCCTTTTTGTCTTTAGCCCAGGTAAGACAAATCTGATGTCTCTGGTTCAAGAATGGCCTGACACAAGGAATACAACAGTTGTAGCCATGTCCTAGATATGTCTGTGTCCGTTGTGGCTCTTGTCTCCAGCTGGCTCTCCTTGTGAATCTCCCCCAAATTATTGAATGGGCTTTGTTTCACAGTCCTCTCAAGGCTGCAGTTATCCCTGTTTCTTGTGCATATTTTTCCCTTCCATTCAACTTTCCATTAATGTGCTTATAGCACTTTGTGAACAGCCAGCTTATTGAACCAGACCGAGAAAACATTTAAAGGCTCAGTAAACCTTCACAGGTGTTTTGAGTTATTTAGCTGATTAGAGTGTGAAAACATGAGTTTCCAATATAGAATTTTTTTTTTTTAACAATATTCAAATTTTCTGAGACACTGAATTTAACTGTAAGCCATAATCATCAAAGTTAACAGAAATAAACATTTCAAATATATCAGGCTGTGTACAATTAATCTATATACTATATATAGTATATAGATTTTTGAATTGAGTTACTGAAATAAATCAGCTTTTTTTATTGAGATGCACCTGCATTTGAAATGCAGCAATACAACTTGCAAGAGCTTTAGTTATGAGAATGATTCTACACTGTCTGGGCCAAAAAAAAGTCACATACATTGATATTTAGTTTTGTCTCTTTTCAGTTTGCTTTAAAACAGCATAGTTTCACTATGGCATCGACTTATGCAATGTCACATTTATTTCCATTCAGAGCCACATTATTTTTTCTCCAAGATCATGTATTGATTATTGAACAGTCTAAACGCTGCATAAAGTCTTCTCCAGCAAATCCCAACGATTCTCAAAGGGGTTAAGGTCTGGACTCTGGTGGCCAGTCCATGTGTGACAATGATGCCTCAAGCTCCCTTAATCACTCGGAATATTGGAATATGCCTGTGCCATCAGGGGAGAAAAAGTCCATTGATGGAAAAACCTGGTAATTCAGTATATTCTTT
Organism: Clariallabes teugelsi; assembly: GCA_030014215.1. Taxonomy (NCBI): domain Eukaryota; kingdom Metazoa; phylum Chordata; class Actinopteri; order Siluriformes; family Clariidae; genus Clariallabes; species Clariallabes teugelsi. Next base: position 20,425,950 of record JAQMYG010000035.1, on the reverse strand, counting down.
TTTTTTCCTGTGCACATAACGCTGTTACCAAGACCTGACCAACAGAAGCCATTTAACCAACAAAAGCGACCCCACATCATAACACTGCCCTCATAGGCTTGTCAGACACGAGACATGATGGGTGTATCACTTCATCCGCCTCTTCTTATCCTGATGCACCCATCACTCTGGAACAGGGTAAATCTGGACTCATCAGACCCCATGACTTGTTCCAATACTTCACCATCTATTCTTTATGCTCCCTAGCAAACTGAAACCTTTTTCTGATTAGGCTTACTGATAAATAGTTTTCTGTGTAGTCCCAATCCTTTGAGTTGTCCTTGTGCATATGGAAATGCTTATACTTTCACTATTATGCAAAGCTGTGAGTTTTAATGTTTTTTTCCATAACAAATTGGGTTCACTAAATGTTTAAGCTATTTCCCATCACCATGATTCAAACAGTTTTCCAACCGCACAATTTCACTACTATCCTTCCAGGTTATAATAATTTGTTTTTACAGTTTCAACAATCTGCTTAGTTGTTGCAGCAACATCTTTGCCACATCTGCAGTGTATTGTGCCATGATCTACTAGAACATATTATTTCTTCTGTACATCTACTTGATTTCCTAATATTAGTGTATGGATGATGAAACACATAATTATTTGAATTAAGAGAGCGGACTGAGGCCAAATGCCTTACCACTAAAGGCATCAAATGCAAAATGCAGTGCTGCATCCTGGAAGAAACATTCTACCAATTCCACTTCAGCTCCAGCGTCTATCGCTGGTGTTACACAGCCTCTAGCTAGTCTTTGGGAGCTGTAAATACTTCATGATTCATGATTCATGAGTACTTCTGAAATGATACAGCTCTTATTGTACCTTAGATCCTAACTGTAGTCATACTGATCGGGAGCAATAATTATTATAGAAATAAGATTTACTCATTTGTTTTGTGAAAACTGGGACATTTTCATTCAGTTAAGAATGCAGTACAGGAAACAATTGCGAGTTGTCGAGTTCTGTATATTAAATGTCATGTGCATATTGAGTCAATATGGGAATTTACAACTTTGAATACTTCCCAGCATGGACAGCAACATGGATGAAATGAGGAAATGAGGTTTGTTATGTGAAGAGTAATCTCCTTGAGTTTAAAGCTTATGTTTTTTTATATTGAATATTGAACCCCAGCTTGTGGCACTGTCTACACTATACACTACATGGTCAAGAATGCCTAAATGTTCCAAAGAAAAAAAAACTGATTTTGAGTTCTTTGCCCAAAATCTGCTATGATATGGGCATTCTGTTTGAAAATTCACATTATTAGACAATAGTCACTAGTTTTTTTTTGTTTTTTTAAGGAACAGTGGTCATATTATGACCACTAGAGCGCGCTGTTACTCATGTAAAATACATTGGGCTTTCCCAGCCTGCCCAGGCATGGCCATTGAAAAGTTCAAACATGCAATGTTTTTTTAAATATTTCAAATAGACAGCCATTTTTTTTTCTGTGGGGATCAAATCCCATGATCACCAAGGTGTTCCTTTTGGGCTCTTGAGCAAGGCTCAGAGATGTATAATAGATGTATAATAAGATAAAAAATATAAGTCGCTCTGGATAAGGCCGTCTCCCAAATGCCTAAATGTAAATGTTGGTTATTCTGAGGATGGACTGTCCCTGAGTACCTTCTTCAATCGAATTATAGTGCAATTTAAAGACAAGGGTAAAACATCAACAGAGTCTTAAACTTGTCAACCAGGATCTACTGAAAGATGTCTTCATACTCTTCTTTAGAACAGCCCTCTTATTCCATGCCTAGACAAGTTACTGCTCTTAAAGCCACTAATTATTAGTCAACAAATTATTAATAATGTAAAAATAATTATGTACCCTGCGATGGATTGGCACCTTGTCCAGGGTGTACCCTGCCTCGTGCCCTAAGACTCCTGGGATAGGCTCCAGGTCTCCGCGACCCTGAATACAGGATTAAGCAGTATAGAAGATGAGTGTGTGAGTGAGTAAAAATAATTAAACCTTCCTTGCTCAAATGTTTTACACATTTATGCATTTAATCATAATACAGTAGATGTCTATTTATTTCTTGCATGTCATATAAACACAAAGTTTACTCTTTACAACCACTTGGCATTAATTAGTCCAGAACAGATATTAGCATGACAAATTATTGGATTACCCAATGACACAACACCTACTGTACAAGTGAGTCAGTTCATTTAGCATGTGGCTCCCATGAACAATATTTACAATAACTGTGACATTTTAACACAACAAACATTTAACACAACATTTTTTTTTTTTTTAATGTAAGTATCTTCCCTGCAGTTATTTTCCTACATAATATGTGATGATGAATAAGTAGCCTCAAAAATTGTTTCCCCCTATCAGCATTTGTCAGCTGGTAATATTGGTGTGACCATTCTGTGTTATCAGGTCAGACTAAGCGAAAGAGATGGCACACATGTATGAATTGAGGCTGTTGAGACTCAAGGAATCGAGTGCACAATGTAATATACAACAGCCACTTTCTATCATTATAATCACTACTCCAAAGTCCAGTAGGCTAAGTGCAGGTCATCGTGTTCACAGAAACAGCCTGATGTTGTTATGACACACATATTTCCTGTCTCAATCTTAGCTGCCTTTGGATGCAGCTACAAAAGGGTCTTACACTGCTGGTTACTGAAGTATGCATGCAAGCCACTTCGAAATATCGATTTGAGAAGAATAGCAAAAATAAAATCCACTGATGAAAACAAGTAATGCATGAGTAATGTATGATGTGCCCCAAGAGACATTTCATTGTATATCTGGCTATAGAGAACGTACATACTCCCACCATTCCTCTTCTATATAACTTGTGAATATCTGTCGGAAGCTGGCAGGGTTTGGAGTAACAAGAGTCATGGAACATTGTGTCCTGTGATTTCTCATAATCATACTCTTTGAAATAGCAACCCAGTCATTGAGTGTGTGTGTGTGTGTGTGTGTGTGTGTGTGTGTGTGTGTGTGTTTTCCAACAGTCACTTGCAGTCTTATCTGCACTCAGGGTGAATCATCAGCAGAATAGCTGTAAGGTCAAACTTTGTCTCAAACGCCACACACATGCCTTCCAGAGGTTTGACTTCCTGATCTTACATTGTTAATCTAGAGCTAAGATAAACAGCTATTATAAGTTAAGAAATGTACCCCTCTCTTTTTTCTGTTTCTCTTGCACACATCTCTCAGAAGGCAAAATTTCTCTGTGACATTTTACCCCTTTCTTTCTTGTCACTTTCCAGGGATCGAGGGACTGTTGCAACCTCTTAGGTCCATGCAACAGAAGAGATCAGATGTGAAAATGCAACAAAAGCCTATTTTATTGGAAAGGAATACAATTACTGCCTAAGAGAGGGGCAGACCACTTTGGGAGGAGCCCCCACGCCAAATCTGCACTAAAATAACAATGGAAGAAATGCAACTGGCCTCTTCTTACATGCTGGCAGTTTTATTTTACAAGCCAACATGCAAACGGTAATCTCTTAGATAAAGACAGCGGCTGTGCTGTTTGGAAAAAACATGATCATGCAGTAGTTGGCTCCCTGCTCTAGTGTCGTCAGCTTGATTAAATGCAGGTCTTGCACGGATGCAGTATACAGAGCATTAAAAAAAAAAAGAGTGCAGTCTTTTTCTTACCCTTTCGTATCAGGTTTGTGTCTTTAATTTCATATTATGAATAATGAACTAGACAATAGCTAATATGCATTGATTAAGAAATGAGCAAATTGTTTGTCTTCCAAGCACTGTGCTCTTACATTGGTTTTCTGAAATTGCATGTTCCTTATCATGCATCCAGGTGATTAACATAATTAATGAATTTCTTGGTATAGCTGGAGAAAAACACATCTTCTTTCTATGCATGAGAATGATGGCCCCGGCTTTCATTCTAATTATGCTGGCCTGCATGGCATGGTGCTTTTTTTTTTTTCTCTGACAGCCTTCAGCTTTTGTCTTATCTCTCCTCTGTCTGCTCTCTCTCTTTCTCGCCTGCTGTGGCCTGTTTGCCACAAGATGGATGGTTTGTAGAGAGCATATATCATACGAGGCTTGTCACCATTATGATTATGCTTGTAATGGCCTATTTTTGATCAAATAACACGAAAGGGATCTCATTCACACATCCTTGCTCTTCGTCGCTGCCTGAAGGCGTTAGTGCTGACCTGAAATTGCTAATTAAAATGGACAGTGGTGTGCATTAATACAGCATGCCATTTCATGACAGCTGGCATGGAAACGTGATCACAAGATCACAAGGCTATTACAGCTCCTGCTACACATCATCATACATTTATTTTACAAACCGGACTGATGTATGTTCTGCTTTTATTTATATAGTCTTGCAGGGTAGGATTAAATATTTCCACTAAAGCCATTTAGGATTTTAATATGCCTCAAGGAGCCGTAGTGATTCTTCTGATGATTACACATCTATAAAATGAAGACATGTAAGTTTTGCTACACTGCAAACTAACAGTCATATCTGTCTTTTCTCTTTCTTACAGACATACAGCCAGACGCCTCCTGCTATCTGTTTCTCATGTGGGATCCCTGTTCTGTCTTCCGCTCACTGACTGCTTGTAACCCTGACCGATTAATACAGCAAACAAACAAACAAACAAAACAAATGTGAAACTAAGATGGTCATTAGAGAAGGATAATAAAGAAAATGGTGTGTGGGTGTGTGCACTTGTTTGTCTTCCCACATCAATAGGACTTGTATCATTTCACAGCTTTAAGTTGAAGATGAGGCTGTTCTTATGACAAACCTCTTGCTAATTATGGAAACTTTGTTTCTTAGATTAAGCTAGCACATTGACATCAGACCAAAGGTTTAGATTTTTTTTTTTATCTGCATCACACGTCAAGAAATATTTTCAGGAACAAAAGCAGGGTTCTATTTTAAAGTTTGAAGTATTTACATTACTGCATCCTGATTTTGTTCCGGAAGGTATTGCTTGACATGTGGTGCAGATAAAAATGTTTACATATTTTTGCTATATATTTTCCTTAACAATCTATTTTAAATCACGTTCGTAATCAAATTTACTCTGTTAAGAATATAAATGAACCAAGTACATTGTAAGGATCTATATGTGTATGTGAAAAGTTGATACAGAGTAGGCTCTGTAGGCGATGTCAATTAATCACACCTCTGGAATTCTGAGCTTGACTTGCCATCCGTGACAATATCATTAATGTAAATATGTTAATTAGACATCATGGTAATTACACCGAGATTATAGCTTGTGGCCATCAATTCAAGTTGAAAAGGTCATTATCAACTGATGGTGCATTGTAGACTTTTCTCTCCTATGGTATACACATGTAACTGTCTGATACTGTATATTAATATCTCAAAAAGTAGGAAATATAAAACATACAATTCTCATTTAAGACAAAAAAATATTTTAACCAAATATAATTTTCTGTATTTTAATAAGAAGAAAAATGGCTGATGTTACACTGACTAATTACTGTGAAACCCCAGATATTGATGTTTTTAAGCTTCCAGAGCTTTAAATGCCTTCAGGCCATGAAGTGCACAGTGTGCAATCAATGCATAAAAGAGAGGTATTGAAAAATGCAAGATTTCACCAGACAGCAGACAAACTGTGCAACTGTATTTTTTAAAGAATCGTATCTTTGTTTGAACTACATACACTGTTTGGCCACCTGGCATTCACCAATATGTGCTTGTTGAATATCCCATCCCAGATTGAATCCCCCTTTGTTGTTATAATAATCTGCAATCATCTGGAAGGGCTTTCGACTAAATTTTTGAAATGATTTGACTTTTTAACCACAAGTGTGTTAGTGGGGTCAGGCAATGATGTTGAGTGAGAAGGCCTGGTGTACACTCCCATTTTCCAATTCATTCAGTCCAAGTTCAGTAGAGTTGAGATCAGGGCTCTGTCAGGCAGTACTCCAATCTTAGGGAACTATGGCGTCTGTAGAATTGTATAATTCCAACTTTGTGGTAACAGTATGGGGAAGAACCACTTGCTGTATAGGTGTGATTGTCACAAACTTTTTTCACATAGTGTACATTGTACACTAAAAAGTAAAAAAATCTACCTATAATAGTAGTACAATAGTGTTTCATAAAGAGTTCCTACAGTAAGAACAAATTAAAACATAATTATTTAATGAAAACAATTGAAGAGCCTTTGAAGAATAATTTTTGCTAGAATTGTAGAATATTGACTCACACAAGATGAATCAATCAGTTTTCACTGTTTTAAAATTTGGCTGGCTCACACTCAATGCATATTTTATATTATCCGTACCTCCAGTGGCTTCAGTAATACCTTTAAAATTACCAAACAATTATATTTAAATACCAAACAAATATTTTTCAAAAGAAGCCCCCTTTAACCAAAATAATCTCTGAACATTCCATAAGAATTACATCAAAGCATTAAATCCTTGTGACATTTATTATGACCTTTAAAATTTGCTTATATTTTAATTTCTTTTGTGTCTGGCTTTTTTTTTTGTCCAGCTGTGTGAGAGGCTCAGTAACAGTGTGTGTGTGCCTGTGTGTTTGGGGGAATTGCACTTCCAACAACTCTCGCTGCACTCTTCTGATGTCTCACCATGACCATGCCACTTTCAGACCAAACATTAAATATTGATATGTATATGGAATTATGAAATTAAAAACACTTCTTATTTACAAACATTTCTTATTTACAAATACAAAACCATCATCAAGGGATAGAGTGAATATTTGAATACATGAGTTTCTGTATTAAGCATATCACAATATATGTAATGAAACATAACAGTAATGTACTGTATGCCCAACAGAAGTCCAGTCAGTGAATTTGAATTTATTTAAAATAATCAAATTTAAACCACTGAAAGATTTAAGGGAATGATGCATTATATTTGGTGTAGGTTGACCACAGTCCCTTAATTATTAATGATTTTTAATTAGTAGTTAACATTTAAAAAAAAAAAAGTTGATCATGGGAAAAAAAAACTAGTCAAAGACAGAAATGACATTTCAGTTAAATATTTTAGTTGTTTTCTCCAGGTGATGGAGCTTAAGTTGAATTATCAAGTAAGTTCAAGGATGGATAAAATCTGTGTTTTGTAAATGTGTTAGGAGAAAATCAATAACAGCAAACTCAAGCCTGGCAGCTGATTACTGCAGGATGCTCTGTGGGCTAATAGGGAAAAAAAAGAAAAGCAAATCAATCATCACATTAATTTGTTTTCCATCAGTCCTGGGAGAAATCATCTTTATGCTTTCTTTCTGTCTCATTATACTTTTTAATCAAGACTCTGTTAAAGCTGCTTTTAAAAGTAAATAGGCTCTTTGCCCTTCCCCCCACAACATACTTGCTTTGCAGTCATTGTACTTGCACTTATTATGCTACAAAAGACTGAGCGGGCCTGACATTTCCACGGCATGCATAAGAGCCTGGTATGCAAGCCTTCTGTGATAATGACATTGCTTTGAGCTCGTTCTCCCCCATGCCTTCGCTAATCAAGATTCTCCAATACAATTAAAATCCCAGCAGCTCACTGCTAGGGTGACAAACGTGTCAAATCATTTCTCTCTCGGACGGCATCAAGCCAGACGGTGTTGTCTCTTCCTGCATCTCTAAAAGAAATGCAAAAAATGACCCCCCTCGCTCACAAGGATGGTAGATGGGGGAAATCAATGAGGTTGCGAGACAGCAAGCAGCCACAGAAACCTGCTTTAAATTCCAAAAGCTGAATAAGGATATTCACGCATCTTTAATTCAAGAGGGTCTGACTTTGCCTCTAAATGACTTCCACTATGCAATTACCAAGGGCAACTATTCTCTGCATGGAGCTGACTCTTATGTGATTTCAGTAATTTACAATTGGCCATTTTTCATTTAAAAATACAACATGGCATGATGCACATTTTAAATGTGCTTCAGGTAGGTTTAATCAAGCTGCAGCATTGTACGTTTGTGCCATAGGGATTACTATATTTCCCAATCAGTGGTGTTGTAGCAGCTATTAAACAAATTCCCATAAGCACTTCACAATTTTTTATTAAGTTGAGGTTTCTATGCATTCTCTACATTTCATGTTGTCACCTTTGGGGTTAAAAATATGGTGGTTTGAATTCCTTGACTATCTCTCTCATTTTCCATATATGGAAGGTTATACAACATGTGGATATTTTCTTTGTACTACTTAACCATTCTGAACCCTTTCACTCACCTCCTGTCACTCCTAGCCCTGTCCAATCCACAGATTCGAAACTGCTCTTCAGTTCTTTGACCTTCATTTACATAATATAAATCTCCCTCGAACAATGAACTTAACAGACAGCCTTTTGTCATAGTATGCATTTACAGGTGTTCATTATAACAAATATTTTTTTCCACAAACACCTAACATAACACATAACAGTGGAATGTTAAGAGCGTTGTTTAAAGAACCAACAATTGGAAGTTTGGGGGATTTAAAGTGTCATCATTCCAATTATTAGTCCATAGGAGAAACATAGTCCTCAAACACAAGAAGTGTGATTTTGCACAGCATTGCCTTTAAGGAGTTATACATATTTTGTAAAATATAAAATTATGTGTGCTGCAACCAATTATACTGTATGTTCATTATCATGGGCACAGTATTTTTGAAGTAGGCTGCATGTACAGTTGAGTGCAAAGTTTTTTTTTTTACATACTTAAAAAAAAAAAAGAACATTAATTTTACCAGATAGGCCATGTGCTGTGATATATATTATATTTGCTTCTTCATTATGGCAACCTCACAAAAAACACAAAGGAGTCAAATGTTGTATGTTGCTATAAAAGACAATATATAATTTGAACACCTTAAAACACCTCTCCGGGAACCATCACCTTATCGCGGTGGAGAGGTTTGCGTGCCCTCATGAACCTGGGAGCGGTGTTGTCTGGAGCCATGTGCTCCTGGTAGGGTCTCCCAAGGCAAAGTGGTTTCTAAGTATGGTTTAAAAAAAAAAAAACATCAAAAAAAGAGGAGGAACTGGGAGGGAGGAAGCCCGGGGTCCATGTCTGGAGCCAGGCCTGGACAGAAGGCCCGTCAACGAGCGCCTGGTGGCCGGGTCTGCCACGGGGCCCGGCCGTGAACAGCCCGAAAGAGCAACGTGGACCCCTGTCCTTCTCCATCTGGTGGACCCACCACCTGCGAGAGAAACCGATGAGGTTGGGTAGCAGTGAAGGTCGAGGGCCTCGACGGACCAGACCCAGGCGGCAGAAGCTGGCTCTGGGGACATGGAACGTCACTTCTCTGTGGGGGAAGGAGCTGGAGCTTGTGCGGAAGGTGGAGCGTTATCAGTTAGACCTGGTGGGGCTTACCTCGACGCATAGCCTCGGCTCTGGATCTATACTCCTGGATAGGGGTTGGACTTTTTTCTTCTCCGGAGTTGCCCAGGGTGTAAGGCGCCAGGCGGATGTGGGGATATGTACTTGGTACCAGAGCACCTTAGGGATGAAGGTCATTGATCGATTTTGTGATCGTACTGTATCATCTGACCTGAGGCCATATGGACAGTCGGGTAAAGAAAGGGGCGGAGCTGTCAACTGATCACCATCTGGTGGTGAGTTGGGTCAGGTGGCAGGGGAGGCCACTGGACAGACTTGGTAAGCCCAAACGGGTAGTGCGGGTGCATTGGGAACGTCTAGGGGAGGCCCCTGTCCAAGAGGCCTTCAACTCCCACCTCCAGCGGAGCTTTTCCAGCATCCCTGTAGGAGCTGGGGACATTGAATCAGAGTGGTCAATGTTCAAAGCTTCTATTGCTGAAG
>JAQMYG010000035.1:20391751-20406191 GCA_030014215.1 Clariallabes teugelsi | reverse complement strand
TGTAAAAGAAAATGAATCAATACCTGTGTATATGTGTGTGTATATGTGTGTGTATATGTGTGTGTATATGTGTGTGTGTATGTGTGTGTGTGTGTGTGTGTGTGTGTGTGTGTGTGTGTTGTCGGTTGCGGTTTAATCGTTTTGCTGCACTGAAGTTTACTACTTATTAATCTGTAAGTACCACCTCACTGTAGTTGTCTACTGCTGATTTTCTGCTCCACTGTTAAACACATGTGCTACCCAGGAAACGATCGGTCCTTGTTTAACAACAGAACATGGCAATTTCTTAATTAATATCGCTTGTTAGAAGTTGATTTTCTTTCTTTTTCACATCGCAATTATTTGATTTGCTCACTATAATTGCAAGGTTATGCATCACTGCCTTTCCAATTTTTACATTTTTTTTTTTTTTTTACTATTTTAATATTGACTTGTGTGGTTGGGACTTGAGCAAGACGACACAGGTTTGCACTAGAAGCTTTCAGAAGTAGCTATGTTGGTCATTTAGTTATTAATTCCTTAAGACAGAATATAATGCTTCAAAACATTTTTTAACAAAATATACTTCTTCTACTACTACTATTAACAATAACAGTTTAATAAGTAGTTAAACAATTCATTAGAGTCTGCTACAAAAAATATCCCCCCTCCCCCCCTTTTTTTGTACAAAGGTTTAGGGTTTGTGAATTAAAACTGGCGTTGCCAAATGTTCCGGAGAGCAACGGAAACCATTATAATACGCTGCTCCAAAAGCAAAATATGTGACCTTTTTAAAAAAAATAAAAAAAAACATTTCTCTTGTGGAATAACTTTTTAATATATTGTCGTGTGCACACAGCTCAGCTTTTAACCATAAAGCAAAGTACCTGTTCAAATAAAACAACAAAGGCCTTCATGTCCCAAAGATATCTTGGAAATCAACAGAGTGACAATATAAATGGAACGTACCCCTGCAGTTTTAATGTAAAAGCCTACGATCCTTTTAAATGTAAACAGACAACATGCCGTGCAAGAAAATATCTCGGGAATATAATAACAAATAAGATTGTAAGATAATAAGATAATAAAAAAATGATTTGTAGGATAACGATCTGTAGGCTAATAACTTCTGTTAAATTACAGCAGTGTTCAAGATATCCGGAAGTACTTGCATCCTAAATTCAGCTAAATACAGCCATAAGCTTCGATTCCCGGGTGATGCTGTAACCTCTCGCAGCCAGAGGTCTAGAGAGAGCTGATTGGCCGAGCTCTCTTAGCAGGGAGGGATGAGAGGTACTTAGTGCTCCCACATTAATCAGGGCTCTACAGCCAATTAGGGGCGTCTGTGAGCTCACGCAAGCGGAAGGAGCGGATAGCGCTGTCCTCCGAGTGTGTTACGCCGCCCCCAACAGTGCGTAAGCGAGCAGTTCGAAAAGATGCGGTCGGCTGGTGTCACGTGGTTCAGAGGAAACGCATGATAGTCTTCAGCCCTCCTGACTGAGTGGTAGTAGTAGCCTTAATGTGGGAGCCCCCTAGTGACGGGGGGCGGGGAATTGGACACGACTAAATTGAGGAGAAAATCAGGGAAAAAACAGCCATAAGCCGAGTACACAATGTGTGACAAGGTTAATACAGTGAGAATGACAGTAGGAAGTAAAAAAATATATTTATTTTTAGCATAAAAATGTTATGGATCAAATTTACCTCTTAGCAGTAAGTAAGTAAACTTAGTAGTAAGTTTCTCTTATCCACTGCCTTAAGCTGTTAAAGCAGAAGCGTGGACGAGTCTCTCTGACTTGCTATTTCTCCTGAGTATAAAATACTCAGTGTTTTCAGTGGTGTGGTTCAGTCCTTAATGTTTCAGTGAGCTATGTTAGTGTGGCGTGTGTACATATTGTAGGTGTGTGTGTGTGCCACACACTGAGCCTGACTTATTAACAGATTGCTGCCACGGTAACATGCGTAAGACAATGTGGTTGTAAATATAGCAGCTTCCTACTTGGGAAGTGAGAAGGTGAGATAGACGGAGGAGGTATAAAGGTAGCTGATTAGGGGGAGTCATTATCTCAGTTAATTTAACTTTTTTACAGTTGAAACATGCTTGTTTTAACTCACAAAGGTAAACACTTTTAGGTAAAGTCTAATGTGTAAAAGTGAAACTGTGTGTGTGTGTGTGTGTGTGTGTGGAGTGGGGGTATGGTCTAAAGGAACCCATTTATAAACGAGCGCTTGCACAAATTTGAGCTGTAGCTTCATTAGATTGGCAGAGCATGGTGTTTTTAATGCAAAACGCATTATATTGCATGAATGCGTGAAAAGAATAAAACACATCCAGAAGGTCAAAAACAACGGGTGGCAACACATGGGCACACTTTTAAAGTGTATTGCATCAGCTTAGCAGTTTTTTTTTTGGTCATTTCTTTCTCTTGCATTTTTGACACACTTAATTTCCTCTCTTTTCTTGTGACACACACACACACACACACACACACACACACACACACGCGCACTCTTCCATTACCGGCTTCCAACCACTGTTCCAATAAATAGACATAATATTTTCAGTCAACTAACATACACGTTTCCCTTTAGGTTGCTTCTAAATACTGTTAATAGTGACCCTAGCTCATTCAGGGTGGTAGTAGTGTCTCTTCATCCATAAAGGAAGTGCAAGGTTCATTCATTGTGATGTCTGGATTAAACAGCGATGAAGAGCCACCACAATATCATGTAGAAAAGTAGTGTTTAAACAAAGGATGTAACTCTATTATATAAGGAATAATGCATGACCTGGCGTACAGTTACATAAAAATAATCAACAGTGGTAAGATGCAATTTAGTTTTAGTTGATTAGTGTGTCCCAAATTTTGTTAGCAATTAAATATTTATCTATTCATCTTCTATACCGCTTGTCCTGTACAGAGTAGTGGGGGTCTGAAGCCTATTCCAGGAGACTTGGGTCACGAGACAGAGTACACCCTGGACAAGGTGCACATCCATCACAGGCCACACACACGTTATAGGCAATTTTGGGCATGCCAGTTAACCTAATCTGCACATATTTAGACTGTGTAAGGAAACTGGAGTACCCGGAGGAAACCCGTCAAGCACGGGGAGAACATGCAGAGCCACCATGCCGCCACAATTAAATGTTATTTATTACAAAAAACATTACATTGTACTTTTAATCAGGTGTGTTTTATATGCTGTGCAACATCTGTAAAACAAGTTAATTCCTATTTTCTCTTATGTTATAGCAGTTATAAACAATCATCCACTCACTAGCTTTTCTTTTTTCTCTTACAGTACTTACAGTATAAGTTAATAAGACAAATGCAGCTTGGGATGTTACTGAGAAGCCAGAAAGAAAAGAAATCCATATATTTGCTGCCAAGATGTAAGAGGAAGTAGAGGTGTAATTTAGGAGTTAAAAGTTAGAGTGCTCACACCCCAGACTCCTTTTAGAAACATCAATTAAACACTTCCTGACATAAATGCTTTGACAGATGAACAATTATTACTGTTTATTAATTTGGTAAATAATAGCATAATTTAAAATCAGTTTTGTTATTAGCATCTGCCAGACAATTCTCTGTGAATTTTAAATGCTATAGAAATTATTGTACATTTAAACAAACACACTAATATATGGGTCTGATTTACAGCTGGAAGCTCGGCTAGAGCTAATTACTGTATATAGGAAATCAACAACCAAATTTAACAAGCAAATTTAAACTGCTAGGTGTGGTCTGAGTAATTCAGGAGCATTTGAATAGGACGGAATAAAATATAGGACTGGTCTCAGACACCACCGGTGTAAAGTCTTATAGTTCCGGACGGTTTTGTACAGTGGTATTCACACACCCACTCACATATATTTGGATAAATAGACTGCCAATGAAAACTCCTGTCTGTTTGGAAATGGCTTCCCTACATGTACTTTGCAACTTTCCATCCATCCTTTGTGTCTCACTCCCTTCTTTCTTCTTTCATCGCTTTGTCTTCGAATCTCTCTGGGGTTCTCTTTCTCTTTGTCTTTTCTCTAGAGAAGCTAGGAGTCGAGGGTAACTCCAAGCCCGCTGCTCCACTGAACCCAATCCCTGTTAGCGTCTAATGAGACTGTCATTTACACAAAAGAGAAATGACCTTCGAGAGAGTGTTATGTTGTGTAGCTTTTGTGTAAAAGAGTGTGTAGTTTTTAAAATTTTCAGTCGTTCACTACACACTCTTATTAACCACGATGCAGATTAATTTCATGAACATGATCCGGGTATAAAAGAAAATGTAAACACATTAGGCAAATTCGGGTTTACTTATTAGCCCCAGATCAGTTTTCCTGTTCTAAAATGTTTTGAATATTATCAACAGAACTAGTTTAATGCCTTAAAAACCATGGAACTGAACATCATCCTATTAGAAGCACATTAATTTAATAGGCATAATTTAAAGACAATAATTACAAATTCACGATTCATGGCTTCACACTCCACTGTCGTTATGTTTTATGTTGGGTATTTTATTTATTTATTTATTTTTTTGGGTACTGATGGAAAAGCAGCATAAGCCTGGACAGCATTTGTCCGTATTGTTCTAAGAAGCAAAGTTGCATTTGAAAAGGCTTTGTGGTGCAGTAGGGACTTTCCTGTTCCTTCTGGTTAATCTCTTTAGGTTGGTGCAGGTCTTTTTTGTAAGTGCTTTGTTTTGTAGTAGAGTGGGACTGAGGGTTTGACTGCAGGCCTCAGGGCACTAATTACTGACTGGGTAATAAGACACCCAGCTGTGAACCCTTATGTTAATTTACTCACGATAAATCAGAAAGAAACAGGACGACTTCTTAGTGTCTGATGTAATTCTGTGTCAGGGTCCGTGTTATCTGATAAAGAATCACTTAAAGAGGGGTGTGGGGGTGTGGGGGTATGGGGGCAGTCTGGTCCTTAAAAGAAAACCACTTTTTGGGGAAAAAAGTTCTTTTTAATCTTTATTTTAAAAAAAAATAAAATTAAGAGGGTTGTGTGTGTGTGTGTGTGTGTGTGTGCATGTAGTAGTTGTGGCTTGTGATTCACTATGAGGCTTTCATGAGCACAGTGTGACTGACTAGTTCAGAGGTGCCTGTATATTTTTTCCTGTCTTTTCAGTGCACAGATGTTGAGAACGGAAACTAAATTCACTGTTGTTTGGTTGTTTTGCCCAGCTGCCTGCCTGCACTCTCAATGCAAACGCTGAGACATCTTCTTCTCTCCATGCTGACTTTGTCCTCAGACCTGCTGAAATGCTTAAAGGCCACATCCTGCACACAGATAATGCTTTAAACACGCTAAGCCTGCACCTGAATCATGCATAACAAAATTCCCCTATCTTAATAAAAGCACACCAAAAAAAATGGCTTCAGTAATATCAGAGCTGATAAAAGTGCCATCCTTTTAAGGAGCAGAGTAAATGCCACTTAGCTGGATGAGGGCGGGAGTGAGGGAGAATATATCCCTGCCGTCAGCTCTTCCTTGCACTGATAGAGGTGACATCAAGGTGAAGGCACACTTGGTTGGAAATCATTGATATTCTGACTTGCCGGCTGCAAATGGCTCAGTGGCAGATGGAGTCTTTGTCAGGGAAGAAAAATGGCAGCCAGGGAATGCGGCTGCTGTTTTCTTCCCCCAACGACCCTCAATGCTGGCAGCCTGTGACCTTCCGCTGCTCGCATGACGATTCTGCCTTTGGTGCACTTTGATCAATTACTCTGTCTTCATTGTTTTCAAGAAACAGGGAAGGATCAAAATGGCATTTTCCTGACATGTTAGTGTTTTACACACACAAGTGCAAGATGGTAATGATTTCATGTTTGAAGTTCCTGAAACATAAAAAAAAAAAAATAATTGTCCACAGGTTTCCCATTTCAGTGATAATTTCTGTGCGTGTGTTTGTCAGCTTCGCCTTTTTGCTCTGTAGTGTTGAGCGTTGATTACATACAGGCATGTTGTTGCTTTGTTTCTGGCCTGATAGGCCAACAAATGCATATTTTATTTGTATTTTTCTTGCCATACTTTAAAATCCTGATCAATAGTCACTGAATAATAATAATAAATTATTAATAATGTATTAATATTAATAATAATTAATAATAATAATTTATTATTATTTGAATTAGCTGACTATTGTGATTTGATTTTAATTAGAATCTCCTTTTTTCATTCCGATTGCTGTGAAAGGTTTGCTTAGTGCCTGTCCTGTGTTTGGATAATTAATTTGAATGAACTCCTTGGAGCTTTAAACTTTATCAAATTCATCAAATATATAACAATTAATTGTGATGTCACAGTGGCGAAGTGGAGCGGGTTGTCCCCCTGCTCTCATTGTGAGACTCCTGTGTTACTGTCTGTTTGGAGTTCAGGCTGTTCCCTCCATGACAGTCTGGTTTTTCACCAGGTTCTTTGGTTTCTCCCACACATAGGAACAAAAGAAAGCTACTCTACATTGTCCCTAGGCCGTGAACCCAGGATAGGCTCCCAATCCATACCTAACCTAAATAACATAATTGCTGAAGATTATTATTATTATTATTATTTATTTATTTATTTTTTTTAAAGCCAGTTGTCATCCACCAGTTACAGCTCCCCCTATCATATGCCAGCTACCAATTCAGGAGGTTAAAGGTTATCACATGCTTCCTCTGAGATAAGTGAAAGCAATTAACTGCTGCTTATGCTGCATTACAGTGTGACATAACACATGCCGAGGAAAGCGCTATGCACCCCATAAATAACATCCATGAGCTTGCAGACATATATTTTTAATGCAGAGTTTGCAGGGACAACACATTTGATCTGATTTTGTTTAGGCATACCTGACCTGTCTGGGCAAAATGAGTATGTACTGTACCTAGAGCAATCTATAGATACTCCTGAGTATGAGTACAATGAATATGCAAACGGAAACTGTGCATTGGTAGACAGGCAGCATCTCTAAATATAATGTGCAATGGCTATCCTGCATGACTTGAGTACTCCCAGAATGTCTAAGAACAACAAGCCCCTTTTTAATCAAGCAAATTTTTAATCACACAAACAGCCAGAAAAAAATATAAGACTTTGTAACGACAGAAGGAAATGCTTTTGTTGTTCTTTTAATATTAGCTGTTTTTCCCCAGAGGTTGATGGTTTAGCTGATCTTCTCTTCCTGTATCTACATATTTCATGCTTATGTGTCCTACCAGACACATGGATATGACAGAGGTTAAATCAGATTTATACCCAGCATCTGTCTCTGACAGGTGTATGGTCTTGTCCCATTTGAAGACTGTTCTTTCCAGATGTTGTTCTGTATGATGTGGACTAGGCGAGGAAAAACCATGTTGGAATCCTTAAGGTTCTGTAGGTGTTAGGTTTCTGTGTACTCCGGGATTCTTTTCTGTTCTTTATAGTAGGCTGCAAGGATTGTAATGTTTACTGCCTGGTACAAGTAGCTTAATTGTTCAAAAATGCCTCACTGTAATTCTGAAGAATCTGGAGTTTCATCCGTTTATCTTTTACGTTGCCTCACTCTTAACACATGAAATGGTGTAAATGTACCTTTTACAAAAACTGATGCAGCTAAAATAGAGAATGTTGTATTCATAATGATTTAGTAATTATTGGAAGTTGAGCTAAGCAAAATAAAAAAATAGCTACTTAGAGCTAAGATTTATCATGAATTCACTTCATCTGTTTTTGTTTTGTTTTGTTGTTGTTTTTTTTTAAGACCTAGGAGTTAAAGATGAGTAATGTTGAAATATTGTACAAGAAGAGAGCAGGTTTGATTTAATAGGTTGCTATGCTACATTTATTCTTTAATTTCACACTTAGCTCTTCATTGTAAAATGTCTGGTTTGGGTAATTAGAAAAGCTTTTCTGTTTATTATTCGTAAGACTTGACTTCAGTTGGTATTGTGAGAGAGCCCTCTGAGATTAAAGTGTCCTGTGATGTCTTCTCGTTTTTTTTTGTTGGCAGAACTAAAATCCCATCTTTTTACTCAAGGTTCTATTCTGGTTTATTTTGATGTGGTTGCTGATGTGGATGGTCCTGGTGGTTTATGATTATTTGTACTTTTTGTACCTTTACTCACTCATCTTCTATACCGCTTTATCCTGTATTCAGGGTCGCGGGGACCTGGAGTCTATCCCAGGAGACTTGGGGCACGATGCAGGGTACACCCTGGACAGGGTGCCAATCCATCGCAGGGCACACACACACACACTCACACACTCATTCACACACTACGGAAAATTTGGGAACGCCAATTAGCCGGCATATCTTTGGACTCTGGGAGGGAACCGGAGTACCTGGAGGAAAATATTTACTTTACTTACTTTGTTTTGTAATTAACAGATTGTTAGAACACCTGTAATAAGGAGTGATACATGTTAAAATGTCCAAGCAGGCAACGCCTCTAGTCCAGTCAGGTTACTCGGTCAGTAATCTAATCTAACGGTTGTGTAATTTTGAGGAAAATGTTATTCTCATTCTTTTAAGATGTAAATCACAGGACACTAAAAGATGGTATTTAGCTTGGCCTATTTGCATTGGGCTTTCAGTGTGTTAGGTGTTTCTTTTTAATCATTTTATTAGACCACACATGCAGTAATGCTGCACCAACCATTAATGCAGCAATAAATTTGGGGTGTGGGGTATGTTTAGGTTGCATGTGCCATTTAATGTAATTGCTGGCTTAAAAATGAATGCCAGCTGATTTATATAGGGAGCATATTTATGCTAGGCTTAGGCTTGGGTGCTCATCATCTACCCTACATCATTACCTCGGTTACAAATATGAATTTATATTTTTCAGCATAACTCTGTGATTTGGTAATTTACAATCATAAAATGAATAATGCTTGTCTTAAAGAAAATTGAATGCCATCAATATATTACTAACAAAATATGCACATGCTAGAGTTAGCTGGCTTTTACGCATTTCTTGAAAACAAGTCCTCAATGCTGATTTTACTTTAGTTTATTTCTGTATTTCATGTAGTTCTAAATATCTGAAACAAGACATAGGAACTTGATTTGCATTTGTCCTTCATAGTTATTGATCAGGTTTGCTTTAGAGTTTACAGCTTTAGACTGTTTTTGCTGCCTTATTTTGAAATAAATTTTATTGGTGCTATGCAATAGACTGCCTGGCCACAAATGTTTTACTGAAATAACTACTGTATAATTGGTTTATGAACTATACATAAAATTATTAAGACCTGGAAGGATAGTAATGACACATCAAGACACAGACATGTGGTTGGAAAAAAATATCATGAATGACTGTGATCGGAGTTCAAACACTTGATGTAGTTGCATCAAAAACAGTAGAAATTACAGCTACGTATGTTCTATAAGGAAAGCAAGGGCACTTCCACCACAGGTTTGGGACTACACAGCTATGTGGATACAGGAAAGTCACTTGTTGGGTAGATTGCCCTGGGGGAAAATGGGCATATTCCAGGATTCAAGTAGTGAAGGAGTGGGTCTAATAGTATGAGGAATCATTTTCACACATAAATTGGCCACCGCAGAGAGGCCTGACCTCAAACCCATTGAAAGTCTTTGGGGTGTGCTGGAGAAGACTATATGGAGTAGTTCAACTCTTCCATCATCAATACAAGATTCCATCTTCAATTAACACAAATCTGGATGGACAAAAATGTGATTTTGAAAACTATTTCATGACAAACGTACTGTATGTTGTAACTAAAGCCATTTTTATGAATGGTTATGCTTGTAAGTTTATTGCAAATCAATCCAGACCCAGCCCACACCTTGTATTAGGGATTCCATAATTCAGTGTAATATCATGTGTGGGTCTTGGGTATTATACCTTTTTTTTTCAGTCAGTAAATTTAGTTTTGCAGTTTTTGTTGATTTGAAAGAAGGAGAAAGTGGCGTGGCCATATGAGAACTTGGGGCACCATGTAACTTGTGATGTCCTTTAAGGTCAGTTTATTTAATCAGTTTATTCAGCCATGAAAACAAATACATTTTGTGTATTTAGTTTGTTTAGGCATGAAAATCAGTCAATTGATATTTTTCTTTTTTCTAGACATTTAAACATTTCTTCTAAAACTACACGTTACACAGTGGGGTTTTTTACACTAGGCTTGAATGTATTTTGTCCCAATGTGAATGTATGTTGCTTGTAAGATTTAAACAAGTTAGTTGTCACTGATCGTTCCAGACCTTTAACCTTGAATAGAAATTCAGACCTTTGAATATAAAAGCTCCAGAGCATTTTATCTTTAAAAAGCATTTAACTCTTGTGTACACAAGATCAGTCAGTTTTTGTTTGCCATTTTATTCTGTAAGTTTTCTTAAATGCCATATTCAGAAGACTAACCACATGATCTAAGAAATTATACACAGACATACAATAAGTAAATAACATGCCCATTATTTTACGATAAATTGTATGCATCAAAATGTTATACATTTGTAAGCAAGTAAGGTTTAGCTATTAATACACTCTTCCTGTTAGCCCCTTTAACTTTCCAGGGCATAAAATGAGAGGAATGTTCATAATAGAGCTTCTAACAACACAAAGATGAAGGCCCACATCAACCAGGTTGTTACGCTATTGATATTTTACCCTATGTTTAGATATTTTTGTCTGGGACAGTCCAGCCTCAGTTTTCAATTTTCGCTCTTAGGCAAGATGAGTATATTCCAGTCTGAAACTAATAATAGTCATAAGAAGGGCAAAGAGTTTTGGTTGCATACATTTTATTATAAAACTGTGGGTGTCTGTTGAAGCTTGCATGTCTATGCACAGTTTAGTCTTACAGTATTCCTTTTAAAAGTATAATCGCACCTAAAGTTCCATTGTTTTTTTTGTTTGTTTGTTTTGTTATTTCCCCTCACACACCTTCTCACACAACTTTCCTTTGCCACGTTTTTTCTTTGGCACCGAGACATGAAGCTGGTTAATGTCAAGCAGATGTTCTTGGAATCCTTTATTATTCCAGCCGTGACTTTTAGTATTGTCATCCTTTTAAAATGCGTGTCATGTACATTTGCATATCTTCATGGCAAAAGTCAGATGGCCGGAGGAGGTCTGCTATCCTATTTGTCTATCTTAGCCTTCTTCAGGAGCATAGCCACAAAGGTATGGACTGTAGAGTGTACAAGAACTGATTTTGTTCAGCTCTTTCATTGTCTGTTTAAGGGTTTCAATGAAAAATTAAATTGAGTGTTTGTGCTCCTGTTTCATGGCACTAATGTGGATATTATGTCTTCACATTTTATCAGCAGCAGATCATCGTCCTGTTGTTGACAAAGTAGAGAAATAATTTCTGGAACAATTTAAGATTAAAAGGAGATGGGGAAAGATGAGCATTCGTATCATTTACAGCAGTAATGAATTGTTATTGTCTCATAACAAGCACTTTCTTCATGGCAGTAATGCATTTCATAGCCGAGTGTATTAACTAGCTTGAAATCTACGGTTGCCCTGTTTACTGATAAGAAATTGTGTAAAAGAAATTATTTAACTCTGCTCAAAATCTGAAATTAAATCTCAAAGAAGAAAAAGAATTGCACCATCCATGGCTGTAGCACAGAGAAAGAATCGTGAGCGATGAAAAAAAATCAATCATACACTTGTGTTTTAGTTTGTTTTTTACACAGTTACGAATTAAGACATAGCGAAGATCCTATGAACTTTTCTAAGACTGTAATTGAGATCTCAGGAGTCAACTTTTTTTAATAATTCAATTTAATAATTGATTTTGAGTTTAATATTGCTCAAACAGCACACTTTTGTTGATGCAAACCATTAATGCTGCATGTGTACAGTAAACCGCTGGGACATATTTAGAAAATATATGGTCCTATTCTTGCTTTCTTTTTTATTATAATAATTTTTTTTTGCCATGCTACAATTTATTGTACAGTCTGACCTCTTTCCTTATATTTTCTGCCTCTAAACCATATGTGCATTGCTCATCATTTTATAAATCTTTTACGAAAAGTGATGCATTACGGTAAAGTGCTTAAACACACTCAGACTGAGTCAACCCTACACTACTTTTAAACGTCTTTTGTGTTACACTGTGTACAAATAGCATTCTCAAAATGCCATAGTCCATAAACATCTCAAATAAGATGAAGGAATAGGCAAAGTCAAAAATCTTTATATTAGTCATTATGATTAAACTATGCATTGTTAATATAATTTTTATTTTATTTTTTCATTAAACCACTTTGTTTCAGTGTTAAGCTGCTGTTAAATCTGACATAGATTAACCGGGATTTATTTAAAAGAATCTCTTTATTAGATATCTTTTCAGGTGATGCATGCGTTTTAGCTCCTACATCTATTATGTGATTTCATTTATGCCTTGGGGAAACTAAAAATCAGACCGCTAATGTTGGATAAAGACTCCGAGTTCTGCTTTTACGCGGATCTGAAGCCCATTGTTTTCTATAAAGAGCGCACTTCAGCTCTGTCCCCTTTTTATTGTTCACATCTTTTATCTCTCTTCATCTCATATGGCTTAGTGACCTGGGTGATGTGAGGAGCTGATTAAGTACTGTTTGATCCTGATGGAATACATTATTATGGCAAGAAAGCAGAGCAAAGCATGTTTAATTTCCCTGAGCTGTCTTTTTCATAGTATGGGGCTTACCATTTGGGCATTTATTTAGCTTTTGTTCTTACTTTCGTGTGTGTGTGTGTGTGTGTGTGTGTGTGTGTGTGTGTGTGTGTGTGTGTGTGTGTGTGTGTGTGTGTGTGTGTGTGTTAAAAATGATGTTCCAGCTTCATTAAAATTCATCCTACTTGAGGCTCCGAATACAATTCCTGGACATATGACTGATGTAGATTACTTGAATTTGTCACAGGTTAATCTAGCACAATGACAGCAAATCAGAAGTGGAACTTCCATGTAGCATATGGGTACAAACTGAAATAGCCTTTCAATTGTGGCATTGTCTAAAAAATTCTAAATATACATGTGCGTGTTTCAAGGAAATGTGTTTTTGTGAAGAGTTAAAATCACTAATGAAAACAAAACACTTGTTATGCAGATCATAAATTTATGAACACTGAATAACTGGCAGGGTTGGAAAGAATTTCTAAAGGTCCTAGAGTAAATGTATTTCTTTCATTCATCTAATGAGCATGGGATTAAGTTAAGAAACCACAACCTTTTTCAAAAATTGAAAATAAATTGAAAATACCAATAATAATGGATCTGATGGTGTGTTTGGGGAAACTGTGAGAAATATTTGTGAAATACCATAGCCCCAGGATTTTTATTGTTTTATCTGAAACTTGACCGAACAGCCTAGATACTGTATAATGGTACTGTACATACTGTATATATATTATGAATTACTGTGTGTGTATATATATATATATATATATATAAAATTATTTTTGGCCCACCTTTAATGGCTGACTGAGAACAACAATCCATACCCACAAAGACACAGGGACAAATAAAGACCACCCTTCACATATAAATTCACCACCACTATAATTGCCTCTCTTTCCTTTTATAGATTTTTGTTGTCATTTTTTCCCCCTTAAAGTTTTCTATCTGCTATGAAGTTGCCAGCACCTTTCCCTGCCTGTCTGTCTTTTTTTTCTTCTTTTTTTTTTAATCGCTCCCACAGCTGTGTCTGGTTTTACCTGTATGATTAAAAGTTTGTGCTTAATATATTTGATATTTCAGGAGACTGGGTCATGTTGCTGGGTTTACAGTAGATAGTGGTGTTGTGGTTGTGGTGCTTGAGGACCAGGGCACTTTGGCTTTCAGAAGGATTCGTCCTTCTATGTTACTGAACTCTGTGTGTGTGCGTGTGTGTGCGCGCGTGCGCGAGCGTGTGTGTGTTAAGTGAGTTTGTGTGATTCAATACTGATGTTCCATGCTGATGACCAGCCTTCTGTTAGCACACTACCAGACAGCACACAAACAGAAAATAGACCTGGAGAAAGAAAGGGAGAGACACACGCGTGCACACAGACAGACAGACAGACAGGGTCAACACCATTACACTAGTTAGCCCTGTCTAAAATAAAATCCAAGGAAATCTGCTGAAGTAATCTTTTCCTCTACACCACAGACATCAGTCACTGATGAGGTGACGGGAGGTTTTAATTTATCCTGAATTACTCTCAGATTGCTAAAAATGAAATAAAGGACGGAGCTTAGTGTCAAATTTACAGAAACGCTTATTTGTCCAACTGACATTTACAGTATATACTTTTGTCTCTTATTATTGCTAATAGGTAGGGTTAGACAACATGACCCAAATTAATATTGTGAGGAATTATTTAAAATTTTTTCAAAGTGGCTAAAAAGTCTCGATCCATAAGCCTTTATCGTTGTATTCTTATTTATTTATTCAGATTTAAGATGTATTTGACGTGTGTGTGTGTGTGTGTGTGTGTGTGTGTGTGTGTGTGTGTGTGTGTGTTTTTCACCGCGTTTTGGGCCAT
>JAQMYG010000035.1:20343666-20385324 GCA_030014215.1 Clariallabes teugelsi | reverse complement strand
ATACAAGCACCACCTGTGACAGAGAATCGCCACCTCACAGTATACTATGATGTAACTGATGTAACAGTATTGGGTCAGTGTATAAAAACTTGTGTGTAAGAGACTGCAGTCAGTAACATGTGAGACAGGGAAACGGCTGCTGGGCATCTCAGGGATACTGATGGTATGATAACACCGCTCTTTACTTATATACGAAGGACTGATCACTTGAATCTGACTTTCTTGATATTTGATCTAATTACTATTGTGCTCAATTGGGGCTTTTTGAAGATATTCCCAGAGGGCACTGGTGGCTCAGTGGTAGGTGTTTCGCCTGCCATGCGGAAGGCCTGGGTTCGATTCCCAGCCAGTGCCCGACCACCCCAGCCACTGGGTGCAGTGCCGGTCCCAAGTCTGTGGCGACCCCTTGTCGGGAGCAGCCGAAAGACCAACAACAAATATTGTGCTCAATACAAGAGAGAAAGAGTAACTTATGTTAAGTTATGCTTGTTATTTAAGTGTTTCCATGTATATACTGTACAGTACAAAGAATGTAATATGATGTGTATTACATGTTTGCTAAACGGCTTATGGAATAGTATGTGTTAAGCTTAGTTAAATAATTTTGTTGTATTTGTTTAACTAATATTTATTAGAAGTAGTGATTTACCTATTACTTATCAGTAATAGTGATATACCTTTTTTGTGTTTTTTTTGTTTTTTCGTTTAAGGTTATCAACCACTTAGTTGAATCTACTTTGAACAATTGTTGTGCAACTTGAAAAGCTGTCAGACACAAGAATTAAAAAGTGTTTCCAGAGTTGATCCTCATGTCCCCTGTAGTTGGATAATGGCTTTTTGAAGCTGAAGTGCAAATTCCCAGACAAACATATGTAGTAAAATATTTTGGATGCCTTCCGCATTGTTTTACAATATAAAGAGAAATAAAAATCAGGAAAGATCATGGAATTAGACGATGTGTCCAAGCTTTTCACCGGCAGTGTATATATTTTCTTCCATGGTTGTTTAAGAAATGAGAAGCTACTCAGTGCATCAGTTAGGGTTAAATAACTTGTTGCCAGCTGAAACATATTAATCACTGCAGCAATTATCCAATGAAGGCGCTTAAATATTTACTTAGTTAAATCCAGGTGCCGACTTTTTTTTTTTTTAAAGCCAGATTCGCTGTGTGCACGTGTGCCTGCGTGTGCGGTTTTTATTATTTTTCCCCCCTTCCTGTTCCATATTTTTTCAGTTAACTGTGTTGATGTGGCACATGGTCCACATACATCACGTTTACTTGATTTTCCATTAGACCAGAGAGGTATGCTAAAGGTTTGACATTTATAACATCCTGGGGTGAATGCAGTTCTTTGACCTCAGTTTGCACACAATTCCAAACTTTTTTGAATGTAATATTCTGTGATTTGTGAAATACTGAGGTCCTCAGCCTTGCTGAGTTTACTCCAAAGGGCAAATTTTAATTTTAATTATTGTTAATAATCAATTAGATTGGGCATTGATGTGCGTTGATCTGCATTAATCTGTTCTTTTGGGGGAAAAAATTTAAGGCAAAATTTGTTTGTCTGCCTCCTTTGTGTCCCTGGCTTTTTTATGATTCTGTTCTAAGTTGATCTGAATTTACTATTTGCCCTAAAGTGGATAGTTAAGAAAGTTGTTTTCACAGCTGGGTAGCATTTTGATGGCACTGGCTGTTTTGAGATGAAAAGCTTTTTCTGTTTCACGTTTACAATTTGCACCAGTAATGACCTGCAACAAAAGTAGATGGAATGTGCAGGTTGTCTGTTTGGGTTATTGCTTAGTCTGGACTCTATATTAACTCAAATATAATTTCTCTACTATACTAAACCATGTAGACTTGTGGCGGGCATCTGATCCCCAACTTCCCGGAGCTGCTGCGCTCTTTCCTCCTCTACTGGGTCTGCCTCCTCTCTTCACACCTCCATCCCTCAGCCAGTCACATACTCCCAAGAAGAGCACACGGGGTTCTGCTAAAGGTAGCCTGCAGCCTAAGCATTTCTGTTTTAAGATTATCTATCTTTTTTATTAAGATGTATACATTTTTGTATAGCTTTTCTTGTGTCAGTTATGGGAATGGTGCTCTTAGCAGCAAGCCTGTTTATAAATCCCCTCCAGTCCAAGCATGATATAAAATAAATTGCAAAATGCTGCCAGTTGGGGTTCTAGAGCTTGAATTCTGGTGACTGCAATTACTGAGATTCCTATTATTTTAAACATCAGAGGTTTTATGCCCTAAGGTTTCTATCTCCAAAGCAAAAAACAGCATGCTGGTCTGTTAAGATAAGATAAGATAAACCTTTATTAGTCTCACAAGTGGGAAATTTGTTGGTAGGCTAAACATGAACAGTTTATTACCATTGGTGGACAATAAGAAATGTAGAGATTTATTACACTGTGTAGTGAGATTGATGTAATCCATGTGGTCCATGTGTGATTTTCTCCATCATAAAGGACTGAATGGTGCGGTCAGCGGAAATGGCAAAGCAAAATCTGCTTCCTCTGGAGCAAGCTCTACCTCCTCCTCACCCTCACCAGCTTATACAACCTCTGAACAGACCAGTGCACTCAAAGCAGGTCTAAACGCTCAAAACAAGCCCGCCATCCTCAACCACTGCAAAACCGAACAGTTAGCCACCAATCCTCCAAACTGGAGCAGGAAGCAGAAGATCAAGGCAGATCAAGCTCAAGAGAAAACAAGCCACAATACAAAAGAGGTGTGTTAATGTTCAGGAACTGAAGCACTAAAACAAGTAATGTGTTGTTTTCTCCGGGATAGGAATATGTGTCTTGTACTCAATCAGATATGTTTGTGTGCGTATGTGCGTGTTCGTATGTGCGTGTTCGTATGTGCGTGTGCGTATGTGCGTGTGCGTGTGTGTGTGTGTGTGTAAACTATTATTGTGATATTGTAATAATATAATGCTGCTGTTCTGGGCAGATCTTTTTTTGAGGGACAGAAAAATCTGCAAGTAGTTCAATTCATTCAGGAGAACACTGACAGGTTTGCTGGAAGCATGGTTTAGATTGATGGATGAGATACATGCATGTATGGAAAGAGAGAAAATGAGTTGTGTATGTGTGCAGACTATGATATGATTTGTCACTTCTCTCCATGACAGAAACTCTGTCTGACAGTGCCAGAGATTTCCAGCAATAGTGATAGCCAATCAGGATCCAGCTCTGACAGCTCCAGTGACACCCTAAGCAGTTTGGGCTCTGTCGACCTGGAAAATGAAGAAGATGATGAGGGCCTGAGTGTGTGCAGTGTGGACTCAGACTCTCAGAGAGGACAAGAAGTGAGCAGGAAGATGAAGGTACGTCATTCAAACTACTGATGCAATATGATGCATAAGGTAGATATATTGATAAATGTTTTGTTGTACTTTTTTAACTTTTTGGATTGTCTTTGGTCGTTAAATTAGATGTTACATTGAATGTATACCAGACAATCTGATTAAGCAATTCGTGTGCATTGTATAAAGGGACCTTCTGTGTAAACCACACTGTGGATCAGTTCCATACTATAACCACTATCATGGAAAGATGTGGTAACACTTTGTATTATGGTTCTCTTAACGGACATTGCTTAAAGCATTGGTTAACATGAACAAACCTCAGCATTAACAGTAAAGGAAGTAAAATCAACATGTGCATTAAGCAGTGTTCATCTTCAGTAATATATGTAATATATTCACTTACTTAATATATGGATTAATTTACTTCTGGTTTAGTAAACCAGAAGTTCATGTTTTATTAATGTTAAGGAATCCAGTAAAAATGTTAATTAAAGAAACCTGACTTTAATTTGAGAAATGCGACCGGGAGACAATGAGCCACTAGTATAGTTGTGTTTATTCCTACTGCCTTGTAAGCATAATGAGAATCAATACATTGTCTGTGCAATCATAAAGTAAATGATGATTTAAATGAAAGTTTCCGTTTCTATAAAGCTGTAATGAACATACTTTAAAGGCTTTGACCGGAACTGTGCTTTTACAAATCTGCAACCCACAGCTTCTTGAACCACTAAAAAATAAATTCTTAATATTAATTTGACTTTAGATGAGTCAGCTTTTCTGAGAGTTCAGTGTGTATGCGTGTGTGTTTGCTCAGGATTGTGTTTGAGATAGTCTGTTGTAACTGGTGGATCTTATGCACCTGTCTTCTTCCAACCAGGACTCCTCACAGATGGACCAAACTACAGGTTGCTTTTCTATTAGACCAGATCTGTGCTCTATGGACCTAACCCAATCCCAGGCTGCTCCATTATGCTTCCGCAGCTCAGAAACAAGAGAAGAACACAGCAAACACACCAGTGTCATTCAGGCCACAGGAGTAGGCAGCACCAAGGCATTCTCTCTCCCTCCACAACCCAGTCGAGATGGCTCCAAACCGTTGTGTCTCACCTTGTCTCCCAAACCTCTCTCTGTGTCCTCATCTCCAAAACATCGCTCCGTCTGTGTATCTCCAAAACCAATTTCTCATTCTCCCTGTCCAAAGCCAACATCTCTCTCTTCCTCTCCTAACACCTCCACCATCAACTCCTTACCCAAAACCTCATCACTAAAAAAAGCCAGAAGTTCTCCAGACGAGTTCCTCCTGCACATTAGTGACTATATTCAGCACAAGCAGTTTACAGCCTCTGTCTCTCCCCCCCCCCCCACTCTCTCTCTCCTTTCCACTCCTTTTTTTTTTTTTTTGTCTTATGTTGACATCACTAGCACTGGATTGCAGATCAGAATAGGAAACATGAACTGTTTTAACTGGAAAAAACTATTTAAATCAATCATCTGGCTTTTTTTCTTTCTTTAGGAGATCATGCAAACTCCACGCACAAACGCGCACACACACATTAAAAGAAAGTCAGTAAATTTATCAAGAAGGTGTGTGCCTGGCAGAGAAAAAACTATTTAAATCAATCATCTGTCTTTTTTTCTTTCTTTAGGAGATCTTGGTAAAGATTACTATTATAAGTAAAGGACATACAGTAAAAGCTAGGGTTTCTAATGTGCAGGTTGTAGGTCTTGGCATTATTATATTCCCAAGTACAAACATATACAGTAGGAATCTACAAGGATGAGAAAATGCATTTAATTAACTATTCACAGACTGAAAACTCGGACAAGGAGAGACTTGCCTGACAGGCTATTTAAATAACATTGCACTGTATTTACTGTATGCAGCCTGCACTGAGGGTGGTGATGGCAAACAGGTGCTGGTACTTAGTGCTGGTATTCAGTGGAATAATTAATTCATATCAAACATGGGTTTTTTCAACATACATACAAAATGAATAATACAGGACCACTCACAGGGTTGCAGAAATCGATTAGAAAAACAGCAAATACTGTTGCTGGTTAATAAATATGTCTCTGCTATTTCTATTTGTTTTAATGCTTGAATAATATGGATTTAAAAATTTTCAGCATGTTTTTATTTTTGTCTTCCCTCACAATAAGTACAAATAGACATTATTTTAATACAGACACCCTGAAGTTTAAGCATAGTTATCTGTTTTAGCATTCAGGTCAAGTTGTGCCCTAATGAGCATGGCACCATGATAATTTTTTCGCAAGGAAGTGTAAGCCAATAAGCCATTTAAAATGAATATTATTCAACGTATAAATTAGAACAGGAAATTTGGACTTTGGAAAATAAAAAAATATAATGCCTCCCCCCCCCCCCCCTTTTTTTTTTTTCTTCAGAAGGGGGTCAAAACAATATGGAGATGTTTGGGTTAAGAATAATGCATTATTAAAACCTTCAAGGATAATAGAGAACTTCAACTTTGTGGAAGAAATGTGGTCAGAAAAAAAGATAATGAATGGAGATCACTTGGTGAAATCACAGCCATGTTTAATAGTGAAAATACGAGCATTTCCACACACACAGTGAAGTTTCTCTACCCTGATGGCACAAGCGTATTCCAGGACTCAAATTGTGAAACGATTTATGGGAGCATGCGGAATCATTTTCACACATGAATTGTCCACCACATTGCATGTGTAATCAAAGTAGAAGGTGAAATCTGTGTGTGACGTTTTTGTAGTTGTGTTTTTCCAGTAACTTTGTAGTAAAATAATGTTCTTTGCAGCACTGCTTCCATGATTTCCATCTAATAAAAGTCATTTGAATTAATTTAAGGACTAAAAAATTGTTTGGTATTAAAACTTTTATGAACATTGTTTTCCCCACAGGCAAAGGAACACCAAGAAACAAATAAATCCCTGAGGAAAAGCGTGTTGTCTTCATCACTCTCGCCTCCGTATGGCTCCAAGCTCAAACCCCCCAATCATCAGCACTCCAACCTCTTTCTCCCCTCCACCCTGCAGAAGAACTCTTCCCATAATAATGGAGTTGTTCAGAGTAATGTGCAGGATGCTCCCCTGGCACTTATTACCAAACCTCGCTCTGATGGCTCTAAAACCCCAGATAAGCCTTTACTAGCAGCCACCAGTCCCTGCTTTAACACCCCCATCAACCTGAGCACTGGAGCCAGACAGTCTTACTCTGGACCTCCTGCCTCAAATCAAACTTCCACACAGCAAGCACCCTGCAGGGCAAGCAAAGGGTCACTGCTCCAGGGGAAAATGTTCAGGGAAATGGTATCTGACTTTCCCAGCAGCAAAGACTCAGACGGGTCAGGGGAATATGAGGATGATGAAGAGGAAGATTTAAGTGACAGTTTGTCAGGTTTGTATAGTAAACATGTGCCACATTAATGTGATTAGTGTGTGTTGAAGCTGTATTTTAGTAATGTTCTATTAGTATTGATAGATGCGTACATGATGAACCTTCTGTTCATTTACGTTCATTCTCTGTAGGTTCTGGCAGTAACCTGGACACTGACTCTGATGATGATGATGAGGATATTAAAGATGAAGAAATGGATACTGACACAGAGAGCATTCCACTTAAACTTAGTAAAAGACCAACCTCTTTGACAGACCCTTCTAGTG
Source organism: Clariallabes teugelsi (assembly GCA_030014215.1). Classification (NCBI taxonomy): domain Eukaryota; kingdom Metazoa; phylum Chordata; class Actinopteri; order Siluriformes; family Clariidae; genus Clariallabes; species Clariallabes teugelsi. The sequence continues at coordinate 20,378,344 of JAQMYG010000035.1, read as the reverse complement.
GGAAGATCAACAGCTCTAGTTCACTTAACCTACAAATCCATAAACCTGCTAAACAGTTGCAAACTATGCACAACTCCTGGGCTCTAACTTATCACAGCACCCCAAGTTCATCATGTGTGGCCACACCCCCAGGTAATAAAATACACTACATTAAAGTCACTGTAAAAAACACCCAACAATGGAAATGGAGTATGTCAACATAAGAAAAGTTAGTACTTAATTTGTGTGTGAGCATTCATTACTGTAGGTTGTTTTTCACTTTCAGCAAAGAGAAGAAGAGTGACAGATGAGCAGTCACTACGTAGGCCTCTTACACATGGGTAAGAAATCCAGTCACTATAAAAGAGCTGTAATGAAGGAAAAACATACTGTCTCCTTCACTCACTCACTCACTCACTCACTCACTCTATACTGTTGAGGGTCTTGTTATCTTGTTGAGGGTCATGACAGACCTGGAGCCTATCCTGGGGCCCTGGGGCTCTAGGCAGGGTACATGTTGGATGGAGTGCCAATAGAGGGCGATTATCGGGGGCGGGGCTTGTAGGACGACTACATCAAAAAAGTACACTGCTCATACTATAGGCAACTTATTAGCCTCATCTTCATGTCTTTTAGATTATGGGTGGAAACCTGAGCACTCAAGGAAATCCAAATCCAAAACGCATGGGCAGAACATGCAAACTCCACGCACAAACGCACACACACATTAAAAGAAAGTCAGTAAATTTATCAAGAAGGTGTGTGCCTGGCAGAGAAAATGAAAAGCCAAAGTAAAGCTTAAAAAAAATTCTCAGCCCATGCTTCATTTAAGTCAGGCTCAGACTTGCTTGACTAAAGCCGTGGCACCTGTCCAGAGGAGAAAAGAAGAAAGTGCCACTGTTTCTGGCTTCCGTCCTTCCTCCACCCATCCATCCATGCTTCCTCCCATGATGGAGTCTGTTGGCGCTCACAGTGACTCCAGGTCTCTGGAGTATTCTGCTGTGTGACACTCAGCTGGCCCAGCCTGCTGCACCTGATTTAAATAACTGGTCTAAGTTGTGCCAGGGCTTCTGTAGTGAGTGAATCTGACATTAGGACAAGACAATTTATTGTGATTACTTAGTCAGTGTGTGTACTGTATGTGTATAATATGTGTTTATATATATATATATATAAAATGTAAGTAGTGTCACATGTACAATTCTAAACTACGTCCATACATTCCAGGTGGAAAAGAGAGACCCGCATTACAAACATCTGTGGGCGTGTACAGGGAGAAGTAGCCTACTATGCTCCATGTGGCAAAAAACTCAAACAATACCCAGATGTTATGAAGGTAAGAATCAGTCCTAATGGAGGTTAGTTTGGTTTTGTCAGGGTTCCAATATCTATAGTTCCTGATGTAGTTCTATCTTGTGTAAGAAAGATACAATCTTGTCTTGCAATAACAGCACATCCTAAAGTGTTCCAATTCATCTTTTTTTTCTGTCTATGCATTAGTTAGCTAAAGTTAATTAGATAAAGACCTCTCTCTCCTAAAGCTTCTCCTATGACTGTAAGCATACTGTCCATTACAAAGCATTGACAAAGCTTCATATCATTGATATGTTTTACTTTGTTACATATCATTGGTTCCTTTTTTTTTAATCATTTCTAAGACTTAGCTTATGTGAGACATCCTCCAAACAAGTTACTATTAGTTGTTACTATATTATATAGCATATTGGAATATGTAAATTAAAATAAATCCATGATTTAAATTATAGCTGCCACTTTTGTCATAGCTGCTGTAATAGAAAATAAGCTGACATTTTATGGTCATTCAGATTTGAGATTTAAATAAATAATTGTTTTATATGCGTCTTTATATTTCAGTAGGAAATGAAATGTGTATTTATTTAATTTTATATTTATGTACATCATAGTATACATCAACAAACTGTCTACATTAGGTACTTTCATAAGGTTGTACTTATGCTGTTTCTTTCTTGTACATGTGTAGTACTTGGCAAGAAATGGAATAAGTGAGATCACCCGTGACCATTTCAGCTTCAGTGCTAAAATAAGGGTTGGCAACTTCTATGAAGCTCGAGAAGGACCCGAGGTGATTTACTGTTCATTTTATATTCATAGCCTGTCATTTCATGCCGAATTGTTAATGAGGAATATTTGTTGGTCTGACTGCATGAGAAACATTCTGTTGTATTCGTGTATGTGCGAGCACATTTACAATCTTGACAGTTAAAAGTGAATTATGCAACCTTAAAAAAATGTCTGAAATAACAGAACAGAAGAGGAAACACTGCTTTCTGTAATAATATGAAACAACCACTTAACTGAACAGGCCACTAAAAGGTCAGGTTTTTCCTCCCATATAGCAGGCTTTTTAACACTATTGTAACACTTTTTACGTCCATCTCGTGTGGTAGGATTCACTACTGGTTCTTACTCAAAATCATTCTGATTAACTGCAGAGCTGATGAGATAGATTGTGAAAATATGGAAATTAATATTCAGAAATGCTGTATAATCCAGGATGGAGGTGGGGGGAAAATAAAGATGCTTGACAAGTTCCATAGATTTATTTATTTAACTATGTATTTATTTATATTTTGCTTGAAATGTCTTATAAACTAGTTTTGAGTTTAACTTGTTTATAAGTACTGTACGTACTCTATCATTAATTATAGAATCAGTTGTTCTGATAACAGTGTTATGCTTTCAGTGTAGATGAGTGATTTGTGTTTCGGTGGGCTGATTATGTCCTCCTGAATTCCAGGGTTTGCAGTGGTGCTTGCTAAAAGAGGATGAGGTCATTCCATGTATCCTGGCAATGGAGGCACATAGAGGTCGTCCTAAGGGTCTGGAACTCCAGTGTACTGATGAACCTTTACATTCTCGCCAAAGGAAAAGAAGACCACATAGTGTGGGTGAGGCCGAGGTGGCTAATGCTGCTTTGATTAAACTGCAGCGGAAACTGGAGGCACAAGGTGAGATTCCATCTTCCTTAGGTGCACTCAGGGTTCTAAATGGCTTTCTTCTCACTCCAAAGCTCTTTTTAACACGATAAAATAAAGGTACTTAGACTGTGTGAATTGCAAAATGACAGGTTATATTAGGAATATAACATATGCATGTGTAAGGTAAAAGCATCATGCTTCCTGTATTTTTTTTCTACTTTTGCTTTAAGATGATTAGGTAAAAGTTGTATGCGTCCTGTATTTTTTTTTTTGTTAGCCATAAGAACATTATGTTGGGCAAGGAGCAAATGAAAATTCACTCTCCACTTCCTGTTTTCTCTGGGTCAGAAATTGCACGGCAGGCCGCTCAGATAAAGATTATACGGAAGCTGGAAAAAAGGGCTCTAGCACAAGCTGCAAAAGAGGCCAAAAGACAAAAAGGTAAAGCCATTAAGAAAACCAGTGAGGCTACTTAGTTTTTATTGTTTTGAATGATTTTGGTGAGTTAAATAATCAAATATACAAATCACTCATTTCTAGATTTAAATCCATACCTTCTGCATTCTTTCAATTTACCCATGTTCATTACTTTTCCTTATGATTCACCCTCTCATTATGACTTGGTGTGATTTTCAACATCTCCAAGCTAATATAAATCTCTAAATCTAGAATTAATCACAACTCTGTCTGTGGTACGGGAACTATGTCTAAACATGTGTCTCATTTCAGCCGTGCTGGCAGCAGAGGAAAAGCGCAAGCAGAAAGAACAGCTAAAGATTCTAAAGCAGCAGGTAGAGGTTTCACTTGTGTTTTTTTCCCTCACACTGATGCACAGCACCACCTCTCAGAAGAAACCCTACATTTCCACTAGCACTAGAAACATGCAGCCCGATAATGTCAGTTATTAGTGGAACCTTGTTTCTGTTCTGACTATGTTTTAGAGATTCACATACAAAAAAACAATACATTTTTATTTGGGGTGTGTACTGTATATATGTGCATGCACATTCTGTGATTCTTTACTTTTTTAATAGTTTTATTATAGTTTTTTTTTTTTTTTTATAGAGTGCTAAATATATGTTCTTGTTTTTGCTCAATTCTTTTTTCATGTTCACTCTTCATCTCTCTTTAACAGGAGAAGGTCAAAAGACTTGAACAAATTCGTGTTGAGAAGGAGTTTCGGGCTCAGCAGATACTTGAGGTAAAAAAAAAACATATGTACTGTAGTGAAGCTGAGCTATGATTCAGATCAGATCTATAATGGCATGTCACAAAAAGGTTACTCATTAATCTGTAATTGTAGAAATGTTTTTTTTTTTTTTTTTTTAAAAACCTACAAGAATCCTTACAAATATAAACATAGAAAAAATATGTAAGAAACTAAAGAGAAAATATTGCTTTTAATAAAGGTTTTATCTTCATAATGCGTTGAGGGATTTAAAAAGAAAAATGCTCTTTCACTATTCTTTGTTTCAAGCTATTATTCAAAATATCAGTGAAATCTGAAGGGTAAAATAAACACTGGAAGCAAAACTGGTAAAATGAGCTGGATGTAATTGAACAAGGTCAAAATTTATGTTTGCCATTTTGTTGACAATGGTGTAAAGATGCCACACTTAATAAACCATATAATCAGCTACTTGTAAATCATGCGTTTACATTAATATAAACCTTATTCTTTTTTCCATTTTGTTTCTTTTTGAATCTCCTGGTGTTTTTAAAGGTTGGGTTAATAGGGTGTAAGAGTGATTAGCTTCTGACCTACAATATGTTTGCAATATGTCAGCCAAGCTCAGTATCCTCACCCACACATAACAGGAAAACCTTAACCACAATGTTCACAGTGCTGCTGGCAGCAGACACAAATCTTTAAATGGCCTTGTGAGTTGGGAAATTTTACACTGTACTGTATTGTGAAATAAATATCTCTCGCCATACATCTGCATGCCACATCCCCTGACTGTGTAGTAGGGCTGCAGCAAACTATCGATAATGATTTGCTGACATTTTGGAGTTTGCATGTGCTCCATGTGCTTGGTGGGTTTCCTCCGGGTACTCCGGTTTCCTCCCACAGTCTAAAGATATAAAGATTAAATTACTGTAATTGGCATTTCCGAATTTTGCACCGATATACCACATGTAGCTAAAATCAAACACAATAAATGTTACAGGTCTTTTAAACATGAAATTCCACACTATTTTTACACATTTCACTATGCTTCCTGTAAAATTGTTAAAAACATCAAACGGTTTCCAGAACACAGTATGTAATGGGAGGTTAATGTTAACAAGCAGGAGCCAAATGCAAGGTGCTTTCATTTTAAATGTACCCGGATCATTACCTTCAAATAAAATGGCTGTTATATCACCAGGCAAATGTTTCCCCTGTGTATGCTCTAAACAATTCAAGTGAGCCACCTAAATTTTCCAGCTGATCGTCTGTTTCTTGTGTCCATTGAAGAGAAAACCTCAGCAGTTTATTGCATTTCAACCAAAAATAGACGCTGTGTCATCTTTCATAATGCATTTCTTTTTGGTTGGGAAATTACCAAGTAAGACCAAGTAGGTTCATTAGAAAAGGTTGGTACTGTACACTCAAATATTTCTGAGAAGGAAAAAACAAGTGCCCCTGCCTGCTACATTACAATCTAACGAAAATAAGGACAGCTGATTTTTTTTCATAATGCAGTTTCTCATTGGAAAAATACATCAGCGAACTTTCCACGGGGTCAGGTAGTCGCAGAATGTACTGTATATGTTAAAATCACTGTCTAGGTTTGCTGTAAAAAATAAACAGCAAACACTGATTCCAGGCTTGCACATCTTTTCAACTATTTAGTTTGATGGAAAAAGGTCATTGTTTTGTTTTTCAGGCAAAAAGAAAAAAGAAAGAGCAGGCCATTAATGCAAAAACCCTAGAAGTTGAGAAACGACTGAAGGTAACAGTGATTGTACTTGTGTCCATACTTGTGATATATTGAGAGATTTTCCTGAGATGTGACAAGCAGGCTGTTGTAAATTAATAACGGCACAGACTGAGACTGTCTGTGTTTGAGTAACTCCTGTCTTTCCACTTCGCTACACTTGGACACACAATTTGAAGCTGCTACACCTGGCCAATCAAGTTAACCAACCATTTTTATGGCATATATACACACATATATATATATAATATGCATGTATAAATATAATTTTGTCTTAATATTGTCTGTTTAAACTTTACTCAAATCTTGTGTGTGTTGTTTCTACTGTTGTTCAGGAGAAAGAACTACGCAGACAACAGGCATTCATTCTGAAGCAACAGGTATGCAGTAACAAGTCTTTCCACTTGTGTCTGCTATAAAGGGCAACTTAATCAGAAACATTGTTCTGTGTCTCTACCTTGGATATCTCCCATATTTCAGTGCTTAGTGCTTATCCTTTTAACATTCTTGTGGTATTTGGGTTCCGCCCACTTTGGGAACTGCTCGTGAAGGTGGTTAAATGTCTTTTTTTTGTCTCTCTCTTAATTCTTTGCCAACTCTTTCTGGCAGGAATTGGAGAGGCATAGACTAGAAATGGTATGGGTATGTTTACTTTTGTACATCTCCCACTACGTTGTGAGTTATTTGTGATGTGGTTGCCCATTGTAATGCGTAAGCAGGCTGCTGTCATGCCTACATTTCCTTTGCATGGCTCTCATTATGCGACACACTGTACGTTTTCTGGCTGTGCCAGGGAGAGAGAAAGGTGGCCTGTCTACTGTACGTACTATTGCAGAGGGACCAAGTAGTATTACCAAGACATATTGATGTCCACTGATCATTAACTCATTAAAATCTCATTAAATACTGATTTTTGTTGTTTGTTTGTTTTTCTAATAATTTTGTATTAAAACAAAGTGATACATTTGTCCAAATGTGATGGGCACCATAAGGTTACATTTTAATAATTTTCCAAAATGTCCACAGGTTTAACCAGCCCTACTCTGGGCTCATTAAATTACGCAGCACTGACAACTTTCACTTATCGGTTTAGAGAAATTCTACTACCCAATCAGTTTAATATCTGATTTGATTAACTGACACATTTTGTTAGAGGAAGGACACGTATATTATTGTAAAGGATTCCCCCACATCTCCCTCCCTTGTTCAGCTGACTGTGCTCTAAAGGGCAGCATGTAGAAAACTTCAGTTTAATTAATAACACTTGTCTGAACTAAAGATAGTTACTTTATCTGCCACTTTATTTTAGTGGCAGATGTTGAAGATCTGATGAGTACTGGCTTTGCATTTTTGTTTTACATCCTTGCAATACTGCTTTCATACACTGCACTGTATGTCTAGCATCTATCTGTTGCCTTATCCTTTTCCATTTGTTACACTTGATTTTCCTGTGCTTAATCTAATCTATAATTGCCTTGTTTTAATGTTCAATTTAAGTGTTTGTACTTTCTTGCTAAGGTACATGTATTTATGTCCATCCATGTGATGGTGTAAATGTTGCGTTTTGTGGTGTTGTAGGAACGGGAGAGACGGAAGCAGCACATGATGCTTATAAAAGTCATGGATGCTCGGAAGAGAGCTGAGGTGTGTCTGGTGTATTCCTAAAATAAAATACATGTTGAAAATGAGAAACAACATCCTAACCTATATGAAAGTGTAAGAGTAATTTCCAGTAAAAGTGCCATGTTGAAAATAATGACTTCTGGCTTGTGTATTCTTGCGACAGGAACGAGAGCGTCTGAAGCAGGAGAAAAGAGATGAGAAACGCTTAAACAAAGAGCGCAAACTTGAGCTCAGACGGCTGGAGCTAGAGATGGTTAAAGAGCTGAACAAACCCAATGAGGACATGTGCCTGCCAGATCAGAAGGTATTTGTGCCCTCATTATTCAACACAATTTAATTTTAATCTTAATTTTTTTCTTTAAAAAAAGTCTCATTACAGATGCTTTATAACTCATTCACCAATTTCTTGGAGAATTCTGTTTTCATTCTTTATTTGCATCCTCTATGACACTGGTACTGAGCCCTGGTCCTGGAAGGCGACTTGCTTTGCATATCTTAAGTGTTTTCCCTGCTCTACCACACACCTCAAATAAAATAAAAAGAAGACTTTATTAGTTGATTATTTAAATAGGGTGTGCTGAGAGCTAAGGAGAGACTAAAATGTGCAGGGCTGTGATCCTCCAGGACCAGAGCTGAGAACCACTGCTCTATGACATATTAGCTGTTTTTTTTTTTTTGGTTCTGTGTTCACAATGTTCACATTGCCATCTAGTGGCCACAGCACGTACTACATCTCAAGATGTATTTTTAACTACTCCATTTGTCAGTTGAATCTTGAAATAGTTGCTAATTAGCTTTTTGAGGAAAACAGTGCCAGTGCTGTGTATCTGCACATATTTGGGGTTATTATAACCATATACTGGTATAGCTTTATGAAAGAATTCTCACCTTCTTTTTCTTCCATAGGCACTGCCTGAGCTGTCACGGTTACCAGGTCTTCTGTTGCCAGATGGCTGTTTTGGGGACTGCCTGATGGTGATGCAGTTCGTGCGCTGCTTTGGGAAAGTGCTACGTTTGGACCGCAGCACTAAACTGCCTTCACTTCACATGTTACAGGCAGGACTTCTTAACCTTAGTCCCAGTATGACACAGTTGCAGGATCTGCTCATTGGCCTGCTGTCTGCTGCAGTTTGTGATCCAGGCTTTCCACCAGGATCAGTGGTGAGGAACATGTGCACACACAAACCTTCATTCATACTGTAAATCTGATTCAGAGCAAATGGTCCCCACACATTCACCCGACACTGACACAATTAATGTACAGAGGCTGTGGAACAGAATAGTGAAAAACGTTTAGTACATAAAATAATGTCACAGTGTGTGTTTACTGCTTCCCAACCATCCATTCATTGTTCACTTATTTATGCTGAAAGAAATATAAAATGTAGCAAAACTTACACCTAAAATAAAAACATTGACAGAAAGCAAAGATTAATGAGGTTAACTGATCAGATCTAGAACAGTGAGAAAGAAACCGAGAACTTCAAGTAACAATCGAGTTGAGTACATGAAGTGTACATGTATTAAAACTAACATAAAAAACCTGCTTATCTTAACTATTAGCTAATACATACTGTAGCTTAGTTACTTACTTAAACATTAAACACTGCAACATAAATATCAAGTCAACAGCTTTTTACATTAGACAAGCTCTTCACACTTTTTAGGTTCTCCTCTACGTAAACTAAAAGTCTGTAATAAGTGAGTTTCAGTCCAATGCACAACAGCCAGCAAATCTCATATTAGTCTTGTTTATGTAATATATATAGTCCTGTAAAGCTTATTCAAACCCACTGACAGTATTTTCTCTGAAACTGCATGTTGGTGGGTAAATACGGATTCCAACCCTGCCCGAGACATACATAATTGGATCAGACACATCCACGGTCAAATCATGTTTCTATACAATCAGGAACCCCAGAGATCACATTCAACTATGGATAGGATATGTCTGAAAATTATTTGGGGGATGAGGTACTATAGAATCCAGAATCCACCTGGTTATTCTTAAATTTCTTAATGTTCAAATGATGGATTGTAACTATACCACTGCTCAAATTTTGCATCGGACTGCAAGCAATTAGGAAGTAAGATATGCATGTTGGCAACAGATAGTTGGAATATACTGTACAGTATGGTGTAAGAGATGCTATGGATACTGCCATAGTTTAGAGTTTAGAGACTTATATGATTGTGTTTTCATTTTCTATTTATTTATTTTAATGTTTACATCAGCTTGATCTATGTATTCTATCTATATAATTTTATAGCATACTTTAGCCATGCATCATAAAACACTTCATTCTTTTGAATTCTGAATGAAGTGTTTTATTCATTCTGAAAATAGTGAATTATGTTATGTTGTGTTATAGCTTTACAAAATGGCCGAAATAATATTTTAGTTATTGTAATTGTAATCACTTTTATTGTTTTCTGCATGTTGTGTGGCAGGCAAAAACAGCTCTTGGTGAGCATGTTTCTAGTGTGGAGATAAACCGGGACAACATGTCAGAGATTTTGCAGATCTACGTGGCCGCCCACTGCAGTCAGACGGAGCTCTCACCACTGGCAGAGAGTTTAAAGACCAAAGGATTTCAGGCCCACACCCCAACTCAGAAAGTTTCAATCATGGCTTTCTTGGTCAATGAGCTGGCCAGCAACAGGAGCGTGGTTGCGTAAGTCCTTTAACATCTCACACACATGTATAATAGAAAAGACAAAAAAAAAGAAGAAGAAGAAGAAAATGAATTACTGTGATGGTACGTTTAAATTTTTTTTCCCTCTTTGGTCGGCAGGGAAATTGACAAAAGTATTGACCAGATGACAAACCTACGGAGGGAAAGATGTATCATTGAGAGTAGCCTTCGCAAGTAAGTAGTAAAGAGGAATAATCTTGTTTTCATTAATTGAAGCTATAGATTCTGTGTAAAATGACCATCACCTCACATGTAAGTCATTAGCACAAAATTGTGTGTTTAGAATGAGAATCATCCACGCTAAGAGGACCGGGAAACGTGATTGCAGTGTAGGAGGTGAAGAGAGCCAGGGTATGGGGACATCTACCACTGGTCACAAACACAAGAGAAAAGTCGAAGGCGTTGAGGAGGATGATGATGAGGATGATGACAGTAATGATCTAGGGGAGGATGATGATGAAGAGGAAGATGGAGGGAAGAAATGCAAGAAGACCGAGACATGTGAGGAAGAGGTATGTACTGTAGCAGCATATGGTAGGACGCAAGTAGCTCTGAAAACAAAACAAATGGCATCATCCGTTTAAACAGATATTTGTTTACAAATATTTATGTAATTGTTCTATCTTTTAAAAAAAAATTTCTAGGATGACGAGGATCAAACATCCAGTGTGGAAGAGCTAGAGAAACAGATAGAGAAATTAACCAAGGTAAACCTGTATATGTAAACAAATAAAAGTATTATTATTATTGTTATTATTATTTTTAGTGGGATTAGGTGAAGGTAAATGATACACTACACAATTTTAATGGTGATATTTGTCCATTATAGCAACAGCTTCTGATCCGTCGTAAGATGTTTGACTCCTCACCCTCACTGCATTCGATAATGCTAGGGCAGGACCGCTATAAGAGGCGCTACTGGGCCCTTCCCCAGTGCGGAGGGGTGTTTGTTGAGAGTACAGGCAATAAAGAGGGTAAGAGTAACACACCTTTTATTCTTAATGATTTTATTGTAAAACAAACACTGGCAATTAATATATATAAATATTCAGCGCTATAGCACTAATTTTACTCAATATAGCAATAAATGTTGCGAATCTAAGTGGTATGACTAAGGTTTGACTGTGTTTTTTAGATCCACAAGTGTTTCAGCAGGAGTCTGAGTGGTTGCAGAGTGCTCAGTGGATTTCAGTTAAAGAGGAGCCCACAGAGGTACCAGCTAAGCAACCTTACAACAGCCCTCAGGCAAGGCATGAAAACTCTGGTCTGGATCAACAGCAGGAGAGTGGCTCATTTAATCTGTTCCTGCAGAAGCCAAGTTCTTTTTCCAAACTCAGCAAACTGCTAGAGGTCACGAAAAAGTGCAGCAGTGATCCTAAAGGCGCATTTCCCACTCCCCCTCCCTTACATACAAACACTTCAACAATGTTAACCAACAGCCTCACAACTAACATAAACCAGGAAATTAAATCTGAGGTCAGCAGTCTGCTACTAAGCCCTGGCTACATTGGCAACTGGCAACATTGTCTAAATGGTGACCAACTCTGTAGGACATTGGCAGAAAACCATACTCACTGGTTCAGCCTGCTGCCTCGTTCCCCATGTGACAAGATTTCCGTGACAGCCAGTTCTATAAATCCATCATCCCGCAGTACCAAAGCCTCATCACCTGCCACCATCAACAACATGACCCAGTCCACCTCCACTCTCTCCTCTGGCAACAACCAGAGCATCACGACTTCTGTCAGTCCCTCTTCTACTGCACCAGTCACAAACTTTTTAATAGAAGGTCTGCAGGTATGAGTGCTGTTCCCCTTGCAGTCACACTAATGCATGAAAAAGTGACAGTATGAGAATTAGGGGATTTACTGACTTCTATGAAATTTGACTTTTTATTTTTAGATGAAGCACATGAAGGGGTTGCAGTTTCCTCGCTGGCAACCTGAAATGATGAGTCCAAATATGACCTTCAATGGCATGTCCATTTCCCCAAGTCTAGTCCTGACCCCCAATATGGTAACCAGTAAGATGGAGTCCCCAGTACAATCAAATGAGAAATCCCCAGCTCTAGAAATGGCCAAAAATCAGGACCTGCCCTCACCAATGCCTATTCCACAAGGTAGGAGAGCACCAATAACTTCTACATTTATATATATATTCCTTTAAATGTTCAAGTTTCTGCTTCTGTGCATATTGTATATTTATCTGTACATGTTGTAGAGATGTTTACCGGGTGGTGGAAGGTGTCCAGCTCTGAAGAGTTAAGCCGCATAGTGAGTGCCTGTCACCCTCGTGGGATCAGAGAGAGAGTCCTACAGAAACAAATCCAGAAACAAATGGAATACCTCAGTCAAGTCTGTGCCAAAAACAAAGATGGTAAACCCTGTACCTCATTTATAATAAAGATGCCCATTGTAATTGTGAAAAGAAATTCTAGAGCAGTAGTAGCAATGTTTAAGACCGATAATAAAGAATTACAATAATGATTTTTGGGTTACTTTAAGGCCAACCCCTTATCTTTTCATTTCTGTATAGCTGCCGTGATTAATGTAGGTGAGCTAGAGCGGAGCCAGGTGTGTGAGGACACAGTGCAGAGATGGTGTGTTGAGAAGCACGCCATGGATATGGACATTGCTGTCCTGCAACAGGTTGAAGAGCTGGAACGCAAAGTCACCTCCGCTAGTCTACAGGTCAAAGTAAGTATCTTTTAATTCGTCGCTTCTACCAATTCCTCAAATAGACACCTGGGTGCATAGATGCATTTTCCTCTCTCCTCTGTTGATCAGGGCTGGACGCCCACAGAGCCGGAGTCAGAGAGGGATGACCTGCTCTATTATGAGCAGAAGGCTGTGGCCAAGAAGGAAAGTACAGACATTGTGCGACGCGCCAATAATCCATTGGACATTGCAGTGGCACGCCTGTTTGTGCTGGAGAGGAATATTGAGAGAAGGTACCTGAAGAGTCCCTTAAGCACCACCGCCCAGATCACTCTGGATAACCGGGGTATGGTTAGCATACCAGCTCCTGCAGCAACAATTAGTGCTGACTGCAATAGGTAGGTCTTGGTTTCCTTGATTATTGTACTCCCTTTTCCTGTTTTCGTGTGCTCTCTCTCTCTCTTACACAGAGTACATGAGTATTCCCCTGGTTGACACTTATGCTGGCTTGTCTACATTCTTCTACCTGCCACTTGTCGCATTCTCTTTTGTCAGTACTCTAGGTTTATGGCTTGCAGTTCCACTGTGAATGACTTGTGCAGTGTATTTGCTTGCATCATACTGGTGTCATACTGTTCATACTGGTTGTGAACTTGGGATGGTTGGCCACATCCATCGAGAGCTAGAGTAAATGGGAAACAAATGATAAACTGCATGAAATCAGTCCTGTAATTGACAGATCATGGAATCCTGCCTTCAAAAGAGCTAATGACTGTCATTAGTATTGTGTGGTTTATCTTAGTTAAAATTAGATAGAATTTTATAATATGCAAGGCATGACCAGCCTGCAAATGCCATTTTCTGCAAGAATACATGGTTCTTGGCCACAATTAGTAATAGAAACTGCCAGGCATTTTGCTAAGCTTTCAGAACATACTAGCACTGATTGCTCAGTTTCCTAATGACTAGGACTTTGGTTACATTTTAGCTAGTAAGTCAGCTTGTCATGTTTGTCAAAATTTAAAGGAACTTGTAAACAGAAGCGAAACTGCTGCCTCTGATGTTTGTACAAAAACAAATCGGAGCCAAAGACGTCTGTCTTCATCCAAATGGTACTTTAACATCAACACTATTTCACAAAATCTGCCTATTTAGGCAGGTTTTTTTCTGAATAGAAGGTACGAGTACTGGTGATATGTCCAATATATTAATGTTCTGGACATTAATAACACAATATATTATCAGTAATTGGCACCCATATACTGTAAAGGTGTGAGTTATTGGTATTGTTTTCTGTTGTTCACTTGCATACACATGTGTTGTTTTTGCCCTAAAAGGAACGCTGTTTTGCTTAATTAGATGCACACACTTTTCCTCTTGGGAAATTTTGTATGGCCAATGCCTTTGAAGTTGAGTAGGGCTGTGGGTGTGAACGTTGTCTTTCTCAAATGAGTGTTTAACTCTTTGCTTTTCTCATCTAGATGTGAAGAAGACTTGTCCCCAGGGTTGAAGGTGTGGAGGAAAGCCCTTCATCAAGTGCGCAGTAGTGCTCAGCTTTCACTCTGTCTGCAGCAGTTACAGCATTCTATTGCATGGGAGAGATCCATCATGAAAGTGGTGAGGAAAACACATATACTGTACACTGGAACAGTCCACAACAAGTTATGAATAAATAATATATATATATTTTTTTTTCCAATTGGCAATTTGTTTTCTCTAAAGAGCAGATAAGAGCAATTTTGGCAGACATAATAAGGATTTATAAAAGGCAGGAGTAGCTGTGCTTTGTTCTCTGATAATGCTGAGTGTCAGTGCTGTGTTGTGTTGCTGTCAGTACTGCCAGTTATGCCAGAAGGGGGACAATGAAGAGCTGCTGCTGTTGTGTGATGACTGTGATAAAGGATGCCACACATACTGCCATAATCCCCAAATCACTACTATCCCTGAGGGAGATTGGTTCTGCCCTGCCTGCATAGCCAAGGTTAGGGAAGCTGTCCTTTAAATGAAAACAATAAGGCATATATACAAAAAAAAATTGACCTCATATTTACTATGGTGCGTGACAGGTAGATCAATTTACACACCGAGTTGCACAAACTAACTGGCCTGAACCACAAGTTCCATGTTTCGATTATGTGTTTGTTTTCCCAACAGACACCTTTGCACCTTGTGATATTTATTTTTTGTTATTTATTTAAATCTAATCTTTTATTTTACTCCTCTTATACTTTCTGTACAGGCATGCGACTCACCTCAGCAATGTAAAAAGCAGGCCAGTCGGAACACTGGAGGGGGCCTGCTTCTGTCTGGAGCCAAACGCAGCAAGAAAGTCTATGTGACAGGAGACGGCTCAGAGAATGACACAGGAAGTATCAGTGCCAGCAGCACACCCAAGAAAGGAGGAAAAGAAACAAGAAAGAGAAAAATAGATGACAACATTTGCAAAAACATAACTAAGCAGGAGAGCGCAACACAAGCTCAAAATTTTAAACCCTCTCAAGACAATAGTAAAGACCTGGAGCTGTGCAGGTACCAGACATATTTAAAGTGAACACACATGGGCAGTATATCAGCTACTGTATATATGTTTATAATTATATATAATCAAATTTTATGTGTCGCACTTAAGAGAGCAGACATTATTTTAAATGTGCTTTATTAATAAAATGTACTTGCACATATCTAGATATCTTGGTTGGATTCTGTTTATTTGGTATTTTAAAAGTTCATTTGTGTATCATTACTGTATAGATTGCTTTTGGCAGAGCTGCAAAGTCATCAGGACGCCTGGCCATTTATGACGCCCGTCAATTCCAAATCGGTCCCTGGTTACCGCAAAGTCATCAAGAAACCCATGGATTTCTCCACCATTCGGGAGAAACTTTCCAACAGCCAGTATGTATCTGTGCACAAACAGCAGCTTATGAAAAGTAATCCGTGTGTGTGATGGCCTGGGGCAAGACCCTGACATCATAAGATTTTTTTAATTTTTCTTTTAGTCATAAACGCACCTATATTCTGTAACTGCAGTGGTAGCAATATAAAAATAATATATCAATGAATTTCACAATTATCACATTTTAGGAATCTTTAGGCTTTTTTTAACTGGCTCTTTAATCAACGTAATAGTTTCAGGGCATTTCTTTATTATTTTGGTGAAGTATATGTGTATTTGTTTCTTATAGCTGAGGCATCAAGGTATGTATAAATTTTGGCCAAAAAAGATTTTTTCCTTTTCTTGACTGTTTGAGAGATTTCAGGGAAGCAGATGCTATACATTGGGCCTATTCTTGTAAATTATAGTGATTTTAATTAGGCTTGTGTTTTCATTTTCAGATACCTGAATCTGGAGACATTTATCATTGATGTTAACTTGGTTTTTGAGAACTGCGAAAAGTTCAATGAGGATGATTCTGAAATTGGACGTGCGGGACACAGTATGAGGAGATTTTTTCACCGGAGATGGACTGAGCTCTTGAAACAAATTTAACTAAAATTGGCTGAAAATTCTCGGAAAAAAAATTATTGACTACTGCTGCTTTAAATTTGTGGTCAAACGAATGCTTACCTTTAATTTGATCCTTAACCCACTCACTCTACTGGTTTTCATCGTGAGCCAAAAGTACAAGCAGTTCAGTGTCTTCAAGTGCAATACAAATTCTGTTCCTTTACAGAACTTTTATCAATTACAGCTGGAACTGACAAAAGAGCTTTCGACACTGTAAATATACTTTTTTTTAAATATAAACTTTACTATTATAGTGAATGTATTTTATTTAATTTTTTATTATTTATAATTAATTTGGTATTCTTTTTCTATGAAAAGGAGGAGCATTTTAAAAATGCATAAAAGCATTTTTACTGAAATATATCTATATATATATACAAATGTTTACACTGTTAGGTGCTTTAATGGTACCAGGAAACACATCACAGTATTGCTGTAAACCTTAATTAGCAAAGAAAAAGTTTTGACCATTGAAGAACAGAGACTATTAGATGTATGTTGTACATAGTGTCTACATGTCTAACAATATGTATGTGTGAAATTTTGCAAACATGCATTGCCATTTTTCTGTTGTCTTTAAGTAGCATAAATTTAAAAACAAACAAAAAAAAAGAGCGAGAGATCATACTTGGACTAAATTGAAATGACAAAATACATAAAAGTACTGTATACACCAATCAGCCATAACATTAACACCATTGACGGGTAAATTGAATATACCAGTAAACTGGTATCAGGATTATAGGCACCCAAGGCTCACCCATGGATCTTGGGACAGAAGTCTAGCCTGTCTGGTCTGATCCAACAGAAAAGCCAATACAGCACAAACCAAAACCAAAAAAAAGTCAATGCTGGCTATGACAGAAAGTTATCAGAGCATCCAGTGCACCACAGCCCACCGAGCAGGGGGCTGAGCAGGCAAAGAACCCAATGTTGCTGATCTGCCCTCCAAAATTCCCCAAACCTCAGTCCAATCAAGGGATCCATGGGATGAGCTGAACAAACAAGCCCAAGCCACAGAGGCCCCTGAAGAATCTGCCACTAACATCATAAGACCTCTGGGGACACACTGGAGAGTCATGGCCCAAAGGGACAGGGCCCACCCGGCTGTACGAGGTGAAACTAAAACTTGGATGTTTTTAATGTTAATGGTTTTAAAATTATGGCTGATTATATATTAATGTTATGGAAAGAGTTGAACATTAACATAACACATAGTGTTGAGGTATAGTATTGAGCTCTAGGGTTGTAAAGTATGCTTGAAATATAGGGTTGATGTGTAGGCGTGAAGCATAGAGTGAAGTGTAGCATAGGGGCATATCATGTCTTTAAAGTGTAGACATGAGATTTGAAGCCTAGCAATGAATTTTAGTTCAAGTATGAAGGTTTTTTAATTGGTGCATAATGTTGACTTATGAGTTGTAGCACTTTTAATAATAAATGTTTTAACAAAGTTTAGTTTTACAGATTATTAAGGTATAGATCCATTATAGTGCATCTCAAATTTGAATATAGTAGAAATATTTTTTTCATTATTTAATTCAAAAAGTAAAACTGGCATGTATTCTAAATTCTAAAGTTAAATATTTCATACCTTGTTTTTTGTTTTATTTTTATGATTGTGCCTAATACAGTAGCTCATGAAAATCTAAAATCCAGTATCCCCAAATATTACAATATTTAATTTCAAGTTTGAATACACTTCTCTTCATACAGTGTAAATACTGCATTTGCCTTAGTCACAATCATGGAGAAGAGTGCTGATCTGACAGTTGTCTAGAAGACAATCATGGACACCCTCCACAAGGAGTGTAACCAAGAGAAGGTGCTGTTTCATACCATATTCATGGGAAATTGACTGGAAGGGAGAGGTGTAGTAGTACACAGACTATAGGAATGGGCGCAGCCTTAAGAAGATTGTCAAAGCCAATCCCAGGAATGGAGTGATGCTGGAGTAAGCATATCAAGAGCCACCACGCACAGACATCTTCAAGAAATGGCTGCAACTGTTCCTAGTATCAAGTCACTCCTGAACCAGAGACAAACATCAGAAGCATCTTACTGTACCTGAGGAGCTAAGGAGAAAGGGAACTGGTCCAGTGATCTGAAAAGTCCTTTTTTCAGGTCCAAGTAAATTTTGCAATTCAAAGCCAACTCACCTGACCTGAACTCCATAGAAAATCTATGTGCTATTGTCAAGAACAAGATGAGAAACACCCGACCCAACAATACAGATGAGCTGAAGATTGCTATCAAAGCAACCTACTGTAGTCTTCAGTAACGCCTCACCAGTACACAAACTGCCACAATGCATTGATGAAGTAATTCGTGTTAAAAGAGTCCATACCAGTGTGTAAATGAACATAATTTTGATTTTCATCAGCTGTAAGCCTTAATCACCGAAATGAAAACCAAAAAGAAATGTTTCAGTTTACATTTAATCTAGAACGTATGAGAGTTTCACTTACTAAATTGGGGAAAAATAACTTTCCTATGATATTCTAATTTTTGAGATGCACTGTAACTCCTTAAGAAGATATTACTTAGAATATCCTCTCCTGGGCTACAGTGAATAGAAAGGTTTTGGAAATGCAGAAAGTACAAATGCGTAGTACTTCTGCATGTGTTAATAGGGGTCTTAATAGGAATATGAAACTGGTCATCGCAGCAGTTTTTGGAAAAGACGAGTCTGTAGAGTTAGTTGTCCACTACAGAAGAGATGAAAGCATTGGTAGAGGTTGCAGAGTACATGAGTATTCCCCTGGTGATATGTAAATCAAAACTGCAGAGAACTCCGAGATGAACGTGTAAGAACAGAAGCTGATTAGAGCATTTAGACTATGCATACTCAAGTGTTGTCACTATGCAGCTGGACACTTCTCCAGGCCTGGGGGTGAGAGCATAAATAAAAGGTAGCACCAGAACACAGTCTTAGCACCATGAATACTAGAATCAGAATCATTATCAACCTGATGATTGAATGAGAGGAGTGTGGCAACACCGAGAACATAACGATTACTGCAAAGCACTGTCTAATTACCATGTGGAATTCATTTTGTCTAATTCATTTTATTTTGATACACTTTTAACATTGAACATTGTTGCCAAACAGCTTTACAGAAATAAAAATTCCGGATATAAATAAAAAAAAAATTTATGAGCAAGCCAGAGGTGAAAGTGGTAAGGAACAATTCATGGGATGACATGAGGAAAAAACCTTGGGAGAATTAGACTCAAACAGGAACCCAAGCTCATTCGGGTGATCGCAGATATTAAATAAATAAATAAATCCCTTTATAACTATGTTTTGAGGTCAAAAAATTATAAAAGGAAATTTGTTTTTACTCAATATCAGATGCACCTTGATGATATTACCAACTGTTGGAGTTACCACTTTTGGAGACTTGGGTACAAAACTGTTAATGGCAATTTTAATCCTAAAACTATCAGAGCTATTGCAGATCTAAACCATCATAGCAAAACTGTTTGGATTGAATGCAATCTTAACCCATTTTTGTGGATTCTAAGTAAAACCATCCTCCGTAGCCTTATTAAATGTTTCAGCAGTCCATATGGGGGCATCCTCAGTAGCAGTAAGTGTATATGTGATGAGAACTCGAGTCAGAAGTAGGGGATCAGGGTGGATCAAAAGCCAGCAACTTCTGATTTGAAGTAGGTATGGTGGATCATAGAATACTAGGTGCTGTGGTACAGTACAAGATTTAAAATTCAGTGTGAAATTTCACTGGGAGAGAAAGTAGTGTGCATAAGATCCAAAGCCCAGAATGTAATAGTGAGGCTTCCTCTGTATCCTAAACATAATAGGAAGGCAATTTGCTGGGGAACTTCTCAGAAAATACTAATAAATTCTACATTCCGGACCAACTGGATGAACCTGGTGGAGCATCAAGTTTTACAGTAATCCAATCAAAAGTGATGAAGACATGTAATGATGGTGTATTCCTGCCCTGTTTCTAGGATATCTGTTGGAGTCACTGTGTTTTTCATAAAGCTATTACAGAAGATCAATAAATAAAATATTTTATTCATCTTCAGTAAGCATTTTATCCTTGTCAAGTGGCACAGTGGAACAGAAGGATCAAGAGCCTATGCCTTTAACACTGGGTGCAAGGTGGGAATATCCCCTGGATTTTACACTATTGCACCATGTGCATACATTTACTTAACCTTGGGAAAACATTAGAATAGTAGCTCCAACTACAAGCATGATTTTGGAAAGAAACACTAGAACCTACAGGAAACACAAAGAGACACGAGGAGAAACATGTAAAGCTTTTTAGTAAATAGGATCAACGTGAGGACCAAGAACCTGTATAACTGGATAATTTATTTCTTTTTTCTTTCTAAGTACAGTATATAATTACTGATACAGACTGTTGGCATCAGTGTTTCAGTGGAGTCTGTCTTTTGACTTTTCTATTGTACTAAATAAAAATGTATAATTATTATTTTTGTCTCCTACTCCAAGGAACAAATATGTTGGTCTTTGACTTGGTAGCAGGACAGATCCACACATCCAATTCCAGTGAGCTCCTTAAACCAGTTCTACTGCCTGGATTGTATATTCTCCTCCAAACATTTACTTTCAGTTTTTTAATTTCTACCTGCATTTTGCCCATAAGGAAAAACAGAATAAGAAACCTAAATTGTCCTCTTCTGAATCTAAGCTTAAAGTATATCATTGTGGTTTACTCTATTGTATGGTTGTACTGTAACCCTTAAATCTAAAATCTGTTCCACCCAGTGCAACTAAGGGGGAAAAAAATTTTAAACATCATTCAACAATTTGAATAAGGTTGAAGTTAAAATACTGGAGATTGTTAGGCCTAAGGAAAATATAATGGTACATATGTCTCAAATGTCCATTTTTGTATTAAAAAAAAAGCTTCTTAAAAAAATAATAAAAAATCAAAAATGAAATTCTAAAAATAAAAGCACTGAAAAGTTTTAGAAGTTCAATTCTCTATGAATCAGTGAGAAATCTCAGTAACTATATCTATTCTAAGATTTGATGGATTCCTGTTCGTTCTGGATGTGCTTTCCCATGTAACTCATTCTCTGACCTGCCTTTCTGTTACCATGGTAGCAGTTATGTCTAACTCTAATATGCACCTTACGTCACTTGCTGCTGAGACTCCCAGGACACTAGATGTACATCGACCCATGCACACAGGGATAAGTAACAGTCAGTAAGAGCGGTGCTTTGATGTTTCTTGGAAACTTGGCTGTGTTGCAGAGTAAGGTGCGTATACTGTATACGATATGTGGACTTGTGATGGTTTTAATTAATCTCTGCACACCTCTTTAAATCACAAATTATTTAAAATGACAGGAGGAAAAAGATTTTTTTTTTTTTTTAAATAACCAGGAGTCTCCAGGAGCATCATTATTGCTCTTTGGGTGAGAAGGCTGGCTATCTGTTAGATAATGTATACAGAAGTATAGCTGTTAGTACTTTACTCCAGGTGTGTTCATCTCTCTAGTGAGGTAGCATGAACAGAAGTTAGAAATAATATGTTGGCTGACTTTGTGTACCAGAGAACACATTATATCAGCATGGAAATCCCCACTGGTCAAGCTTATATTTTTCTTCTTGTCAGACTTCTCGTCGTACATTATCTTTGGCAAAGAGTGAATGAAAATTCTATCATGTTACTGCACAGTGAAATTCCTTCTTCACATATTCCAGCTTTAGGGGTCGGGGTCAGATGGCAGAGTTAGCCATGATACTGTACAGTATACCTGGAGCAGCAGGACTAAGGACCGTGCACAAGGGCCCAAAAAAACAAGCTAGTGGAGCTGGGACTTGAGCCAACAACTTTAACGCAAAGCCTTAACCTGCTGAGATACCACTGGAACACTTTGAACACAGGATGGTTATTGCTGCTCAAATGTGTTTCAGGTTCGATAAGTCCAGACATGCTTTACTGAAATACTATTAGTTGATGTCAAAAATATGTTCAGTAAAGTTTGAAATTGTAAAATAATTTGAAACACACCTGGAATAAGATGATCTAGTGTGCAACACATCAAGCCATTACAAGCTGCAACTTGTTTGTTAAATTTCCTGACCTCAATGAAAATTAGACAGGTACTACAAAAACATAGGAAACTTTGAAGTCAACATAGTGCAAGTATCTATGGAATAAACTCACTAAATGCAATATAAAGTCAGTGAAAAGTATTAGAAGAAGCTATAAGGGTGGAGGTTCAGCTGTTTTTTTTTTTTTGTTTGTTTTTTTTTTTTGCAAGATCTGTGGCACACAAAGCAAGATGGAACTATCTAAAATTCTCTCACATTGTTTTCACTTACTTGCAATGAAATTTTGATTACATAAAAATCTATTTCATTGTAAGTGAAAAGCATGTGAGAATTTTTGAAAATGAAAGATTCTTTATTTGGGTAAAAATCATTTTGTTCTAACTTCTGGGCCACATCCTGACTGATGGCAGCACATTCTTGCAAAATCAATACCTGGAGTTTGTCAGAATTTCTAGGCTTTTGTTTGTCCACCCATCTCTTGAGGCTTGACCACAAGTTCTCAATGGGATTTAGGTCTGGGAAGTTTCCTGGCCATGGATGCAAAATGTTGATGTTTTGTTCCATGAACCACTCAGTTCTTACTTTGCCGTTTGTCAAGGTGCTCTATAATGCTGTTAAAGGCATTGTTTGTCACCAAACTGTTCATGGATGGTTGGGAGAAGCTGCTCTCTGTGAATGTGAACAAACAAAAACCTCAAATTTCTGACAAATTTCAAGCATTGACTGATGGCATCCCATTCTTGCATAGTCAGGATACGACCCATAAGTTGATTGAAAGCATGCTAGAGCGAATTGCTGAGGTCTTGAAAAAGAAGGGTCAACGCTGCACATATTGACTCTTTGCATAAACTTAATGTAATTGTCAATAGAAGCCTTTGACATCTATAAATTACTTGTAATTATACTTCAGTATACCATAGTATCGTCTAAAAAAAGATTTTTAAACACTGAAGCATCAGACTTTTTAATATTTGTGTCATTCTCAAAACCTTTTGGCCATGGCTGTGCATGCTGCACCTTTTCCATAAGGTTTCTCAGATTTTCAATACAAATTTCATCCAAATGAAGTGAAATATATACTGTTGATGTATGCACGTTCACATACTGGAACATTTCACTGCCAGGTGCTTCTTGTGGCTCAGGTGTGTCCTGTTAGGTTAGCTTGATTGTTTAAACAGTAGAAACCTCTGAAGCTCTCCTCTTGGTGTCAGCCCTAAATCCGGATCTCCACTGGAAGCAGATTGTCCTGCAACACGGTTCAGGTGTTTCAGGTACAAGTTTGTTATTTATATTTAAATGACATACATATAGGACAATGGAACTTGTCAAATCCTCTGATTCTGAAAAATGAAGGAAACACAGAATGTCCACTGGGGGGGCTGGCTCAAAAATCCCCTAGACCCCGTGTTAAAATACCCATCTTTACAACAGAAATAAACATGTTTACAGCCTGGTACAAAAATCAGTTTTGTTATGTAACTCATCATTTTTAAATTATATTAAGCCACAAAACATGCATAATTGGGGGCATGACTCAAAGCTCAGTTTGCAGGTGTCAAACCTCCAGCTGTCTGCTATGCATGGATTAAGCTAACCAGCTAACTGGAATGGTTGTAGTTTATCTTATAGTAGTTGACATAGAATGTCTTGGGTATGGCTGAAGGATTTCAATCAAATGCATTATCGTACAAATTGATGCGAATTAAGCTTGCCAACTTAAGGGAGGTGACTGAGTTCTGTAGGTGCTCCACTTTTTTCCCCCATTTGCCCATTTATGGTTTAACTGGGGTTGTAAATTTATACACATTCAGGAGCACGCTTGGTATCTGAATGGTTTTCCAAATTAATGGGATTTATTTTCATGAATCCCAAATGTCTTGGGTAAACACTCATACAAATGGTTTACAAAGTTCTTGTGCAACTTGGTAAGTGCGACCCACTAATATCAAACCAGCAAAGCATGACTAAACTTCCTCTCATGTTTCCCAGAAAAAAGAGGAAATAAAAGAAGACAAATACAAAATTCAAGAATCCAAAAACATGATCTGTGTGTGTGTGTGTGTGTGTGTGTGTGTGTTGTACACCAGAATATTTTTCTCAGACATGTTAAGCAGCCCTGTTCTGTTTTAATCATGGCCCATGCGGCTTTCTGTGGTTGGTAAAATCCTATCTTTCCACTTGACTACACATGGGTGCACACAGACGCAACAGCTGAAGATGATACACTTGGCCAACCAAGTTAGCAGACTTTTGTCAAAGCATGTATTTCCATATTTCCGTGTAAACTAAATTCCTCTAGTCCTGGCTGGGTCTCTTTAAACCTCTTGCACTGGTCCCTGTATTACTGACATGCTGGCTAATAAATCCTCAGGGATTTCAATAATAAAATGTGTCAAACGTTAAAACTTAAACAACGTTAAAAGGTTTATTCCTATTGCCATCTCAGAGAGTTTTTCCTTGCCACTGTTGCCCTCGGTTTGCTCATCAGGGACTCATCAGAGACAATCCACTTTCCTAGTCCGTTCACCATTAAGAACCCCATCAAATACAGTCCAGACTTCTTAGTACCTGGCAATATAGACAGTTGGATATGGGATTGTGAACAACTATCATTCAACATTTTGGCTATATGGTTTGTAAATTATATGTTTAGTCATGTAGGTTTCCAAGCTTCTCATTCTGGTGTAGAGAGATTCTCCCAGCAAATAACTGCTTAATGTCTGACTTGTTTGAGTCCCACGTTGTGTTTTTAATGACGCCGTTCTTCCAGTGAGGATTTTCTATGGAAGCTCTACATCATGAGTGAAATGCCAGTGTAACATTACACTGTTGTGTGTGCTGAAGGATAAAATAGTACTATTCCTTTACACACTCCTTGTACATTTATCTGTCACTCACTCTGTCTTATTTCCAAACTGTGAGTAAAAGTGTGAGATTACTCGAGGAACAGCAGCCAGGGTGTAAAGTAATGACTTTCACCACTCGATACACACCGCTCAGTCAGAGTGCACTCTAGTGCAGGATCAAGAGCACCTGAAGCAGGACATGAAAGTGTAGAATAGAACTCTCATGGCTGGAGCTAGAGATGGTTTAAGATCGAGCAAACCCAATGAAGACTGATCAGAAGGCACAGACAAGTACAAGTACGAGTTGTCCAAATGTTTTAAACATCATTTAAATAATTAATTATTTTATTTATTTAACATAACCAGTTAGGATACCGAAAAATGTTTTATATTTATATTTTTTATTTTTATATCCTAGTCTTGGTTCTTCTACTTGGTCTGTCTCATACAGGTCTGTGTGATGTGGATCACTGCACTGCCATCTAGTGGCTACAGAGAACACTACATCTTATTATGTATGGCATCTCATTTATGAATTTATTTTTGCTTCATCATTATTGAAGGTAACTGTGTTGTAGTTGCTTATTTTTTTTTTTTTTTTTTAATAGGAATTGATGCCAGTGCAGTTTAAAGGAGCTCACCTTGAGCTATATATTATATAGGGCTTTGAACATTGTGAAGGGTGTGATAACAGAATGAATTTGGGAATTGATCAATAAGGATTTTTCACTATGTGAAACAACATGGTGACCTTCACAGCAACCACACACTGTGTGTGTGTGTGTGTGTGTGTGTGTGTGTGTGTGTGTGTGTGTGTGTGTATAGTGTGAAGGTCACAATGTTTCTTATTTCTGGGTTTCTTAAGGAGAGAAGGGAATAGAGAGTATAAGAAATACATCGTCGTAAACCACTGAATGAGTGCTATGCTTCTTTTGCTTTATGTTTTCTTAGTTTTCACCAGTTTATTTTTCTTTTATAAATATATCACATTTTAATATACAGTACATTATGGATCGTAGAATCTAATCATAATGTAATTTATGAAATACCCGTTTTAGCAGTCCAACAAATTGTTTTTATTTCAGTTTTTTATCCAGTTTACAAGGTGCTTAATGTACTGTAACACTAATTGAAACATGATAAACTAATAATCCATGAATCATGATACAGCACATTGTACTGAGCCTTCCACCAGTTTCCTGACCTTATTCACCCATCTCTACTGACCACTTTTTTGTTCTCCGCTCTGGGATATTTTAAGCATTTATCCTACATGTCAAAACAACTCGATCAGTCCTGTTTTTTTTTTTTACAGTTAAGTCATATAAACACAAAACAATGTGGCTTGTGATTTCAGGAAACCAACTAATTCTGCATTCATTTTGTATCACCTGAGCAAATGTAATGTCTTTTTTGCCTGTCTTAGGCAGAGGGACGTGACCTAACCTGTAAAGATGAAGCAGTCTAGACAAGATGTTGTAAAATGTTTTTGTCCACCTATTAGACATTACATGCTGAGTTCCCCATGGGTATTTCAGTCAGGTTAGATTTTGATTGCCTTCTGGTTTCCCAGCATGCAACAGCAGGTGCCCCTTCCAAACAACTCGCACTCTGCCATGCGTACAGCAACCAGATTCTGTTTTGGCCTGAGGAACAAGCTAAGTCAAGCTTAATCCGATTTAATGTTCTCTGATCTAACATTAATCCAATGTACCTGTTGCATTCCAGCTATACATAAACATGAGTATATACAATCTCAACAAATCTTTATCCATCCTCTGAAATGCTGAACAACAGTACTCACACACACCGGTTTCTGTCAACACACACTCTGACTATACTGTTGTTTTTTTTTATCATACAAGTAGTGCACTGTTACACATCACACATAACTATAAATGTATAAAAGTATGTGTTCTAAATTATTTCCAAACTGCTGTAGAAAATAAATAATCGATGTACAGTAATACATCATAATTTGTTCCAAACCATTTGTCCTTGTAGTCTTATAAAAGTATGATGGCTTCTTGTTCAGTTGGAAGCTGTTTTCCTATTCTGGTGTTTCTGTCCTGCCTCTGTGTTGCCATGGTAACAGTCATGACTGGCTAGGAAGTGCGTTCCAGGTCACTTCCTGTTGAGAATCTCCCAGGGAGGCTTTTGTTTTAGACAAACCTACACACACACACACACACACACACACACACACACACACACACACACACACACACACACGGAGGGGTGGGGGTAAATATGTCAGTTACTGGAGTGCTTTGATATTGTTTTTTTCCTTGGAGAAGTTGGCAGCACTGCAGGGTGAAGTGTGTGAAGGGAATTTTTCTGGCTTGCTTGTGCTGTTGGGTTTCATTAGTCTCTGCAGCATGTGTGTGTAGAGCTTTCCAATAGATTATTCACTCATCAGGTGGAAATTGAACATTATTAGAAATAAGCGTGTTGCTTTCGGTGCCTGGGAACTGGGAGAGCAGTCTTACCGCATTTATGAAGAATAAGGTTCTCCTGAAACAAGATTTTATAGTTATGTTAACAGTGGTCATTGTCACAAAGCAGTTTACTGAATCAAAAGAAAATTAGGGAAATGTGTGAGAAAAATTACGTATAAATCAAAATCATTAGATTGTCCCTGATGAGCGAGGCAGGGGTGGCGGTGGCATAGAAAAACTCCCTGAGATGGCAATAGGAACCAATGTGTCAAGAAACCTTGAGAGGAACCAGATTCAACAGGGAACCCATCCGCATTTGGGTTATAACGGATAGCAAGAATTGATCTGCAGTGTGTTAGGAGGCTGGAAGTTCAATATAACAGCAGATGTGGAGATGGTGAACTTGTATGGAGTACACAGAACTGTTCTCTGAGCATCATCAGAGAACAGCTGTCAGTTCATTCTTTCTCATGTCATTTTATTAGTGATGTTGATCTACACTATAGGGGTAACTGCTAGTAGACACCCTTCTTTCATATTGAGGGGCCTTTTGAACATCTTGCGTCTTTGCTGTTATAAAAGCCTTGACAATTCTGGGAAGGCTAGTAGATTGGAAGGTTTTCAGTACGGTTGAGACTAGTGGATTCCTTCATGCAAACCATGACACACACATTCAAGCTGTTTTTTTATTTTTTTTTATTCACTGTTACTTTTAAAAAATTAGCTCTGGTAGAGGCACTTTTGGGCCACTAGGGGGCTCTATCAGCCAACAGTCCATTTATTTGTTACATCATAACAAAAATGCCTTATGCTAATTTTTGTGTTTCTCATATGAAGAGACCAACCATATTACATGTTAATAGCAGACGTTTCACAAAAGCAAGCACAAGATTTCATAATCTTTGCTAATGTTATAACTGTGACAGGTTCTTGTGTCGTTAGTAGACAAAGAGTAAAGGAAGTAAGAATGACTTCCCTGGACCTTATGGAGCTACTATAAGTAAGTGTGTGTGTGTGTTCTCTCCAGAATACGGGAGCTGTTCCTCTACTGTGTAGCACAGCATGAGAGGTGATTGCTCTCCACGAGTCTCCTGTTTTACACTTTTCTCCTGCTGTGATCCGAATAGTCGACCCTTAAGTGACCTCTTCACCGTTCCCCCCCTCATTCCTCACCTCTTTCTGTTTTTATCATGCTGGTTTTATTATTAGATATCGCCCTCCTCACCCCTCTGTAGAGTTCTCCTCGACTGCATGAACAGCCATTCTGAAGGGTTGATGTCGTGTGAGCTGTGAATTATTTGATTCTAAAAAATGTGCATAGTATAGGATTTAAAATTTCTTTGGAAGCAAAGTAAAATGCCATTTTATCATCATTGCAATTCTCTTTTTTATGTTGTGCTGGAAGTGACATTTCTATCAAGCTGTAGTACCTCACTTTTTATATAAGCTTGGTGTTTACCAATCAGTACGAGAGCTTGATCCTTATACGATGCTGTCATACTTCAATACAATAATCCAATAATCTACAATACTTTAAAAAAATACTTTTATAGTTTTTTTGTTTTTTTTTTTATCTCGCTGCATAAAAGAAAAGGTTTTCACCTGTATGGGTGATCAAGCCTGGATTATTATCCTCAATAGATTCAGATAGACC
The DNA here is from genome assembly GCA_030014215.1 of Clariallabes teugelsi. Lineage (NCBI taxonomy): Eukaryota > Metazoa > Chordata > Actinopteri > Siluriformes > Clariidae > Clariallabes > Clariallabes teugelsi. Next base: position 20,348,995 of record JAQMYG010000035.1, on the reverse strand, counting down.
CAGATTCAGAGTTGTGTTGATCCGATACACGGTGCCCTGCAGTTAGGTGTCAGTGCCATGCTGACAGATGGCACAGGAGTCTGGTTGTACGACAGAGCTGGCACTGCTGCCAGGAGAATTATCTCCCCACATGTACTATAAAAAAGCCTTCCTGTACCCAGGATGCATCCTTACACACACCCGCAGAACCCTCAGGCTCTGACAAACAAACATTTTACTGTGTTTTTGCCAGTGCAGGTCAGCTCAGCCTACTGACGAACTTTACTGAAGAGAATGGAAGACCTTCATACTGACCTGCACTGAATATTACTGGAAGCTATAAACTAATGATATACTGTATGTTGGATTTCAAACACCTTTTGAGCTTAACTTTCTTAAGACCTTCTTCATACCCATTTTGTTTAAAAGTAAACTAAGTTGTGTGATGGGTTTCAAGTCATACCAGGACTTGTGGTTAAACCGTTTGAATGAAGGCATAAAACTAACATTTACAGAAGACTTCAAGTACAGTTGGAGTGAAGACATTTGAACGGTGCAAAGAATTTGAAAGAAGCCCATACGTCTATGAATGATAGTCCCTGCCAAGGTCTCGGAGGTAACTGCAGTCGTTCCTGTGAACATTCGGTGAGTGGAATGCTTGATTCCTGAAAATCTGTGAATAACTTGTCAGAGGAAATGCATGTCTGTGGGAATTGTACACATGATCGTTTTGCAAACACCACTTGCACATTACACATCGCTCCAAGTCATTTCCACATGTGTCGGCCACTAAAGGAGTTCCTGGGAGGCCAGCGTTTCACATGTTAAAAAGGCAGTCTGATCATGGATCTGGTGTACCTTGATGGTAGCCAAGCACTAGAAACACTGGGATAAGTGCATTAGTATACAGTAGCAAAGGACTATATAGAGAAATAAAGGTAGTGTTTACTCTCATGTTTTTTTTTTTGGTTTTTTAAACTTCTGACCAGTTTGATCTGATAATTTTGTATTTTGCTCCTGCATGTACTGTGTGAAATGTCTGTAGTGAACCTGAGCTCAAGGATAAAACTGGAGGCAGACAGACATGCAGAGTGACTGACTGAAGCTGAGGTGTACTGTCAAATAGTCCCATACATAATTTTTCTTTTATAGGCCTCTGACAAGGACAGGGACGTGCTGATGAGAAAGGCAAACTGGATGAGTAAAAATAAAGAAGCTCACAGGAGAGTGAAATGTTATTAAGGCACTCCTGTGAAGTAACTTTCTGACCTCTAAGGGCAGTTGTCAGGGCCGGGGCCAGGGAAGAGTAGATGAGATGTGTCAGGGTCGGGATTTCCATTGAGGACAGCAGAAGAAATCTTTTCAAAGGCAATTATTTTTAGACAAAAAAAAAATCAAAGGCTACAAGAAGGATTGGATTATTATTGGATTATAATATTATTATTATTATTATTAATCAATTGGGTGTAATTGAGGGTGGCATGGTCTTGTAGTGGTTAGCTCCTCCTCCTGGGTTCGGGTTTGATTCCCGGCCAGGCTCGATTCCCGTTTCTGTGTGCATGGAGTTTGCATGTTCTCCCTGTGCTTTGTGGGTTTCCTCCAGGTACTCTGGTTTCCTCCCACAGTCCAAAGACATGCAGGTTAGGATAATTGCCGTTCCCAAATTGCCTGTAGTGTGTAAATGGGTGTGTGAGTGTATGTACAGTATGTGTGTGTGCCCTGCGATGGATTGGCACCCTCTCCAGGGTGTACCCCGCCTCATGCCCTAAGCCTCCTGGGATAGACTCCAGGCCCCCCACGACCCTGAATACAGGATAAAGCGGAATAGAAGATGAGTTAGTGAGTGACAGTGGATGTAATTGAAATTTTTTTTTTTTTAAATGTAATGCTTGAAAAACATTCAGCATCACCCCAACAAAATAGACAGTTATTTCTGCTGGTTCTAATACATAACCTTGCTTCATGAATACACCAATCTCTCCACATGGCACAGATTGCAGCTACTCTACAATACTGCCTGATTTCTGTTTAACACTCAGAAGCCTCAGCTGGCAGAAGCAAACTCACAAAGGCTAAAGGCAGTTTACTGGCAGCTTTTAGATTGTGTGCTTTAGCTAGAAATGGGATCTAGTGTATTCACAAAAGCTAAACGAGGCTTCGTCTGTAATTTACAATCAAATGATCTAACAGATGTGTGAGGAAAAGATTACCCCCCCCCACACACACACACACACACACACACACACTGTTCCTTAGATACTTCATGGCTTCTGTGGGTATGAACAAACATTAACTCTCGAGCTTTACTTGTGCTTAACTGAAAACTACACAATAGTCGAACATTTCTGTTAACAGATTGACTCTATTGTGTTTATCTATCTGTGATTAGAGAGACTCTGGCACTGTGTACAAAATGTAATGCTAAACGATTGAAAGCTAAGAATCATTATCAATTTACAAATAGAATTGTACACTAGTAGTAATTTGTTCTTCTTGTTACCAATGTATTAAAGGACGTCCAATAGTACAGTATAGTCCTGTATCTGTCTGGATGCTGTAAGGAACCTTCAGCGCCAGCTTAAAAGCTTGGATCACTCTTAAAGGAATAAAATGCACATTTTAGGAGATGCTGTGAACTTTAGGAACTTATAGAAGTATAACGATATACCTTCCTCAAGGTAGAAATGACGCAACAATACCCAAAGAATGAATGTAGTGTATTTTTAAACACATTTTGACCTTAAAGAACCTCTTAGAGCTTTGGGAATATTTGCATCATTTTTTTTTTTTTTTACCTCAAGGGAAGTACAGTACAGTATATCATTATCCTTGTATATTAAGTCTGCATAGTAACAAATACCGGCTTTGTGGTTTGCCTATTATTTTCTGGGTTCATAACTGAGTCATTACGCATTATAATAGAGTTTTAAAACTACTTTCTCTGTACCCGGTTGCTGTGCGGGGAAATGAGTGCTGCTGTGTTGGTGAACTCTGTGTCTGCAATTCAGTGTCTGAAAATGAAATCTATAAGAACTCAAGGCTTTTTTTATTCCCCAGAGCAAACTAATCAGGTATTGTGCAATTCTCTTTCAAAAGACCTCAGTGGAGTGAAACACATTCACGAACACACAATCACACAAATTGAAGTGCTTTCCCGATTTATCTGGAAGGCAGAATGGATGCAGATTCCAGCTTATTACATTTATCTTTATTTATGCCAGTAATGCTACAGAGACAAGCTGCCTGTCTGCCAGGCCATGAAATTTAAGAAGCTTGATTTGAAGTGATGAAGTGTTTTATTAACAAATAAGAGTGCAGAAGCAGTGAAGCACATCTGAACAGGATTCATTTATGTTCATGCACAAGTCAAACAGCTATTGTTCTTCATAGACTTTGCTGTGTGTGTATGCGTATGTGTGTGTTATTAATAATGCAAAATGTATTTTTTTTTTTTTGTTTATCATGATTTGTTTCAAACAGACAGCTTTGATATTAAAATTTTATCATTTGCTTTGCATGTAGAATTACTGAGACTTTGAGGAAACTGAAAGGAAGATCACGAAGCTGCGGTCTCTGATCGGTGCTGGTGTCACAGAGGAGTATCTTTGGTCAGGAGGTCATAAACAGCTAATCAAAGCTGCAGGTTTGTGGGTTTTATTGTTAAATCACTCCTGTCTCTAAATAGGTCTGGTTTTTAGAATCTCGTCTAAATAGTTTTTCATGGAACAAAGTCTCCTGATTATTGTTTATATACATTTCTAAATGTTTGTGAAGACAATATTTTATATCTAAATGTTATAAAATATATACAGTATATCAGGGTGACGACAGGCACTTTGGTCAAAAGTAGTTCTAAAAGTGAGGAAATGGCACCTTTTCCTGTAAAACAATATTAAATGGTACAAAAAAATGAAAGAAAATGAAAATATGGGTTACGGAAAACACGAGTGGGCAAAACAGATGTTTCTAAAACAACTGTTGTTTGAGCACTTCAGCTCCCAGCATGACTCCAGCTTTTAGTACCAAACTTTTAGCAGGATGGAAGCAAAAGCTCGAAATGACCGATCCAGCTCCTTTTCTGTGAGTTTGCCTTTATACTAAAAGCTGCAGTGCAGATCTTCAGCTCTAAACAAAAAGGAAGATCACATGCCGCCCTCTATACATTTGTGCTCTTAGAGTAGAACATTTCTGCCCCTTAGCAAAAAAAAAAAAACATAGACATTTTCAGTGCTTGTGTAGCTGTTGTATTCGTTAAATAGATGGCTGCTTCTAGGAGAGTGGAAACAGAGAGGACTGGGATGATTGGCAGTGCTGAACCAGCTGTGATAAACTTCCTGCTCTGCAGCACCATCATTACTTCCCACACAACTTACTAAGTGATTTTGGGGATCTGTAGCACTACTCGCTGATTTTAACCGTGTTCATTTTAAATCTCCCAATGTTTATATGTTTCCAGGACATTTTTATTATTTTTATCTATTTTTAATCCTGGTCTAATCTTTTAAGAATTTTACTTACAGTATGTATTTTTATTGATACAATAGTTCAAGAATTGGTTTAATCTGTAGTTCGTTTGTCCATCGCTGACTGAACCCAACATTGTTACACTGTCCGACCAAAAAAGTCGCCCATTCAGAAGGGTGAAATTGTTGGCCTGCATTAAGCAAAGAAAACTAAAGAGATTTGAAATGACTGAAAAAACTGTGTGATAAAAAGAAAACGACAGAGTTGGGACTAAACAGCTGTGCCCATAAAAAATTACATTAAAAATTAGGACTAATTTGCTAGGGAACATAGAGATTGTATTTAAGAGCAATAAGTGAGTCCAGACTGACCCTATTCCAGAGCAATTGGCGCATCAGAGTCATAAAGGTAGTACATAAAGCGATTTACCCATCAGGCATTGTAGGCACTGTGTAGGTCTCATGATCTGGGGTTGTTTCAGTTGGTCAGGTCTAGCCTCAGGAACACTGTGTGGCAATAGAACAAAGTCAGCTGACCACCTGGCCACTACAATGTGTGCCATGATCAACACTTAAGCTCTTTGGCCAGGTATGGACGTACAATGGTACATACATCTGAAAATGTAATGTTTACCATTGTCTCTTCATGTTCCATCCATTCCATCCTCCACTCCTCAGATGAGTTTAATGTCCATATTTCTAGGATTTATAGTTTATAGTTCTTTTTGAGATTTGTACTGTAGCCACAAGGTTAACTTTCTAAGAACTAATGGAACAATATAAAATAGTGGTAGCTACTTATATGCTCATTCAGGGGCGTAGATTTAGGGTGGACGGTGGTGATGTGTCCCCACCAATATCCTCCGACCATTGAAATGTCCCCACCA
>JAQMYG010000035.1:20318796-20330606 GCA_030014215.1 Clariallabes teugelsi | reverse complement strand
CGGTATCGGCGAGTACTGAAATGCAAGTACTCGTACTCGTTTTCCAAAAAAGTGGTATCGGTGCATCCCTAGTTAGAAGGACAGTATACAAATAAAGAGCCTTCAACAGAGTTGGCAAACTTCCCAGGATTGGACATCCCAGCAAATTCAGTCCAAAGCCAGGCCTTTTATTACTCAGAATAATAAAAAAGCCAAGATCTACATCATATGATGTACAGGAATCTGTAATTAGTTGATGACTGCCCTTGTTTATGTTTATGATTGCACATTTAGAAATATCCTGAACAAGTATGGCTCTCATGGCAGTATGACTTAAGATGTGAATCTCCATCTGAACAAAGCACAAAAGTTCTGGAACAATATCCTTGGGATTTATGAGATTATGGGGATGTTTGGTCATCATGCCATGTTTAATAAAAAACAACATCACCAAAAATAATAAATACTGTCTGGCAAACATACATCAAATGAGGCCATCTGAACAAAAAATTAGTGGAAGTAGGCAAGCAAGAACAGAAAGCTGAGGCTGCAGTAGGCACAGGCTCATCAAAAGTGGACATTTAAGACATGGAAAAATGCAGCTTAGTCTGATGAATCTTAAGTTCTGCTGAGTCACACAGATGGTAGGGTCAGAATTTGGCACCAGAAGCCCAAAACCATGGACCCATACTGCCTTGTATCAACAGTGTAAACTGGTGGAGGTGGTGTGAATGTGTGGGGAATGTTTTCTTGGCGTACTTTGGGCCTGTTAATGCCAATCGGTCATGTCTGAAATGTGACATCCTGTTTGAGTATAGTTGCTGACCTTCTGCATTCCGTCTGCATTCATCTATTTTGAATGGCTACTTCAACCATGACAATGCATCGTGTAACAAAGCAAAACATAATGAATTCAGTGTTCTTCAGTGACCTTCCCAATCACCAGATGTGAATCCAACAAAATATCTTTGAGATGGAGTATAACAGGAGATTTACAGCATGAAAGCATACCTGAAAAATGGTAGGAACTGATGCACTCTGGTCAACAAGGACCAGAAGGACCTTAAAGGAATACGTCCAACATTGTGGAATGCATGCCATGGACTATTGAAGCCATTTTGAAAGTGGGGCCCTACCCCCTATATTATAATATAATGTTAGTATCATGTTCCAAAAACACTCAGTAAAAGGAGAATTAAAGGAGGGGGCATACTTTTTCTCATGACTATAAGTATATAATCATTCTGTAAAGTATGTGAATGTGAGCAGGTGTGGCTTATCGCTGAGGCCTTAGGCAAAATGGCACAAAACAGAGGCTCAAATAAGAAGCTGTGAGTCACCAGGGAATAACAAGAAGGCTTTTGTTTGCTACCTGCCATTCAGTCCTTTCCTGTATCCTATCTTCAGGTTTCCCCAGTGCCTCTAGGGACACAAACCCCCTATGGTTACCTCCAGCCTGCTATCTCAGATGGTTTTCTGTCACTATTCTACAATGCATCAAAATAACTCGCCACCAGAAAATGTGAAATCAAAAACAGAAGAGCCGTCACAATTCTTAATTCTGGTTTCAAGTCTAGATATTGGTAAGGTTTATTTTCTTTAATGGAGAACACAGAATAAAAGCAAGAGGATTATTGGTTAAACACATGAAGGCAACATAATGGGGGCGCTGAATCACACCATTATAGAAGTAATTCAATGCACAATTAACATTTAGCCAAACGCCAGTACATGCTAGATATGTTCAATAACCATGAGTCGAGAACTGTCCATTTTAAAGCGAAAAAAAAAAAAATCCCTTTGACAGTGTTTATGGACATAATGCTTTGAGCTAAAAATGATGGATAATGCTTTTCATAAAAGTGTGATAATAGTGTGAGCATCAGTAAATACAGGTTATCCCAGAATAAGAGGGAGATTTAGAAAAGTGCAAGACAAAGATGAAGATTCAATTACATGGTGGGAAAGAATTAAAGCTAAACATACCTGTTTCTCCCCAGAGTGTATCATGAGCATCAAGCTGTACGACCACCTCATTATCATCCATGGCCAGTAACTCTTTCACCACCTGCCAAACAACAAACCTGGTCTGAGCAAACGATTTCAGCATAAATGAAGGGAATAAGCAACATACTGTATGTGATTATGTATATAACAAGTATAGGAGAGCTATACTGGAGATAAAAAGACTTCAGGTGATCAATATAGAAGGACCACAGCGAGTTCTAGATTCTCTCTAAGGTAATGCATTAACAAACGTGAAGTGCAATGTCAGAGAAGCAGGAGGCGAGGTACTTCAGTGAGGTACTCTCACTCCACCTTATTAATATCCAAACACTCATCTTTCTCTCTGTGACCTGATCAAACACTCTTCCTAAACCATTACATTTTCACACAGTATTACTTCCAGTCACTTACTCAGTCTTGATTCATTACACTATCTCTGTTTCTCATACACACATCTTCTTCCTCAATCTACATTCCATTGCACTTACCCTGTCTCCTTCTTACAGTACATACCACACCAAAACATAATCTGACTCCCCCCCCCCATGCTCCTTTCCATCATTATCTAACATCTGTTGCTTTTCTTTACCTATGAGGTCAGCCGTACATTCCTTATAAAAAGGGTAAAATGTAAAGCATGGTCTTACATCCATCACATTGCAGTCTCAGTGGCCTGTTGCCATGGCTAATCTCCCATGGCAACTGTATCACTAAAATGTGTATTAGTGTGGAGTTCAACAGTGGTGAGGTGAATGCTCAGTACTGAGAGTATGAGAAATAGTCCATCATACATAGGTAAACTTTAGGTGCGTGCTTTTTAGCCTGTAACAGGGAAAGTCTATGCCATACTGTATGTGCTAATGTCTGTTTTTTGGAGTGTGTGTAAGCTTACCTGTTTGTGTCCCATACTGGAGGCTGCTATAAGTGCTTGCTGAAGGGCTTTGCTCTTTAAGCTGAGCTCATGTTGCTGCTCCTCTCTGCTCCACCTCTGCTCCAGCAGAAACTGGATGATATCCAGATGCCCTCTCAGAGCTGCATGTACCAGAGCACTCTGTCCATTCTTATCCACATGATCCACCTGATGATGATGAGCAATAATACTCTAGTCAAAAACAACTTTTGTTAAAGTACCTATTCACATATATACTGTAGGCCATCGAACTATTCATTCAGAGAAACACACAAAAAAAACACTCTTAAAATTTTACAAACTTCTAGTTTGTTCCAACTTATGAAATTCCCACATGCATTAACATGCAAACTTGTTATTCTGAATAAACTTATTTGAAACAATTGTGTGCATGTATTCAATACATGGCTATCTGATATTATAGGGCATTTACATTAACATGCACATTACACAGACTCACATTTAAAAGCACATTTGTGCACTTGTGTAACACTTAGTCAATGTCACCATAACAAGTCTGAGTCGCTTCAGAGAGTAACACGTGGCTAATGTCTGTTCTGTATACAAGCTTCTTTTTAATTGCCTGACTGGTGTTTCCATTAAGTCTTAAGTAATGTCAGAATCAGCAAATTACCCTCCAAATGTCCTTATTTAACAGATTGTGGAGGGAAAAAAAACAACGTCCCACAGCATTCAGCATATGGAACTTGATCATTTTTCCTCACAGAACTGCTGCTTTTTTGTACTTGCCATATTGGACAGTATTAACAACTCAAATGCAAGTGCTCAGATTGTGACTTTAAAAACTGTATTTAAATGACAACTAATAAATAAATAAATAAATCATTCATTTTGGTCAAACGTATAGAAATGTTTTTCGGACTGGCCGCATACAATTTACATTGTTCAAAAGGATGAAATTTCAGAATATGTTTTTATATGAATTGTTTGTGATAGATTTGTTGCATTATTAAGAATTCGACTGCATGGAAACATATCTGTTGCTTTACAAAGAATGATCTGCATCATTTCTTTTCATTTCATCCAACTTGCCTTGGCTCCTCTCTTGCACAGCTGGCTGACCAGGCTCAGGTGTCCTGATGCAGCAGCGTAACTGAGTGCACTTATGCCGTTCTCAGATGCCACGTCCACAATGGCTCCGTACTCCAGCAGCAGGGCCACCATCTCATGATGACCCAGGTGTGCCTGGACACACAGCACTGGTGCATTGTTCAGCACTTCTGTCCGGTAGTTCACGTTAGCACCACCCAACATCAGCAAACGACTCACCTGCAGACATATGAGACATGATTTCTATACAGCTTCAACCAGGTAGACTTACCAAAACTTCATTACAAAAAATCTCACTAGCTTCAGGTCAATTGTTTCAGAAATATATTGTGTTACTAGATTTGCTCGTGACTTTGTTTGCATGGAATTTGATCTGTTGAATTTTTTAACAAAATACAATTGTTATGTGTTACTATGAAGCGCACAGAATAAAGGTGAGAGATTGTGTTTATTAAGCAGATTTAAATTGCACACTCATAAGCGCGTATTAAAGATTTTACAGCGTAATCTGTTGAATTTTGAGATGAACTAATGATTCTTTCAAGGTTCATTTTTTTTAATGATATACTGTATAGGCGCTTTCCGGTAAAATTTCAAATTAGCCTATCTTCTCTTACTGTGGGCCGACTGCGATGAAACAAAGCCTTAAGCTCGGCCAAATACACGTGTGAAAACCCCATTGAAATTCATTCAGATCTTACGTCCCCCAAATTATGTTTTCGCAAATATCTTTAGTGTACAGATACGTATGCCAACTTTACTTATTAAATGTATAGATTATTATCTGCTAACATAGGCCAGATTTCTCAATGCCAGGAGGAATCTTCTCTCTTCACAACAAGAATAAAAAGACACATACTACATCCACAATAGTTAGAAAGTTAAATCCATCCATGAAACTAAACTTTAAAGTGCTTCATTAAAGTGCCTATCTGCTAGCACAAAAGCTCCAGACTGAAAGAGATTGTTTATGGCATGGTGGCTTTGCTATACAATTTGTCAGAACAATTACTTTCCTTCCTCTCTGCAACAACACCTCAACCTGTGCCTGGAGCTCTGAAACACAACCTGCTGATTAGCAAAGCCTGCTAATCACAATGGCTCTCCGGCACACAGTGGAATATTCCGGAGCACGCTTTAATCAGGCACAATTTTTTCTTTTGATAAGCAAATTCAATAGACATTATCCCAACGATTAGTGATGGCCATAGGGCTCAGTAGGAGTTACAATCAGTGGGAAATGTTTTAAAGCGTAGAGAATGAAAGAGACTGTTTGAGAGACAGGACAGAATGGGGGAAAAGGAAGTGTGTGTGTGCGGATAAAGTAAATATGCTTTGTAATACTGTCTTCTTGAGAAATTAGGCTTTCAGACTGTTTTCCCTCCTGAAAAAAAGTCAGTGCTACCTGAATGACAGTGCATGATGAGATAATTTTTTTTGTTGCCCTGAGCTAATTTACATCAATTCTGCTATTACTTCCTCTGCAACACCAGGACAGCATTTCATACCTCAGTAACACAGTGGTTTTGCACACAAATCAGCAGATTGTATCAGAAAATTATTCATCCAGGGCATTAATTAACATGCCGTAATTACCACTAATTTAAAAGACTCATGAAAATCAAGAATTTTTGAAGAATCTTAAAATGGCATGAGGCCTTCAACATTTTCCACCACGGCAAGCTTGCTGCAGAAATGATAATATATCAGGCTAATGGGAGGAATTTGTGTCTCATGCTGGCTGGGAAAAATACAGTAGCTGAGTGAGTAAAGGATATCCACAGAAAACCATTTATAACGTCAGATTATACTACCAGCTTTACCATTAAAAATAGTCATATCATAATTCACTTCAATTTCTAATCAATTATTCACTATACCTATTGTTAGTGACTTTGGTTTATAACTGACAATTAATTGTATTGTAATGGGAACCTACAAACCCCTGTCTAAGCAGTTTCCTACTCTCGCGTAAATTGTGAACACCATTTGGTTGAGCAATAAAGTCTCCTGACACAAGAAATTTACAAGTTTTATGGCTTATGTTTTTTTTTTACTTAATTTGATTCAATAGCATTCAAAAGCAAGATTTGTCTTAGGCAGCTACAGTATATTCCTTACAGGTTTTGGAGTTTTAAAAAAACTAATTGCAAATTATTTAATAAACATTGAAATGCCTTGTAACTTGTGTTGCTGATTGTTTAAATGTCTCATCTTGGACAAAGCTATAATCAATATATTTTTAGATTATTTAAAAAAAAAATTAATTAATAAAAAAAAATTTTCCTGCTAATCTTTCGCTCCACAATCCAGTCCAATAGGTGGCGGTATTGCACCAACCGCTCATTAACTCAAAAGAAGAAAAAGCATTACTCTCAAGAATCAGAAATTTTTTTTCTTCAGGAATTCAAGTTTAGATTATTAAACATTTGCAACTTTCTGTAAATAACTTTAAAAGTGTGACTTGATTCTGAGTTGAAAATTGATGCACTGATTCATTATAATTGAATTAACCACTAACAAATCTATTACATCAACTCCAATAGAAGAACAACTCAGGAACTGGTATTTGTCCATTGAGCCCTGGCTTTCTGAGATAACAAAAAGTCATGGCAGCCACTATATGAATATAAAATTTATACCAGATGTTATGATGCAAATGGTAATTTTTCATGTAAACATCTTTTCAACTTCTGTCACTAAAACGAAATGAACTTCTTGTCAATGAGCATTTAAAAAAATCTAAAAACAAAATACGTTTTTGTTACAGAGTCCATTTCTTCAAACCAAAAACATTTGAATACACATGCATGAAGTTCAGAGAATGATTATAAATACACAGGAAAATGCATGCTTATAGTTTTATAGTAACATCAGTGTATGACTAGAAACCGATGTGAATGACAAGAGGACAAAAAAGTGCAACAGCACGATTGGTAGTAAAAAGGTTACACCGCTGAGGTTATGAGTTTAGTTCTCAACTCTATAGCTGTCTGGGCCTTTGAGCAAAGCTGTTAACTGCAGCTTCCTTACAAGCTAGAGGAACATGGTATATATTGGAATATATGTTATAATAAAAGCTGTCTTACTTGTACCTGCTGTTTTCCAGTGAGAAACACTACTTACTGTATGTTTGGTGGGCTTACCAGCATTAAAGTTGCATGAGACTAAATAAACAACTCTAAATCTAGTGAGGCAACTATTGTTTTTTTGTTAGTGTTCTTTTGTATGTAACAGCATTTGAGTAGGTGTGCTGACCTTGACATTGGGTGTGTATAGATTTCTTAGAGAAGCCAGAGCAGCAGACAGGCTGTCAGTGCTGCAGCTTATCCACAAACCCTGCAGAACACTGGATGATATGCCGGTCTTCTTACTCTGACCCTGTGGAAGAAATTGAACAGACTTATCATTACAGAGTCCTTTTCCCCCTCTCATACATTGTACATGTCACACACATTTAGTATTAATTAAGTATTAAGTAACAGCCATGGACATTTTAATAGAAAATGAACAAATGACCAATTTGCAGTTAAGCAAAAAAAAAAAAAAAAAATGCTTAAATAACAAAACAATGAAAAAATAATCATTTCAAACCCTAAAGTGGTTTACATGACTTAAAAACTGAGCCAAAACCTTACAATTAACCTCAGACAATATGTTGTTATTTAACTCTCTTAAATCAATGACATCTGGCTTTGTAGCTAAAGATTGCAGCTACAGTATTTAAAAGATGTATGATTTTAGGATAAATTAAGTTACCTTAAATATGTGTGCTTTCAGAATATGATGTCCCAGCTCCATTGTCTGCTGCCTGTTGAGCTTGCCCTCCTGTCTGGACAGCATAAATGCCATCAGGGCATGGCCACTCCTACAGGGACAAAGAACCGGTAAGCATAAACATTGAATAAGCAATAATGCTGAACAATAAAAAGCAATAAACACACAGTATGAATGCAGATCAATTCCTGCTTTCTGTTTCACCCAAATGAAGATGGGTTCCCTGTTGAGTCAAGGTTTCTTATTATTGCCATCTCAGGGAGTTTTTCCTTGCACCTGTCGCCCTCGGCTGGCTCATCATGGACTATCTGACCATTTTGATTCATACACATTCACATTCCATACAAACTTAAATAATTCTTTTGATTGTGTAAAGCTGCTTTGCTACAATGACAACTGTTAATGGTGCAATACAAATAAAATTGTATTGAATTAAATAAAACATATTAATAAGTGAAGGTTGTAGAACTCCCTATCATTGCTAAGAAAAATTGCGATTAACAATGAAATCAGTAAAGATGATTTTGTCACCCTGATGTGTGTGCATGTGTGTGCACTCACATAGCTATATCCAAACTTGGAAGGTAGTCATGCATGCCTATGAGGGAAGAACAGAGGTGGTGTCCTCATGTTCCCCATGCATGGCTCAGATTCTGACTCGTATTCATTAACAGAAAATGTGATTAAAAGTCCATGCATGAATACACCTGGCTTTGATCAGCTCAACATCACCTTCACTAAATAAAGCGCTGGTCTGTGCTCTCATTTTGGTTAAGTGAAAGAATAACAAGCTGAAGTGGCAGAACCTTTTTCTCAAGTCTCTTTGTGTCAAAGCCAAAGCAAGGAATGTATTTTCCTACTATTTAAAAATGAGAAAGAGAGAGAGAGAGAGAGAGAGAGAGAGAGAGAGAGAGAGAGAGAGAGACTGATAGAGGCTGGGACTGGAGTGTCCGTCTCACTCTGGGGAAGGGTCTGTGCTAAGAGGAGGTGAGTCACCAGACTTCATTTGTCAGTCCCACAGCTGGTGCAGTGAGGACACACATTGTCCAATCAGAATGCTCAGAGCTTTACACCAACCAGAGCAGTAGTGGGGAGGAATAGAATAACAATTAGACAGCACGTTTAGAAACAGGTCTCATCTTTATCTATACCACATGGCCACATCTGAAAAAAGCCAGCTCATCTATATCACACTATAACCTGCATAGTAAAACTTTCATCACTAATAGGCACATGGCACATCACACAACAAAATATCACACTTTTTCATAAACTGTATTTGTGTACAACAGACAAGACAAGCACTAAATGATATATACTGTATACAGTCAGGTCCAAAAGTGTTTGGACAGTGACACAATGTAGTTTTGCCTCTGGATACCACCACAATTGATTTATAATGAAGTGGTGTAGGTTGGCAGATTCATGACCACCTGCGGTCTCTGTTTCTTTGTTTTTTTTTTTATATAGTTATTATTTGAGCTGATTCCAAGTGTTGTATTTGGTAGCTTTTCATGGAAATTCTCAATATGAATTCAGTTGTGCAAAACCATAGACATGTAGAGAGATGGAAAAAAGTGATAGGAAACAGGTCATGCCAGAAAGCTTAACCTCTACAGGGAGCGGGTCCTCACAAAGAAAAGTCTGGGTAAATTTCAATGCTTCCATTTCATTATCCACAGAGCACACAGGCTCAAGGAATTGTAAAATTATAATCTTTATATTGAGCATTATCATCAGATTATATATGACCCCCACATATACGTATTCATAAAAAGTCAAAGCCCACAATAAACTTTAAGTGCCATGCTGCAGCTTAATTACAACCCTGATTAAGAGGCGCTGTAAGCCAGCAGGTGGGCTCTGCTGCAGCTTGCCTTTTCACATACCGTAGTCACATTCGAGAGGGAAATTTTTCTCTTATTACAACATAGCTTCTTTCTGGGTAGTGACTACATATTTATAGTCTAAATTCGTTCAATAAAACCAAGAATGTATTTTGGTTTTTGCCATTTACCACCAAACTGCTCTGTCCGTGCCTGTAGAAATAATTGCCATTTCACCAAGATCCCAAACTTGCCAAGTCATTTCATGAGAAAGTCAGAATTTTGGCATGCAAGGCTGTCACGCTGATTAACATGGAGATAACTTGGCCGACAGTCATTACAAGGGGACATAACCCGATAAAGCACCTTTTAAGAATTCAGGTATCAGTAGCTCCTACAGATTATCTTAGTGTTTATTAAAAGAGCATGCAGTGTATAATCAAATCTAATAAAAGTTTAGCTTTTCTCTAGTTTCTCTGGTTTTATAAAAACACTCGATCATTTAAAGAATAAACAAAAATACTGTATTGCAACATACTGTTTTTAATAACCAATCCTGATAAATCACTACAAACATAGTGGGTATGAAAATTGATCTTACAGAACATAATCCTAAATATAATTTAGCCAATTGACTAATTGTCCCAGAGACGTTATTATTCTTACTGTTTTTAACTGCAAAATGTCTGTTGTAATAAACCATTACTTTCTGATAAAGTTGCATTCTGTTTACTGCTTTTATCTCGAGGTGGACAAAATGGTATGTGTATAATTTTTGGTAGAAGACTTCTAAAACATCATCAAGGCAAAATCATGTTGACTATATCTATCTATCTATCTATCTATCTATCTATCTATCTATCTATCTATCTATATATATATATATATATATATATATATATATATTACATTATTAACTATATAAATAAAATACAATTAAAGAAGATAAAGATAATGAAAAATATGTCACTCTGTTATTTGTTTTCAGAAGGATCTGGGGTTTCCATAATGTCAAATTATGAGATTAAAGATCTCAGATTTAAGAAATTATTATTATTTCCCATTTTTATTTAGTTTAAGTACGTACTTAAAATAATCCATTCCAATATGACATAGATCCTTATGGACTTGACCCCTTATGTGCCTAGATCAAGTACCCTATGAATGGCCAACAGGCACCCAATTTACAAGGTGGAAT
The DNA here is from genome assembly GCA_030014215.1 of Clariallabes teugelsi. NCBI lineage: Eukaryota > Metazoa > Chordata > Actinopteri > Siluriformes > Clariidae > Clariallabes > Clariallabes teugelsi. The sequence continues at coordinate 20,319,838 of JAQMYG010000035.1, read as the reverse complement.
CTGCAAACTTGCGATAAGCCATAACCTTTGAAGTGCAAACTTTTTAGATTAAAGCTGTCAGAGGGTTCTTGAAGATGATCATCACTCCTGCTTATAATATATTACAAATAATAATTTCAGCACTGCTAGTCATCCCAAAGCCATCTCATTTACTTAAACAAACTCATTCTGCTTAGAGAGATGCCACAAGGACGACCATTCAATCTTGCAGTTGTGCCATTTGTCATTTAGTCAACATTTAGTGTCAATTACAAATAAAAAAACAAAGCACAAAACAAATGTCCATGTACACAAACTCAAGCATTCTACTTTTTGGCATATTTATAGAATCTTATCTTTATAGCATCTTACCTGGGGTCACAGAGGAACTCTGAGCTCTCCCCATCAGCCCTCCACACAAGCCACTCTCTAAAGGATGGGTGGCAGAACATCCGTGTCTTGTCCCTCCGTTTAATCAGGAACGCAGAGAGTGTGTCCATACGTTGCTGGAAATCATCCCAGTGCAACTCTCCTCGCACTGCACCAGAGTTCAAGGCCTGAAAAAGCTGTTCATCTGTCAGTGGGTGCAGAGAGGCCAGAGCAATGTTCAGGATGGGTACGGCACGCTCAAATGCAGAGTTGCTTCTGAACTTCATGTTGCATTGCAGTAGGTAGATCTCAGCCAAAGAGATGGGCACCACTTTGTAGCTGGAGCTCTTGATGACCAGATGCCCCCTCTCAAAGAGGTCCAGTGTGAGCTTCAGGTAAAGGTATGAGCCTTGGCTACGGGATATGAGGTGCGAGCTAAGCTTAGACACAGTGACAGGATCGGCCTTTCCATTTAGAGAAACGTTGTTGAGGACGTCACGGCTGCTATTCACACGGTGCTGGATGTAAGCATTTAAGTCTGAGCTGATCTCCTTGTTATCAGGGAAATCGTCCAGACTGATCTTAGTGAAGGGAAGCAAACTGGTGATCTCCTTTGGAAACACAAAAAGGAACAGTTTTCATTAATCCTTGTGAAAACCTAAACCTAACTCTACCTTGATCTCTGTTAAAAAAA
>JAQMYG010000035.1:20299079-20318773 GCA_030014215.1 Clariallabes teugelsi | reverse complement strand
ATTCTGAGGTTGCGGTGTTTATCTACAGAAGGTCAGAACAGAGCAGGAGATATCAGACCACTGAGGACACGCACTCACACGCCCGTCTACAAACAAAGGATTAAGAAGTGACAGACTTGAAAGAGCTTGACTCTGCAGGGACACCCACATATCCTTAAACAAGGATACTGCCATCATCTAAACATTTGTTTACACTGTACCACCTCACATTTTAAAAAGCCTTATGCAAAAGCTGACCTTGAGATATAATCATGGTTGGATGAGCCATTGCAGTTCGAGAGACAAACAGTGAATAATACATGACACTACATAATGTTTTTACTTAGATACTGATTGGTAAATATAATTGAGCTTAAAAGTTATATAAAACTTTCTCTACAACCTCATATGACGTATGGAAACAGACAAGAAATGCACCATAGCAGAACATTGTACTTCTTAATTTACTGTGAATTTTGTACAGTATATAGTTGACATTCTTATATGGTATGGTTATAACAATAAGGGCAGAAGACTGGAAATATAGTGACCCTGTACGGGATAAGCAGTGTAGATAATGAGAGAGTGTTAGAACTCAAGTTACAGATGACTCTGAGATACACACTGCTTTTATTACTTCCTTCACTTCTTAATCTTCACAGACAGATTAATGCAACTAACAATGGAAATTCATACATCACCTAACATGGCCACATTTATAAAGACTTTCAGCAGTCACTAATTGACTGGATGCAGGAATAGCAGACACTCTGACCTTGGGAGGGGGTCACAAGTAAGCACCTTGGGAGGCTGGGGAGTTAAATATCTTCAGCACTCCCCGAACCTCCCAACCACAAACATTGTTTCATCAACACATCATCATAGCCATCTTTTCATTTTATGAGCGGGTCTTTCATAGATTTCACTGTGAGGATTTTTAGCTGTTCCGAGAGTGTTTGGGTATTTTTTAATGTATCTGTTATGTAAGTTATGCATCTCGTCATGTCTTTTTGCTGTGTCCTTTTTTGTGCATGCATGAATGTATGTATGTACTGCATGTATATGTATATATGTGTATATGCTATTAACATAATCAATAATCTTATTTCCTGGAGATGAAAAAATTCATATAATGCACTGGACATTAATATGTAAAATTTATTCCTCCTATCCTGATCAGCCTCACTTTTTCCCCCAAAATGGCTACATTCTGAATTTAACTTGCCGCAAGGATTACATTCCATGCACTGCAAATCAGTTTAAATTTGCAATTCAAATATATCCTCGTTCATTCAACTCCACAAACTATTTTCCAATCATGCAGATTGGAGATTGAGATTCATTCAGCAGTAGAGCAGAATATGTTAACACCAATTAAATAATCAATGCAGCTCTGCTATAGATACTACAGAGCTGAGAATGGATTATTTATGCCTGGAGGTCAGTTGAAGTGTTCGCACGTTTCTTTGCAGACGAAAGCAAAGTTGAAGGTGAAGCATGCTGGCTCCTTGTGGGTTTATCGATGTCATGTGGTCAGACTCCTACTTACTTGTTTACTACACAATCGTTATTTAAACTTGGTAGGCTTAAAAAAAAAAAACAGGTAGAGGACAAAGCATACAGGCAAATGACTTCGATTTCTTTACATGAATTATATTTTACTGATACTGCACTGTCTGATGATTTCTTTTAGTGGTGTTTAAAACTATGGTACTTGAATAAATGTAATCAAGTCAAACAAAGTATATTGAAATTATTAAATTCAAACTAACAGTTCACCATTATGCCTGACTGCTAAAGTGACATGAATTATGGACTGAGGGGAAAATTTAAATTACAAGTTGTGGAAAGCCCAAAACATTAAAGGTGCAAGTTCTCAAAGAAGGAAACTGACAACAATGTGACATTTATAATTTGGGCCCGATAATCCATAGACGAACTATCATCCTCATATAAAACATTATTTAGCCTAACCCTGTTCATGGGGGTGTTCGACATTCTAATTGATTAATGAATGTGCAACCAAAACATCTAGTATACAAGTAATCCACAACACAATGTGTAAGTGTAAGGCGTACTTGCTCATCCTCATCTAACACAAAATATCAAAAGAAGCACTTTCCTGCAACCAACATATGGACTTAAGTGTATGATCTGTGTCTGTTGGGCCAATCAGATTTTTTTTTTACCTTCTTAATGAAACCCCATATGGACCTGAATGTTGTGTGCGCAGCAGCGTTTCATTCCATATAGTGGCATATGTAGAGTAAAAGCAACTGGATCTCAGTTATAGACAGGCTTTTTACTTTCTGTGCTTTTCTCTGAAAAGACTCACAGAAAAGACGGTTCCATAAGCCTTGAAACCATCCAACACTTTGCTAAGCAAACTAAAAAACTTTCAGATCCTACCTGAAAAACTTTCAGATCCTGCCATTCTCATACAGCAGAGTGTAAATGAAAACTCTGATAACATACAGTATAAACAAAACTATTCATTCTACAGCATATACTAAAGGTGTCATATACCAACCTTCTTAATCTGTCAAGAAATGCATTTATGTGGCACAATGTGGTTTCTTATAATAAGTCTGCTACTTAGTGGTATACCAAGATTGACTTACCTGTAGGCTGGTCCGCACAGTGACAATAAGTTGGAGCCATGTGGGGAACTTTGAGATACTCTTGGTAATGAAGGATGCCACTGTGTCACCATAGTCTGGTTTGTGAAACTCTGCCTCATTAAGCCCATCGATCAGGATGAGGTAATCCTCTTCTGGAATCTTCTTTTCTGATTGAGAGAGTAAATATAGAAAGATAAACCAGTGCCCTCATATTAGGCAAAAAAAAGGCTGACTGCTCCTAAATCTCGCCTAACAGTAAGGTGATCATGCATTTGTTCCATATTCAAATCTGAATCAAGGTTTCAAAACAGACCTTTATACCACAGCCTTAGGGAATGTTTGAATATACACCAATCAGCTATAACATTACAACACAAAACATTATGCCCAGTATTGTGTAGGTTCCCCTTATACTGTCTGGGCAACTCTAGTCCTCTAGTCAGGGCATGACTCCACAAGACCTGTAGTGTTGTGCTATGGTGTCTAGTATCAGGATATTCACAGTAGATCCTTTAGGTGCTGTGGGTTGTGGGATGAGGCCTCCATAGACTTGTTGGTTAGCCACGATCGGACTGGGATCTGAGGAATTGGGAGCCCTTAGGCTGTTTGCCTGCTGGGCCCCATGCACTGTGGGCTGTGGTACACTAGGTGTTCTGGTACCTTTCAATTGTGTCCAGCACTAATTTTATTGTCAATTTGTGCTACAGTAGCTTTTCTCTAACAGCCTGGCATTTGGTCCCCGCAGGCATGGGCGAGCCTTGGGTGCCCATGATCCTGTCAATAGGTATATAATTGATAATCAATGTTTTATTTTCACTTTTAGTTAATTTGATGTTGTGGCTGATATATACTTTGTGTCAGTGTATATACTTTGCGCAAATGGCTGCAAATTTCAATGCTGGGTATGATTAAAAAGGCACCAAAACACCCAGTGCATCACAGCCTGCTGTGTATGGGGCTTAGCAGGTAAAGAGGTCAAGGTTGTTGATACGGCCACTAAAGTATCCAGATCTCAACACATTCAGGTATCCATGGAATGAGCTGGACAAACAGGTCCGAGACACCACAGAACCACACTGCAACCCACTGCACCCAAAGGAACGCCACTAACGTCCTGGTGCCAGACACGACAGCACACCCAGAAATCTTGTGAAGTCATACCCCCAGGGCACAGAGCTGCCCCGGCAGCATTACTAGAGCCGAATGTTTTGGGCTTTAATGTTATGGCATATTGGTGCATATGCACCCATGAGACCATGTTTTGAAAGACGGGGTCATACCAAGTAACACCTGCAGCAATGTGTTAATAATTTCTGCATGCATGTTATTATATATTCACCATTTTAAAAATTCAAATATGAAATGTCAAAATATTAACTTTGTATGAATGTACTGTGCATACATAAACACAGACATGCATTTTAAACAGAATTTGAAGTGAAAACAAAACACATCCACTACAGAGTGTTCAACTTGGTATGAGAGTGAGGCTGCCATGGCTCAATTCTGCCTTCAGTTCATGCAGACAGATGAAGAGAACATTTAAAAATTCATTACAAACCAACACCATGATTTGAGCACTTTCGCCAGATCAAGCAGGCCAAATTTACACAAGACAGAAGAATAATATTTTATGGCTCAACAGATCAAGGACAGATGTGAATGGCTTTTTTTCCCTATTCATTAACAAGTAAGGCACAATGAACAGCCCCCACCAAGTCCACAAACCATATGAAGCTTTTAATTGAACGATGAAGAGGACAAATCAACATTTTCCTCAATTTCAGCTTGAATATACTGAGCCATTTGTTTGAATAATATGTGTAAGGGAGTGTGAGCAGCTCCTGTTAGTGGCAGCTCTGTACCCTTGCCTACTGCCACATATTGATTCTCAATCTTTTCCTTTTCAATCATATAAACAAGAGGTTTGCCTATTAATGTCTCAGGCCTGACCTCCCACAATATCTCATTGATTTAAATGTAAAGCTGAAAGAAAAGACTGGCCCCCTGTGTTCAATAAACCATAGTGACCCTGAAATGAGTGTGCTGCCTGTTGCTTTAAAAAGCTAACAAATATGTCAGCTCTCAGCAGGCTCAGTAAATAACAGTGTTTCTAAGTGGTCAGTACGGACAGCCAAAATGCTGAGTCTGGGCAGTCATCCTTCCCTTTCAGGGAAATAGACAGATAGATATAGATAGAAAAGAGAAATTTCTTTAAAAAAAAAAAAAAGGTTAGAAAAGATTTTGGTTGCCTTAGTGACCATTATTAAGTTGAGCCTTATCATTAGGAGCTGTCTTATTCTTTTATTCCCATTTTGAATACCATGTAGAGCACCAAATTATTACTAATGCTGTGTGGAAAGAGAGAATAAATTTGCATCAATATTAATAAGACTAAAGCAAATCATCACATTGACTAGTCTCCTAGCTGGAGGCACTGTCTTCATCATGCAATTACAAAAACGCAATGCTAAATAGACAATAAAAGCACTGATTGCAAAATCTGACCTTTTAAATATGTTAGGATAGAATTCCTATAACCCACTGGTGCAGGAGGATAAGAGTCATATAACACCACAAGTATTGATTATGTGGGAAAAAAAGGGCAATAATTCTGGGTTACGTACCTTTGCGTAGGTTAATGAGTGGCTCCAGCACGCCCCTGCGGAAAGCAGCCATTGGGTCCTGCACGCACGAGCGCAGACTGAGCATGCTCTGCAAGTGGGGTTCCTTCAGTAGCAGCTCCCTGTAGGAAGTAAGTTGGTGTGATCTGCACATTAGTGCGGCCACACTGTGTACAAACTCAGGCACTAGACAGGTGTAGGTATTATCAGCCTGGCAGTAATGATATGCCACCACCTAGAGAGAAAGAGAGAGAGAGAGAGAAAGAGAGACAGTAGATATTTCTTAGTGATATTCCACATCTCATCATTCTGTGTACTGTATAATATTCACCCATAGCCATAGTGTTTATGATGTACATAAACATTACTGCAACTGTGGGTCAACGCACTCTCTGAGGAGATGCATTTTCAATGCCAAATAACAGCAATTACACGAATTTCAGAGCATTCAATAACAATCTCTCTAAAAATAAAATAAAAATCTCTCTACAAATTATAAGAGACTTGGTCTCCACCAAAAACTGCAGACCATCAGAACCCTTTTAAGGCACCTTACATAGGTACATCTCCATTTTTCTAATTTATTAGTCAAATCCCTGTTGGTTGACCAGAGGTTGTATTTTCCATTTGGACAAGATTAATAACGATGGAAGAATTTTCATCTCAAGAGAAACTCTTTTCAGCCTGTCCCCTCATTATGTATGGGTATATAGAGACCATTCCCTTTAGGGTTCTTTTACTTCTGCGTTTCTTACTAATGAAAATTATATTTTATTTTAAGCTGTTAATTTGTTAAATTACTTTAAATTGTTCCTGTTTTGTCTGACAGCCTCAGTGGAAGCTGCTCGTCATTATAGTCTTTTACTGAAAACCGACTCCATTTTTTGCATATACAGTACTAAGGCATTATACTCTAACACAGCTATTACTGTTATTGCTAATCCTGTCAGGAACTGTGTAAAAAGAAATGGATATCCTTGATTTGATGAAAATTTACCCGGAAACCAACAAATGCTCTGTGCTACGATCAACACTTGGCAAAAACCAGAACAGAAACGCTCTTATGCCTTGTGAGAGACAGACGATCAGAGAGTAGATGTCTGCTGCACGGCATGAATTAGAAATGAGACGAGAGGTATGAAGAAGAAAAATAAATGAATACACCTACATTCGTCTTGCGTCAAAAAAGGAAATTAAGATTTCATGTGGATGACTAGAAACACATTCCTGACCTTCCGTACTACAGAAAAGGTTCATATGCTGCTTAATCTCTGTCACGCTTCTCTGGCTCTTCCGATCATCTTAGTAACTGCAATTCCCTCTTCGCTGGGATTAACTGTAGATCCCGAGGTCATTCCCAGCAGCACATCTCATTCAGTTCTGAACACACACCTGTGCTTTGCAATCTGCACTGGCTTCCACAAATCTCCTCCTACTCCTAGGTCTGTATTACTCATCCAGTTGTTGGTTAATCATATAATATATGTTAAATGTTTTAGGGGAATAGGACGCAACACTATTATTTGTTATGGTGACTAGGAAGCAAGGTAGTTTTTGTGTGTCTACAAACTGGCTTTAAGCATTCATGATGTGTGAGGTTTTTAAATGATTGAAAAGGGAGTGAACGTTTTGAATCTGAGCTGAGAGAGCAGGTGGCTCAGTAAGCCATGGGTAAGCCCAGTCTCCACTGCCAGACTCAACAAATCTCAACCGTACTAGAGCAGTTTTATGCTGTTGTGTGTACAGCAGAGAGAAAGTTGCAGAACTAACAGCTGGGGTCAAACCGAAGACTGTCTGAGCCAACATGGCTGTAATCCTGATCCAAATATAGACTAGAGATAATTGTTTTATGGGTTGTAATATCTGGTGTGATGCAATTCTTAAAGGTGGAACTTTGTTCAAACTTTTTTTTTTGAGTCAGAGATCAAAATAAAACGATTCCTGTCCTGACTTGCTCCGAATCAGACAAGTTCATGGACTGAACTGGAACTGAAGCATAGGTGAGATCAGCCTCAGGAAACTACAAAGAATAAGTGAAATGAAACTGTCAGGTGGTGATGTGTAAGCTAGAGCAGCATCAGGCTTCATCTCAGGTAGAACATCAGCGCGATACAACAACAAAATCACATCCATAAGAATCACTGTCAACAAATGTTGGAAAAGAAACATCATCTGCATATTCATTGTTGACACATGCAACGTGTTGACAGTTCTAGACACTGAATTGGTCAGTAAATAATAAGTGATTTATGTGCAGCTTTGAGGAAGCAGCCTCTCTGTTCTCAGGTTAGTCTGCTTCTTTATTGCTCCTTTGAGCACAATTATGTAGGCTACCTAAGACCAAATGACCACCTTGCCAACCGATTGTCATGGCAACACATAAGCGACTGCAGGTCCCCACGTGGAGATACAGATTATACATCCTGAACTTCTACGTGTGATGAATGATGGTTTCCAAAACAGTCTATTTTTTAGAAGCAATTTTCAGCTGCAAAACTGCTGCAAAACACACAAGCAACATGAAAAAAAAAACTGCCAAATAGTATGTTTTCTCTCTAACAGAACTAATGCTTGTCATTTTTCCTGGTAAATTAGAAATCAATAAAAACACTAAGGCCTCTGCTTTTCTCTGTGACCTCTCTCTCCTACAAGCTACACGACAATCCAAAGAAAAAGATTTTTCTTGGTATGTGGGTACGTTTCAATACATTAAAAGGAAGCATTATTAAATCATTTCAAATGCTGAATTGTGTCGTATTACCAACAAGGATAATGTTTAGATGCAATCTAGCTATATGAAATGAAACACGTGCAAACATTCATTCCCGTGCACGAACATGCATGTATACACCCCACAAAGGAGGAAAAATGCAGGGCAGCAGAGTAAATGGAGGTGAATTTAATTGGCTTTAGCAGAGCTTGAACGGCTTAGGAAAGAGCAAGAGAACTGAAATGAGACACAGCTGTCTGATCTCACCCTGACCCTTTCAATCCATAACACAGCTTTTCAAACCCCAACCCTACACATGCAAGTGCATTTGTGTGCTTACAAAGTATGTTGGAATTATGTACCTTGACACAGACATACTGTACAGTATGTACACACAGAATGCATGGCTGCTACTATAATAAACCAATACTGATGTCAGTATTATTAAAACTAGATGGCAAGTAGAAAGACAGGAAAGTACCAATAAGCTTGTTAATGGGAACATAAAGACATACAGTATACCTACCTTACATTAATTACACCATATGCTAATCATATGCATGCTGTTTTCAAATCTGAACCTCAGAATCAGAGGCAGACCTGGGGCAAAGCATCACACTAAATGGACTGTTGGGATCTTCAGCTAAGCATTATTTTATGCAGAAATGAGAGAACCTAATTACAATGCAGACTTATAAAACCACATCCTTTCTTCCGCTGCAATCACTCTAGCAAGCTACAGGTGACCTTTCAATTCCTATAGAGGTTTGCAATATGGAATTGAAATTCTGGTGACAGCAACAAGCAGCACCAAGACGGGGTGAAAATTGACATTTGAATAAAATGAATTCAATTTAATGTGAGGAGACAAATACAAATTGCCTTTAGCCCCCACACAGGTGTATTTAAAATAACTCCAGTCTTATATTTTACCTAGTTATTCTATACTAAAAATGCCTTTGAAACAAATGTAACACAGGAAGGTACAGCAGTTATAGAATAAATCATAGTGTAAATAGAATAAATCATGTGTACTGCACTAACATTACTTTATTACGCAAAAGGACGAACAGAGCACGTACAGTATGGTGCACAGGTAAAAACAATAACAGTCACTACATACTCATAAGAAATGTACGATTTGACTGCTAGTGTCTACATTTAAGACCACACATGTTGAGACATAATCAGTGGATGGTTTATGTAAACCTACCCACAGTATGTGTCACACAAATTAATGTATGTTTCCTTATAGCATCACTGAATACAGGTAGGCTTAGGTGAGCTGGCACTCATCCACTAATTATAATGGGATAAATTTGCTAAAGGCTGATTGACACCAAGAGCATTTTTTTTTCTTAAGCTTCCTTTTTTCCTTTATTCATGGAAACTTTCATTTGAAAAAATTTAATCCACACAAGTTTTGTAACTTGCATGTAATATGTAATTTGTGTGTTGTATTTAGTTTCCCCTCCTTATACTGTATGTTACAGAAAACCTTTATCTTCAGATAACACTGGTTAGTGAACTAACTAATTGTGAACTCTATTAAAAAAACAACATCAACAAAAAAAACATTTCAGTGAATTCAGGGGGGAATTCACATTGCCTGGGATTCTGATCTCTCACAGGTCACTATGTACACACTCACTCACACCTACAGTACTCCCAGTTCAACTGAGAGCTCTAATTCACCTATTAGCGTGTTTTAGAAGAAACCTGAAGAACCTAGAAGAAATACAGTAGTCAGTAGACTTTAGTCCAGAGGTCAGGATTGAACCGGGGAACCTAGAGGCAACACTACCTTCTGTGCTTATTTGGAACCAGAATAACACAGATGTCTGTCTCACAGTTGTTAGTTTTTAGGTTTAGTGGAATGCAAGGAAAACTGACCCTACAGTATCCATCCTCATGGTATTTGGACACTGCATGAACATTAAATACATTTTACATTTCAAAGGTAACCCCAACACAAGTTACCTTTAAGGTTAACTGGAACATATTTCTTTTATAAATTGGTGAGATTAAATAAGGCGAACACAAACAAGCCACATATAAAAACAGACACGCACACACACTTCAGCTATGGGCAGTGCTGTACTGGAGGAGTTTACCTTGGCAGCCAGCCGCTTCACAGCCTCCTCTCTGTGTCGGTGAAGCTCAGGTGTACTGGGGCAGCTGTTGGACTGCAGGGTGTTGGTGCTGCTGGAAGGAGAAGTGACCTGTGGGGGCTGGCTCAGGGGTAACTCCGAACTCTGGTTCCCATCTACATATGTAAATCAAATGTGGTGCAAATTAATACATATGAGCACGGTGCCAAGCAAGTACACATGACATTAATTAATAAATCTACAGTATATTAAAATGTCCTGTCACCTATAGTATGGAAAAATGTATCTGACCTGACGAACAATGTAAATAACAGCACTACATACAGACACAAACTATATATAGTGCAAAAAGACTGCATTGTACTGTAGTCTTGACCTTACACTGACGCATCACAGCTGTACTTACTTTTTGGAGATGCATGAGGACTGTTGGAGGCGATCTGTCTCATGCGGCCTCCATGGCAGCTGAGGGCCACCAGGCGGGAGATGATGGCCGTCTTGCCAAAGCCCACATTACCCACTACTGTGGCCCCGTGACTCTCTCCTGATTGGCTGTCGATCAGCACATCCTCTAGCTGCTGAAACAGCCAATCTCGACCCACGAAAACTGAATCCGTAGTGATGCTCGGAACCTCAAATAGAAGAGGCTTTAGCATGATATCCGCAGGCTTATATGGAGCAAAGCGTGCTGCGGGATAAGCACACACAAACACGTATGCACAGGTCAGGCAATTGCTGAGCAGACGATCTAAAAATGCATATAATTTTTTTATTTTTTTAATGCAAACGTCATCCACACATACTGTAAGTGCCAATCAAAAAGTACGTCTTTTATATATTGATGATTAAAAGACCCTCAGCTCACTTATAAATAATCATCATACATGTACTAAAGCTGAACGATGAAAATAAATTCATTCATAAACTGCTCAGTGAATTCATACTACTGTCAGAGGCTTCTGAATAAATAACCAGACAGGGAAAGGCAGCGAGAAGACAGATTTACATCTACCCTTAAGCAAAACTCTGGTCTTACTGATTAGGGCAGTGCTCTCAATCTCTGCAGCTTTGATCTCATGACACACTGGCTGTGTATCTTTGCCAAATCGTACAAGCTCATATGACATTTTCTGACAGTATTTGGATTTTATTTCTTGCCAATGGTTAGACTGCCAAGAAATATAAAACCCAAATACCGTCAGATAAATTAAGGTTCTACAAGACAGATAAATATCTGCACCAAGACAGGGTCTGAAATCTAGATCTAAAAACATCACAACCATTCACCTGCTCTTCTGGGTTTAGTCTACTCACAGCTTAAATAGATTTGAATCGAATAGAAATATTCATTTGTGGGACAGTTTGACAGCTCAGAACCTTACATGTGAGTGATTTCTCCAAAGAAGCATGACTCGCCAACCTTTCTTTTCTTGTTTTCCACCTCTTTTTACTCTCTCATCTCCTCAAAGCTTTTTTTTTTTTTTTTAATGCATGCACATCTCTCTGCCACTACTGCACACTTCTCTGTCACTCTGCTCTCTCAGTAGCGCTCTCCCTCTTCCTCTCTCAGGATGAAAGAGCAGGTTAGGTGCAGTGAGCCAGGGGCAGGGCTGCACTGAGTGGAAAAGACTGCAGAAGAGAGTATATTATCATCCACTCTCAGCACTCGGCCTTTTGTTCATCCTCGACAACGACACAGTCATTTGCAGAATTCGGCTGAATCCATACTGACAAGCTATTACTTTCTCTGTCTAACACACAAACAGGCAGACAATCTGAATAAAGCACAAGGGGTCGGCAAACCACTGCCGAGCTCCAGGGACAAGCAGGTTGTGTGTCCGGACTACGGGTAATTCGTTGCTACCTGGTGGACAAATAAACCTTACTTCCTACTAACTTTTTAAAACAGAACTGGTTCACAGTAAAATAATACACAACGTACAGGTGATCATTTCAGCAGGTGTGTTAAAACACTGACTAAAGCTCATTGATGAAACTTAGGTCATACCTAGTGGTGTGCTGATCAGAGTGTTTGGGGCCGATCACTGATCACAGAAATTTAGAATCAACATGATACCAATACAGATTGTAAATCACATGTGTGTGTGTGTGTGTGTGTGTGTGTGTGTGTGTGTGTGTGTGTGTGTGTGTATATGTCCCATTTAAAGTGTTCTATTTATTGTGTAGTATTATTTATTTATTACTGTTCTAAACAACAGTGCATGAATACAATTAATATCTGAGAAAGATAATAAATTTGAAACTTTTAATTATTGGATATGTTGCAATAACATATTGCAACATATCCCATTTTCATGGATTATAAAGAAACCGAAACTTGAATAGAATAGGCTATGCTCGACTAACGAGCAAAATTTCACAAACGCTAAAATGTTTATCAAAAATGTGACTGTCCTGCTGTACTCACTGGTTATAACACATGGAATAATAAACAAATCGAAACTCATCAAACTTTTTAAAATAAACACAGACATCAGTCACTTTGTATTTGGTGAGCCAATCAAGACTATTCGTTAGTAAGCAGTGAGGATAGACTTCTTTACAAATATCATACTGTATTTTCTGCATTTTTAGGAAACAGTCTTTTCTTCTTAAGATCCAGAATGTGTGCAGCCGTGCTGAATAGTCACATGAACCGCTCTTTATTTTGCTGTTCATTATTGTTTTGATAATGTGATAATGGTTTTAGTCTTTTTACTCTCTGTAGGGTATTGGTGGTTGAGTGAGGGGCAACTTACAAGATTTAGTTAGCTGCAGCCTTCGCAGATACTGTAACTTCTCATACTCAAATTTTTCATGCTGCGTTGCTCTTAACTATTGAATAAGCTTTGTTGTGTTAAACTTTTTCTCAGACGTTACGCCACATTTTTTCTTTAGAAAAAAACATAGCATATTGCAAATTTGACATCTTGGTAATAATGGTGACTGGTGATAGCATGTTGATATGGATGTCAATTCATATTTTGCATCATCACAATAGTATAGGTTATGTGATCGGCCATTTGAGAGACAACCAATCTGTAAAAATTAAGTGATTATTGGCTGCATGTAAGGAGGCATGTATGTTTTTTAGTGTAGAATGTACTGTAAGCATGAGGCCACCTCCTAAGTGAGTGGGTGTGACGAGCAAAGGTTTATTTGTAAAGTCTGCCATCAGAGCAGTTACTGTACATAGTGTGGGGAAAGCTAAAAAAAACAAAACAAGACAGAGTGTTGCAAAATCTTCATTTGTACCGCGCTCAGTGTGTACATATCCCACTTTGCTCTACATACAGACAACAAAAAAGAAGAAAAGGGTTAATTTGAAAAGGATTCGAATGCTTCGTGGTTTAAACTTGCATTTTTGAGGCACTGGACTTCCCCAGCTCAAACTCAACGTCATGTGCAACAACCAGACACTGACCTTCCAGAAAATGTTTCCGCCAACGACATCCTACCACTCTGAGCACAATGGCAGGCTTAAGTTCAACTATGTGCTGTGATGAAACATCTAATTTCAATTTTCAATTTCTTCCTTATATCAAATGAAAGATTATAATCATGGCAGGTGCTGGAATATCCTGTTGGCATTTCATCCTGATTGCTGAAAGAAACAGCTCAAATTCCCTTGATCCTAGAGTGGGATTGCATTGTAATCACATTTATTGGAAGCATGTATGTTTTTTTTTAGTGTGGCAAGTATGAGGCCACCTCTTGCCTGGGGTTGCTAATTAACTAGATATGTTTGAGAAAGAGAATGAGGGTACCTTTGTCGTAGAGTGGCCTTCCTCCTGTGTTGTGCCACGGCATGCGTATGGAGGTGCGCAGTGGTGTGTTACGCTGTTCATCAAGATAGCTCAGGTCTTCCAGTTTAGTAGAACTGGTTGCTAGAGGTGGAAGAGAGACAGCCGTGAGATAGAGACGATTCAATCGATCAGATGAGCAACAGCAATGTCATCTATGCTATTCTTTATCAAGCACCAACGTTATCATTTAGCAGTACTGAAAACATTTTGAGCATACAGCAAAACAAATGAACTGCTGTTAAATCTATATTTTGAAGGATTCCTGCTGAAATGGATTGAAATGAATTGTCAGCTTTACCAATTGGTTTAGATTGCTCCATTCTAGCAAACCTTTGCATAAACTAGTGGAGATTATAAACCTAGACCTAGTAAATCTGTGCTTGAATATTTCACATTACTAGCAATACTAAAAGGCTTTGTCAGGGATCAAAGCTCATCAGAAGGTGTCAGTACAAGTTCTCAAAGGACATGAAGATAATGCTACAGGAAAGACAAGCACTGAAGTAAAATGGCAAAGAAAAATCACTACGAGAAAGGAACTGGCAGAACTGACAGGTGCTGAAGAGGGAGATATAGGGATCCAGAACCCTGTATAAAAATGCCAAGACGCGCCGCATAAAGAAGCATCCTTACACAGAAACAGAGAACAGAAGAGAGACCTTGAATTCATAAACATGCTGGTAGGATTACCAAAACAGCACATGGTACACTCTGCATACTGCATACAGTACCATGCTCCACATATTAGACTATCACACCTCTCCCCAAAAGGTGGGAGAGGACACTAGCAATGGCCTAGTCACACTCCCAGAGCAGGTCTCAGAAACACCAACCACAGTGTGTGTACAAGTCACGCTGACATCTGAACAACATCCACCAAACGCTAGAGCTTGGGAAAACAAACTATTACTGTACAACATCTGCTCTAATCTCATAAAAAAGGCAATATTACATTTATATTCCTCTGTGCATCATGCTGAATAAAAATAAATAAATAAATAAAAAAAACACTTTATTGATCCCTGATGATGTTATGAAATGAAATATCTTTTCATATTATTGTCATCTACACGAAAACAGCGCTGTGGTGAGACCGACACTCACTGTCCAAATATTTTTTAAAATATAAAATAAAAATATTTAGCGCTATGTTGGAAAAAACTAAATTTAGAAATTTTTTTTTTTTTTTAACTTGTTTAAAGAAAGATGCATCAAACACTGCATTTTACATATACAGTACATATTCCTCTAACTTATAACTGGTACAGCTAAATTTCTAGCTACATTTCTGAAATTTATGTAGCAGGTGTGTGTTCAGGACCCAAGAAACACATGAACATCTGTGGTATCTGAATGTAGGAATAAAGACTAATTAGCTTAGCAGATATCAGACCAGGCAAAGTAGCAAAAGAGGAACATTGGGGTGGGGGGGTGGGGGGGGGGTGATCCTGAATTCATGAAGCTTGTGTTAAAATTTATGTTGTTACCTTTTTTTTTTTAAACTAAATTACTTCTTTACTGATCTTACTTATCTACTGAGCTTATTTTCACTCTTGCAGTGGGTTTGAAACAAGCTCTTCATTCTAGCTGAAACAAAATAAATCTTTGCACACATCCTAAAAATGTGTAGGTGAAAAAGAAAAAAGAAAGAAGGAATTCATTTTAACAGAAACGTGTGGCATACTGGCAACAAATGAACAGAAATATAACATTTATGACCTTACAGCAATAGTAAAATACATTATAAAATATTCCTGTGATCACCAACACTACTGACGTTTTTTAAGTAGCTATATACTGTACATTGATTTGATCAGCATCTTTACAACACCTTTATGTACTTTACATAATGTACTGTATTTACACTTTACACTCATGTATTGTATTTTACACTTTACACTCATTCTTGCCAAGTGAGTTACATCACCGTTACCAAACTGTTGTTTTTTGCTAGCTGTTTACATTCTTGCTACATTACATCTTGTGTGTTTGGCTGTGAGAGCTACTGAAAACGCCAGTTATACTCCTTGTGTTCATACTTGGCCAATAAACATGAAACATAACTTCTCAAGACAGCAGGATGTGATGGGGATGCTGTGCTTTGTCCCAACACAGTGTAAAGTCTATGGTCAGGTTAAGCAGCTCATTGTTGCCTCCTTGGTACAGATGACCTGGTTTAGTATCTTTCTAATGGAACAAGGCCTGAAGCATAGCCTGCCTCTACAGCCATACTGATCGCAAAACATTAATTAAACAAATTAATTACGTGGAACAAAATGCATCAGGGAATCGATAAACTTTAAAAAGATTCAAGGGTTGTGTATTATCATTGGCAAAACTTTGAGGAAGTTGAATTATTTGTCAGTAATTTAAACAAAACGCTTCACAAAGGCCATCTTATTAGATAATGAAATAATGGTGTGCAGAATAAGGTTAATAGCATTTATAGATATATCAAATGAGCAGACACATTTTGGGCAATCAATGAGCCTAAGAACGTCATCTACCTCAGTTAATCCTGTGCCATTTCAATACCTACTACACCAGTGAATCAAGACTAAATCCAACAGTCCTTAATAGCTAGCACACCATGGCACACTACCTGGCTAATACACTGACATGATTCAGTATACACTCAGCAAGCACCTGTAGGAACCACCAGACACCAAAAGACACCCAAGGAGAGAAAGATATGCATTAGAGCTAGTAAACCATTTAACTAATGAAAGTGGGAAACGTGGGGGAGGGGGGGAGGGGGGGGGCGAAATTACATCATAGATAATGCAATTCATGGAGAGCGATGATGACAGACGCAGCAACCCACTAACTGTGCAAAGAGCCATGTCAGTCATAGAGCACATACAGAAACATATACACACACACACACGTCCTGCTTAATAAATAAATAAGTTAATTCATTAATGAAGTAAAAACAAATCAATGCTGTTTGAACTAGAATGACCTCCATAAAGAGGTCATGTAGAAATTAACTAAAGAGAGAGATCAGACATAATGAGCTTAACGACCGCAAAACATGACTCTTCAACATGAAAGAGGTGATTCAGGAACAGCTCTCAAGCAGTCATTTAAAAAAAGTACAGTACCATATACAATCCCATGCTACATTTGTTTTAATCAGAGCACAAAAAGCAACCTGAGTGCTTTTCTCAGCTAAATTTTTACGGCCAGCAACTCTCCTACAGCAAACTCCCTTCGCTTCCGACACTGTTAATTCCTTGTGCACAGTTGAGTCTGAACACACCGGAGCAGTGCATACTTACAGAGTGGTGCCGGTCATAAAGACCGGCGTGGAGACGAGAGTCTGCTCCCCAAACACAAATACAGAGGATGTGGCTGGAGCATCGTCATTCTTAACAGCAGGGCGGACGAGTCAGCTCTCCACCTCGCTGCTGAAAATCCTCCATATCTACTCTCACACTCACCCTCTCGCATTCAACTGGTGACTCTGAAGCTGCAGCAAGAGCAAGAGTCGCTACAGAAGAGCGCGCACACACGCACGGTTTTGAGAGAGAGAGAGAGAGAGAGAGAGAGAGAGAGAGAGAGAGAGAATAGTATCTAGCGGTAAAAATTTGAGACCTAATGCAACAGCTCAGAGTGAGGGTGGGGAAAGAAGAGAAATGTAGAGGGACCTCTGTCAACCGAGCGACAGACTACGATCTGAGCTGAGTAGCTGGAGAGGAATTAATCAATGATCCTCCCGGAGAGAGAAAGGGGTGGAGGAAGGGAAAGAGGGAAGCAAAGGGAGAGAGAAAGCAATGTTTACAGGGTGAGCATAAAGTCTTTTCCTGTTTTTTTTTCTATTAGAAAGATATATTACACAAATCATATGGTTTATACTAAAACAAAACTACACACATACACAAATATTCAAAATTCTTTCTGTTATGCTGTTTAAACTCTCTGTAAGGAAGCATCTAAGTTCCCCTATTTGTACAGGTTTATATACAGTATATATTATATAGCGTATATATTTATACACTCAACCTGTATAAATAGGGGAACTGAGATGCTTCCATACAGAGAGATTAAACAGCATAACAGGATGAATTAAAAGAAAAAAGGAAACGTCAAAGGGAGGTGAGTCTCTTTCTGATGTAAGACGAACGCAAATGGGGGGTGGAACCACAGAAAGACAGACAGAGAGAGAGAGACAGACAGAGAGTAAGAGGAGGCAAACAGGAGAAATGCCAATGCCCTACAAGTCTAACTCTAACCTCACCCTCTCCCTCCCGCGCACGCACACACACACACACACACACACACACACACACACACACACACACACACACATATTTGCACACGTAGTGCACAGCAGGGCAGAGATGAGGGTGATTTAACCTGAGGATGATTGCTCTCAGGGTAAACCTGGCTTAGCACACACTTGGCCAATGATCAGCTCCACAAAGTAACTACACCACTCTGTCTGTCAGCACTGACTGCAAAGCTAACAGCCTGCATGTAGCTGCTCTTCCAGATAACAGAGATTGTAGTAATGGGCCATTTTTTTCCTCCACATGTCAATAGTCATCAAAGTGTTCAAAAAAAAATAATAATAAAAGATTCCATTCATGAATTAATTCAATCAATTATTCAGGAATAATTTGTTCTGATGAAAGTGCCTGTTATTTCAACTTCGAATACAGCCATGAATGGCTTGTTGCCATGAAGATGGACCACTGATCTGCCACTAATCAATCATACATTGCTATTCATACTGATGGAGCACATCCAAGAATCACGATTTTCTCCAACAACCATTAGCAAAAGAGCTTTGGGCAAATGGTTAAACTAACTGAAAATGAACTGAAATTAATGAATGAATATTAGAGGGCTGCAGAATACTGTCTGTGCTCAAAATCATTTAATATGTCATATTTTATATATCGTACACACAATGTACCTCCATTAAAACAATAAATATTATACCATAAATATTAGAGGTATGATACTCAGATGATATATTGCTCAGGTTATATTGCCACGAGCAATCTTTGGGATGCTTCAGCCCACCAAGAAACACAGCTTTATGGTGATATTTGTAAAATAAAAGTTACTACCTGTTATGAAAGTTTTTTTTTGTGTGCATTTTTTAACATTTTAAAACAATTTGAGTCATTGTGTCTACAGTCTAAATAATTTTATAGTTTGTACTGTACTCAGTTTACATAGCGGTCTAACAAAAATATAAACCTGAGGAAATGGGATTTGTCCAAGACATGGTCACATGACCGGTTTTCCATACAAAATTCTGACATATTGAATGCTACGCTTGCTTGCTACTAGGAGTAATACGAGGAATGTACAGTATTGAAAGTAATGAAAAAGTGGGCATAACCTTTTCTCCCACTGCATAGGTTGTCTTCAATGATGGTTTCTGTTTCTTTAAACTTTCGTTTCTTTTTGTTGGCGTCATCTCCACAAACTTTCTGTAGCGCAGTGGGAGAATGTCAACTGCACTGGTACGGTCCTCGAAGTAATTGTCATGTGCATCATTGCATTTCTAACATTTTAGGTCATACAAGATGTAAGAATCCTCTCAGGTCATGATTCGGCCACTGTTTATCTCGCTCCATTCTCTTAATTATTTTCACTTTCACTATTTTACACTTGTACTGCACTTGTAGACGATTCACGTGACAATATACGGCAGACATGTGATCTAACTTCTGCGATTGAACATGGGCGAACACGTTTCCATCTTCGGAAGTTTGTAACTCGAATGTCCACAGAAATATGAGTGTAATGTAGGGCTGCACGATTTGGGAAAAATGTCACATTGCGATTATTAAGGTCAAAATTGCGATTTACGATTGCGATACGAT
>JAQMYG010000035.1:20283118-20293254 GCA_030014215.1 Clariallabes teugelsi | reverse complement strand
ATGTAGGATTTTATATGTCTGACAGGCATTTGTGTACTTAATTAGATTGTCCCAACTTAGAAGACTGTGTTTTGATAGAATAGAGCAGTGATGAAAGTGTTTTGGTTTCTTGTCAAATACTTTGATTGTTTGCTTGTATAAGGACTGTAAAGGTGTCAAGATGGTGGAACTAGTCTGGGACCAGCTTATTAAACAATAAGTAAAATGAGAGAAAATCATTGAGTGCATGAATGTTTTGGCGGCTTGGACAGACATGGAATTTCTAATAAATCGGAAGTTAGCTAGGTTAAATTTAACTTTTTTACAGGTTTGCTTTACGTGTGACCTAAAATTGAGGTCAGAGTCCAGGTGGATGCCCAAGTATTTAAATTCTTGGACAATTTGTATTTTTTCTCCTGACACTATAATGTCTGCGTCTTTGGTTACTTTATGTGATTTAGTGAAAAACATACCTACGGTTTTGGAAACATTAAGTTTAGACAACATTTAATTAACCAGTTTGTGACTTTGACCATTGCATTTGTGAGTTTGACAGCTACCTCGATTTTTGAAGACCCGTGTACATACAAAACTGTGTCATCAGCATACATTTGAATATTAACATCCGGACATATCAATAGCAGATCGCTAACATACATGCAAAAAAGGACCGGGGCTAATATAGAGCCCTGCGGCAGGCCAGCCGACACATCAAGTGGCTCAGACTGACTATTCGCAATGCGAACCGTTTGTGAGCGCTGGGAGAGATATGAGTGAATCCATTTTATAACAATATCAGAAAAATTTAAAGTGGATAATTTGGCCAGTAGGATCTGGTGGTTTACTGTATCAAATGCCTTTAACTAGGACATTAGACTAGGTGATCACATCTAGTCTATGCATTTTGAATTGCAGCATCTACAGTAGTGTATAATGTGCACCATTTTTTTCGGCCATTGCCACTTCATAATTGCTGTCCAACATATTTTATGCGGCCATTTTTAGTGTCTGATTGAAAACAGAAAACTAAACTCAATCTGCCCTCTGCTGCTTAACCCTGCTCACTCATTTATACCATACCAAGTACAGTACCTTATCCCTCTCTCTCCTCCTCCTTCTAGGTTAAAGGATCTCTTATTTTAACATGAATAATTTTCCAGCAAAAATATTACCATATTGAAAAACTGCAGGAATAACTCCGTCACTGTCCTGGATATAAACACATTTTTTTTTTGTTTGAACACCGAGCAGTGCTATGATGGCTGAGTGACAGGTACAGCTGTGTGTATGGCTCTAATGCTAAAATAAAATTTGTTCCTTTTTTGCTGAAGATCAGCCGCTGCTCTCTGTTGAGAGTACAGTAGAATTTAGTCTAAAAACTTGGTCAGGCAATTCTGCAACTTTGTAAGCAACATTTTTTATATGTATAATACAATCAAAATTACAAAACAGCTTTGCATTCCACAAGTCAATAAATACATTAAACAAGTCCTCTCATTTCAATTTATATCACTGTGTGGAATGAGGTACAAGAATCTTTTTTTCAGGAATTTCAGGAACCATTTATTAGTATATTAATCCACTTAGCCATCAAAAAGCCACCGTGCTGGTGCATTTGAGGATGCCACGGATGCTGTCATGTTATTAGTCAAAATGTCCCCCCCCCAGTAAATCAATTCTGGCAGCTTGGACATGCACAAATGGTTTAAATGGCAAGGGTGCCAGACTGAAACTACAAAGCTCAAGTGAGTGTGAAACCTCATATGAATTTCAGAGTAGTTGTATTAGGCCATGTATGTGACTCTGTCTGTGTTACACACTGCAGCTCATTACTCTCACATTCTCACTCGATGATCAGCTCCACTGAACAAGTATATGAACAGTATGTAAAGAGCAATATAATGTGGTATTGTACGATACTTACACTTACTTTAAAGGCTGACAGTCTGATTACCCAATGATTAAAGCAACGACATCTCATCACAACAAGTTTTAGTTAAAAAACATAACCAAAATAACTTCCTTCTCCTGTATTTAAGCATTTATGTATTTAAGCTATCCTATAATAAACAAGTAGACCCCCGTAAAATAAAAAGTATTCCAACACTGCACAAATAAAATTATAAAACGGCTCACACTGTAGTTCTGTGAGTACATAAACTATACACTGATCAACTATAACATCAACATGACCAACAGGCAGAGTGAACAACATTGGTCATCACCTATACACCATTAAACTCATGACAGGATCATGGGCACACAAGGTTTACCTATGCTCACAGGGACCAAAGGCCAGGTGTCAATGCTGGCCACGAAAAAAAGGGACCAGAACCAATCACACACGAGGCCCAGTGGGCAAAGAGCCACCGTCCCTCCCTCCAAACTCCCCAGATATCAATCCGATCGAGCACTGGACAAACAAGTCCGATCCACGAAGACCCCATCTGCTAATCATCAGCCCTTAATTAACTGATCATCAGTAGGTGTGCAGACCTCTATAGAAGCAGACACTTTGGCAGTTTGTTGGTGTTTACTGGAGCATTCAGTGTGTGTTAAGACAAAAGGGAATGACATAAGAAATGGTCTTAGAGAAACAATCTTTATTAGAGATTAATTAATCAGTAAAAAGCATTCAAGACAGCTGCCAATCTCCCCAGTTGTGGACATCCCAGCACACTCATCACTTGGTCAGACCATGCAATACTCAGACAAATGCAAAAAAAAAAACAAAGATCTATGTCTCAGGCCCTATAGGCTTCACTAAGCATTTAAATCTGAAAGTCCATGACAGCACAATTAGAAAAAGACTGAACAAGTATGGGTTGCTTAGAAAGGTCGCCAGGAGAAAGCCTCTTCTGTCTAAAATGAACATGGAAGCATGACTGAGTTTCAGAAAAAATGCACCTGAACAAAGCACAAGGCTTCTGGAACAATGTCCTATGAACAGATGAGACCAAAGCAGTGATGTATGGCCTTAATGCCAAGTGCCATGTTGTCAGCACTGGGCATTAAACAGCATTTAAGCAAAAACCTATGCCAACTGTCAAGCACAGTGGTGGAGGGGTGATGATTTGGACTTGTTTTGCAGCCACAGGACCTGAGATCTTGCAGTCATTCAGTTGACCACAAACTCCTCTGTATACCAGAGTATTTTAGAGGTAAACGTGAGGACAGTTAAAGCTTAGTTAAAATTGGACATGCAACAGGACCAAAATCAAGGTTTTAGAATGGCCTAGTCAAAATCCAGACCTTAATGCAATTGAAATGATGTGGCGTGACCTTAAGAGAGTTGTGCATAATCGAATGCCCAAAAAAATCCAATAAACTGAAGAAATGTTGAAAAAGAAGAATGGGCCAAGATTCCTCCACGACAATGTGAGAGACTGATAAAGTCATAAAGGAAATTATGAATTCAAGTTGCTGCTAAAGGTGGATCTACAAGCTGTTGAATAATTTTTTCCTTTTTGGCTTCATTTTTGTTAAATAAAGACATATGTTGTTCATCTGAGGTTGTATTTGCCTATTACTGACAATCGGTACAATCAGATGATTTTTATTAAGGTTTTACAGAAAAAAAAGCGAGGGTACTGACTTTTGAACGTGACTGTTTTTGAAGGGCAACAAAGTCACCTGTAAACAAATTCAAAGATGTGACTCTCTTGCCTCTAAAGATGACATCATCCAGACAGGACCTGAAGCAGAGACATCTCACATGGTGATATGGCTCAGAGGACAAGGCTATTATTTTTTGGCCCGGAGATAGATTTTTTGTGCGGTGTGTGTGTGTGTGTGTGTGTGTGTGTGTGTGTGTGTGTGTGTGTGTGTATGTGTGTGTGTGAGTGAGTGAAAGAGAGAGAGAGATGTTATTGTGTGTGCAAATGAGTGAGTGAAATTGAGATAGGAGTTAATGTCTAGAAGAGAGAAAGCTGTCAGTGTGAGTGAGTATGTGGACGCTGCAGAGTCTGCAGTTCAGAGGCAGTGCAGCGTGGGTTATGAATCTGTAAAATGCACAGTAAAGAGTAATGCTAAAGACACTAAAGACGAACAGCGTGCAAAGTAAATGCGACTCAGTAAACACTCACATAAAAGCACTCACATGAACACGGTTTTCCTTCAGTCTAATACACATGCACGAACACGCATACACAGGACACTCAAGTCAATTTTAACTGTCCCCTTTAATTAATTACCACCAGTCAGACTCTCCAGCAGGAAAATGTCCCAGTACAGTGACTATTTCCATCTCCCACAGAACTGTAGCAACAACATGAGTTTTGGATGCGATATTTTTTTCCCCCCACTAATTTAATTTTTTTACAATAAGCTGTAAAATTGCTGCACTGCCACATGCTTTCTTTTAATGTCTGTTATGTGAATAACGTGTTGCTTAATGTACTGTCAGAGCAAACAAAATGAAGTAGCATTCAGGACATTTTCACTGGTAGTATCAGACAAATACTGTAGAACCTACAGAGTCTTAAGCAGATTACATTATTTTCAGGAAACGTCTGTGTGGCTCTGTAAGCTCAGCACAAAAACTAACAAAGGTGAATATTCTAGAATATCCTAGAAAGAATGCATCATGTTCTATTTCTCCAAATCTCTCTCTCAAGCACACAAACATGAAAACACCACAATCCACAGAACTTTCTTGCTCATTAGCTCTCTATGCTTCTTAAAACTTGAGGAGTACTCTTCTTCCTCTTCTTCAATCTCACTCTGAACTATCTCAAGTCTCAAATAAGGTCACCAACAGTAGAGAGTGTTACTCCCTCACAGTTCACAAGAGGCCCGCAACTTTATAAAGGAAAACAAGTTTCTGACCCCACCGTGAATCAGTTAGCTCTGTATATGTTCTGTGTATTTTTCACAAAAGTCCAATCACAGAATCAACAGACTCCAAAATTAATAAGTGATGGAAAAAGCAACACACAAACTGCACAAGCAGCACCGCGTCATTAATATCACTGATATGGTATTGCACAAAAACAAGCATTATTAATAATGAAAAAGTGAACAGAAAATAAAAACAAAAGCTTCACCCTGTACCTGCCACCGAGTTGGGTCTGGGCATCATAAGGCTGGAGGAGTTCTGTGTTGGATAGTGGACCGGTCCTTCAGCATTAAATCCTGAAGCCACTGCCCCCGCTGTTGCCGTGGCTGCATTCCTGATAGCCCCAGAGGCCTCCGTGTAGGAAGTGGGCACTTCTTCCTCGGCCACAGGAGAGCAGGTTTCTGTGCGCATGGTGGGCGGCGCCAGTACATGATGCCCGGTAATCCTCACACTGCCTTCTCTACTCCACTCCAGACTGGACCCGTCATTCTCAGAAGAGCTAGTGATGGTAGCTGTACAGGAAAGAGCACATAAGTAATGCTGTCTGCAACTGAGTGAAAAACGAGCTCCAAAAAGCTAGCTATTTCTGTTTGCATTTGGAACGAGAATGAATAGATGGCATTGCAAGTGGATTGAACAAATTGCTGAATTACACAATAAACTCTTTCCTTCTTAACATCTGAATATATATAACTATATACCTACAGTGATAATACAGTGTGTAAAATCAATCCAGGGTAAATCTTTGGTTGCTCAAACATATTACACTCTTTATAAAAGGTGCATGTGTGTGCTACAATTCTCTTTACATGTTTAAACGAGATGCTGAGCTCAAATAAGTTTCCCTGAAAGCTTTCCCAGCTAAAAAATACTTTAGGAAAAAGACGCTTTGCACTCTGATGGGGGGTTTAATTTAAGTTGCATGGGTTCAAATGTATCTTATTGGATCTTCTAGTTAAACCCATGATTTCTGAACGTACTACTGATATTATTGAACTATACATACAGTATTTCTGATGTCATTTTTGACATCAGCTTGTTTTCATCAGATCGCTTGAAAGCATGATCAAAAGCCTAAAAAGTACAAATCACAACCAGTATCTTGTTTGTACTGAAAGATATCAATCAGGTGATTAATTGGAAAAGATCCATTCAGTATTGTTAACTCTTCGAATGTGTGTCTCATATTATTTACATCTCTGGGGCACAGGGCAGAGTGGGCAATTCTCAAACATACATTTATCACTTTGATGTACTTAATCACTTTAACCCACAAGGCAAAATGTGTCAAGGTCTGATGAGTCAAAGTTCCAAAATTATAATAATTCTATAATTCCAACAGGTATTTGCTGCAAAATAAAAGCACATCACCAAAAGAACCATGATAAAGCATGGTGGTAGAAGCATCGTATTTTAGGGTTTCTGCTGTTCAGCCAGAACTGGAGATTTTTATTTTTATTTTTTTTAAGTAGAATGAATCATGAATAGCTACAAATACAAAGTGATTTTAGTCTAAAACAAGCACAAATGCCCCCTAGCAAGCTGAATATGAAAAACAATTTCAGCTATAAGCATGCAAATGTCCCAAACCCCACTTTCAAAGTAACAAAGGAATGGTTAACCCAAAAAAGATTCATGTATTTATTTGAATGGCCTAGCAACATCTCCGACCAATCCAACTAAAATCTGTGCAGTTACCTGAAATGGGCGGTGCACACGAAATGTCCTCACAATTTGATAGATCTATAAGAACTCATGGGAAAATATTGCCAAGTTAGGATAAAACATATTCATAAAAAAGGAGTCTTAGTTTAGGACTGAGGACACTTGTGCAACTAGGTTATTGTACCTTAAGTTTTTTATTGTTCTTTTTGCCCCAAAAAGTTTTCGATAGTTTTGAAAGTTCTCCCAAAGATATATACATGAAAAGCACTTAGAAATAGAGGAAATCTCCATCACCCAAATGAGGTGATGGTGAGGTGTTGAGTCTGGTTCCTCTCAAGGTTTCTTCCTATTGCAATTGCAGTGAGTTTTTGATTGCCATCGTTGCCCTCGGCTTACTCTTCAAGTAGAAACTGATAGTTATAGTCTATATAGTCTAATTTATATCCTAAAATGTATTCTATAAAGCTACATTGCGACAATGAGCATTGTCAAAAGTCCCATACAGAAAACACTGTATTGAATTGAAAGTTGTGATAGTTGCTTTATTTGTACACTATGCAGTTTCATGTTAAAGCTCAGAAAGGACCTGACATTATTTATCTTAGTGCCAAGCTTTTACTTTACAAAAACTTGCCATTTTATCAGAGGTGTGTAGAGTTTTTATATCCAAAGTCTGACAACATTCTGAGACAGCTCCAACCCAGTAAGAGCTCAAAAAAAAAAAAAAACCCTTGGATGGAAAAATGCATGTATGACAGCAGCATTCATTGTGAATACCGTCACACATCACTTTGTGACTGTGTCAGAAGATGATGGTATCACATGATGGCATCCAGGTGATTCTCACCAGCCCAGCAGGTACACAGTGTACAGTTTATAAAGTCACAGTTACAAATAGTAATTCTATACCATATCCTGTCTTGGTGCTTTTAATTATTTAATAAAGCATTCAATTACCTAAAAAAACAATTGTGTTGTACATAAATCATATAAAACGTGCGAACAGACAACACTAGGGTTAATGCATCATAAACCACAATGATGCAGAATGACAATGTGACCATTTAGAATGACAGAAACCAAAGAACAAACTCAAATTAAAACCAAGTGTAGTTAGACATGTCAGTATTTCAAATGTCCATTTATCAGAACAGACTAGAAGCCTTGAAAAAAGGAAGAACATAAAAATAAACCCCGTAATCTTTTCCAGTTGTTTCAGATAGCCTAAAAAGCTGGAAAACACAGACCTGCCAAAAAATCTGAGATACTCTTTAAATACAAGGAGCAATCATTTCCTGTCTTATATTCTATCTTTATCCTTTTTCTCTTCAGTGTGTCTGGTTTCGTAAAAAATGACATTGAGGATTTTCTACTTCAAACACACACTGCAGCACTTGTTAAGGACAAAAAAAGAAAAGAATCATGCCAGCGACAAAACAAAAAGCTCAAGGCTTGAAAGGGGAAAGAAATTCTACATTAATGCAGTGACATATTTATATGCAGTATGTAACATGTATTTAACAGATAGATAAATTGAATTGCAAACTGGTATATTTCGTCTAGGCGAATATTCCATAGACATTCTTACAGAAGTGTGTCTCCATGCTTCAAACAAATGCAACATGCTGTAAAGACCTTTCCAAATAAATAATAAGTGGATGTGTGTAGTCCTTGAGAAAATTCTTGCTGCTATGCAGAATCACACACTCTGAGGGGGGAAAAAACTTTAATCTTGGGTATCAGAGAGCAGGAGATGAGTTCAGCTTTTCATTATAGAGTGGAAAAAAAGGCCACATCACCCAGTAAAGGGAAAAAAATATACATTCCAAACAGCATATTCTCTCACGTTCTTAAACAGCTATAAGTCATTATCAACCCTTTATCTTTCCCCACTCTCATTATGTCTCACTCCACAAAGATTTAATTAATGCTTTATTGTTTTGTTGTTTTTCCCCCCTCACTGCACAACTGTAACATTATTGCGATTATTGCTAAAGCCGTGAGTGGTACTCCAGAATAGTTGCAATTTAGTTTTTGTGGTTATTAGCAGAAGCATGTTTTGTCACTCGGCAGATGTGATAAACAGGAACACTGCTCACTTAGATCCGACAGAGTGATTTATGGAAATAAGAAACCACTATAAACATATTTCACTTGCTTTCAATGTGCATATGCATTCGCAAGAGATAAAAATGTGACTAAAATCAAACCTTGTGATGCACAGTTCTAGTATTTCAACAAGTAAAAAGAAAAAACATCTAATCATGACACACACAAGCCTGTTCTAGCTATAGAGCTGTAAACATATTCTATCACATAATACTGTAAATCTGAAATTACTTTTGAATGACACTTTCTATTCCACACAGCAATGACAGAAGCCACATAAAAGCATAACAGATAACTGAGAGCAACTCTAACGTTTCAGCTGCCTTGGAGTATAATTAAGAAAAAAAACCTATATATAAAATCTTTTGATCAGGCATGCACCATTCAGAAAATGTCTTACAGCAGAAGTAGCATGGATGATCACCATCTCGCAACAACAACAGACTGCGAATAAAAGATTGATGCCATATTCATGTATAATACAGTAACTAAGGCAAAGAACAATGATACCTCGTATACAGGGTGTGAATGTCAGAGTGTCCTAATAGAATTTGTGAATGTGGCTGAGAACTGCCACAGAAGAACTGTGTGTGTGTGTGTGTGTGTGTGTGTGTGTGTGTGTGTGTGTGTGTAAAACGCTGCAGTGGTTGAAAGAATAATAGTGTGTGTGTATGTGAGAAGGAGTGAGATACCTATAATGCCGCTGTCCTTGCTCTCTAGCGTGGAGCTGGGGCTGGTGATCGTGCCGCCGGGGCTGCGCTGGCTGGCATTGGGACGAGTGGAGCTGCTGTTCAGAGTAGAGCATGGGCTGTCTGTACACGCAGACGCTGTACTACTGGTCAGAGTAGAGCAAGGACTCACCCCCTGATTCACTGAGCACTAAAAACACACACACACACAAGCACACAGGCAGGCTTTTAAGCTTTGATGTTTCATGTACACACACACACTGTTAAATCCGATCATGTAAACGCTGGTATCTTTTTCAGCTTTCTGATAATACTGAGAGAGAGAGAGAGGAGTAAGGGAGAGAGAAATGGCTTTACGACTACAGACGAACGGTCTACAAAAATTAAGCTTAAAGATAAATATCAAAGCCTTGAACCAATAAACTGCATGCCGATCAACAGATTCCCTTTTGAGGCGAGTGCTGAGAGTTCATTCTGAGTTCAGCTTTTTTCACACTCCAAACAGATCCAGCCGCATCCACCGTTTCAGCAAATAAATCAGCTTCTCATTAGTCACACACAGACACGTGTTTGGAGTAAGATCACTCGGCACATTATTCATCTGTACCAAAACAATCCAAGGACAAAACTGCTCCAAAGTTAAAACCATCACAAAGCTTTGAAACCCAATCTGTCTTGATTCTACTCTCTTTCCTTCTCTTCCAATTATTCAGCAGCATCTGATCACGTCAGGTCGTTCTGTAAAAAGCTGCTAAACTGGTGCTTGATTCCAATCACCTGAACAAATAAGGAGGTGTATGGCACAGCAAATTTTATTCATCATTACTGACACTAATGAAAAACTGTAATACCTGTAT
>JAQMYG010000035.1:20271541-20281806 GCA_030014215.1 Clariallabes teugelsi | reverse complement strand
TACCCTTCTGAAGCCAACTAACAGGGTTTGCAGATGTCACTTCATATAAGTGTTCAAACGTGTGTGCTAAGATATTAACAACCGAGCAATCTAGATGGCATTTAAATGTTTAACAAATGTCAGATTGGCCTTGGAGAACCTCACCAGTCCGTACTGTTGGTTATAGGTTTTTCTGTCTTTGTAGAAGTTTTTTTCAGGCTGTGTTTGTATTTCTCCATCTCCAGCTCTATTAAATTACACTAATTTCTGTTTCAAGTCTTATGATAGCGGATTTCCTATTTAGAGTTTAAAGCTTTTTATACCTCAATACTTTCATTGACTGGGGATGGGAATCGCCAGTGAACACCCGATATGATATCAGGATACCCAGGTGCGATTTAATTTAGATTGTCCTCAACTTAAATACGAGTGCCTGCTGATCAGTTGCAAGCGCACGGGCGCACACAGCTTCTGATGCAGGTGACTTCCAAGACATGGTGTTTTGTGACTGGCGTAAGTGTGTCTAATGAGTGGGTTTTGAGACTAATTCACTCGCAGAGTTTGGAGAAAAGGGCTGATCGGAGGCTTTTTAACACACACAGCTGTTCATAATGTAACACTGTAAAAATGCATTTACAATTACTGTTCAGGGCCATCAAGCTGAAAATCAGCCAATTCCAGTCAATGGCAATCATCTGGTGTATCTCTATCATAAAAAATCAATTTTGGAGTCAGTGCGGCAAAAAAAGTTGCAATAGATAAATGAATCGATTTGTTCCACTATCTCTACTGTTGACTGATTTAAACAAACATACATTAACTATAACAGAGATATAAACCCTGCCAATAAAGACAACTGTTTACTTGAACTTAATTATTATTATATGTACATCAAGCAACAGGTTATAATGAGATATCACAATTAAATTAATATGAAATTCTGTCTTATAGATTTCCATGTTACATTTTTGAAAATCGGTGAGGATGCAAAGATTTCCATTAAATTCAACTTCATATAGTGGGACAAACAAGAACTCCAAAAGTTTGTAAAATTAATATTTTTATGAATAATTTATAAATGTTAGCAAAGCACAGCAACTGTATATTAATATTCCAGCCCTAAAACTGCTGAGAAAGTTATGACAAGTTAACTTAAATGCATTGTCTGATTTTTTTTTTCTTGTACTTTGTCCCTTATATTCTAGGGGTCACCACACTGGATCATTTGAGCCACAAGATCACACCAGATGCCCTTCTTGTTGCGAACCCACATAACCTTCCCAGGCTTGGGACCAGAATTTAATCTACAGAGGCTGGGTATATTTCAGCAGTTAGGGTTAAGTGGAGACGCAGTGGTAGCAGGGTTTGAACCACGAGCCCTCCGATCCACAACCCAGAGCCTCATCTGTGTGAGTCACCAACAGCTATTACTGTCTGAATACCCACTTCAAAAGTATTTCATGAAAAGGGGAATAAAGAGACAAATTTAAATGATATATGACAAATTTATAATGATATTTTTAATCAGATGAATAGTTGACTCTTTTTAAGAGTTTTTAAAGGTTTTTTTTAAAGTTACTAAACATATTTAGATATTCAGATGGCTCTCCATCACGTTTTGTTCTCCAAACATGAGAACAGAACATTCACTGCTATTTAACCATGTTTGTATTAGCCAGAGCTTAAACAAGAAAATCAGATTTTCTTTCTCTTGTGATCTCATACAGTATACCAAGAGACCGTCCCTCCAGCTCAATACTTGGCATAGCCTAGTTCTGCTCAACTTTACACAGTTCTGCCCAGCACTGCCTTTCTCTGTGAAGAGCCGCTGACAGCTCTTAGACGCATTTTAGCCTTTATATTGCGAAATCTTAAGAATGTCATTGTTAACTGACAATCTTATATTTGTCCTTTTTTTGTTCATCAGACATGCAGCTGGGAAAAGCCTGAAAATGGGTGGGAAATGCTTGATAAGTTCCTGAACATGGGAATTTCTGGTCCCTGTGCTCTGATTGGCTGGGAAAATTCACTTCCTCATAGAGGCAGTTCCCATGCCTGGTCCACATTATGGGTTACATCCAAACCCCCTGAACCAATTTAACACCAGAGGTTTGTACACAACCCCAGATTGAGAAGTGAGGAAAACTGAAAAATGGCACATAAGTGAAACAGAAAATAGATTTTCTAAATTTACACATTTAGGCATACGCTCTTATCCAGAGCGATTACATTTTTCTCATTACACATCTGAGCAGTTGAGGGATAAGGGCCTTGCTCAAGGGCCCAACAGTGGCAACTTGGTGGTTGTGGGGTTTGAACCTGGGATCTTCCGAACCGTAGTCCAATACCTTAACCACTGAGCTACCCCTGGCACTTGTTAAATGAATTAACAACATAAGTAAATATGAACTTGGAGAAATTAAAGACAGCTTTTACATTTACACAATTACTATACAATAGATACATTTCTATTTCTAAAACCTTATTTATCAATTTCATACAAAACCAGTGAAAAGAGAGACTGTTTAAATAAATAGTAAAAATGGGAAAATATGATATGATTTGATACATCATGATACTAAAATGTCTCGAGTGGTTCCCTTACATCCGGAACTTTTTATGCTTTGTTTGTCAATAAAGATAACAAAATATAAGCCTTGACTCAAAACATTACATTTTGCAGCTAAAAGGACAAAAATACAGCTAATATACAGCATTATATTCATGAGTCATCCCTGAGAGTAAACTCGCTTTTCTGGACCTGCTCGCACTCTATTTTGCTGTTTTACCATAGCAACCCTGTGCTTACTCTGATTGGCACAGCATGACATGTGACAAAACTGACCAATCAGAGGCTGGAGAAAATGAACTCTGACTGGCTGTTTCAGATAATTTGTCATGCAGCTCTGTACATGCACACTAGGGCTGCATTGACGTCTCAAAATAATCGATTATACCAATTACGTTAATACGTAGACTTCTGTTGAGTGCGTCGATCGCAATGTTTACTTTCGTCCCCAATTTAGCTGGAGCATGGTGGAGGG
Source organism: Clariallabes teugelsi (assembly GCA_030014215.1). Classification (NCBI taxonomy): domain Eukaryota; kingdom Metazoa; phylum Chordata; class Actinopteri; order Siluriformes; family Clariidae; genus Clariallabes; species Clariallabes teugelsi. The sequence goes on along the minus strand of JAQMYG010000035.1, from coordinate 20,278,783 downwards.
AGACTCTATCCCCAAAAATCTGATCGTTCAATGTGTGGCAATTCTTTAAAGGAACGCCTAATAAAATGTTGCTCTGCGTGCTGTGTTGAAGTGAAATATCTCAGCTCAGCGCACACACAGACGCATGGACGACACACACACAGCATAAGCATCTGAAAAAGAAAACACTGTAGTTCTCTCTCAGTTGTGTTTCAGATGTGTCACTCAGTGGAACAGCACATGCTAACAGCTAGTCTGGCAACACCGCTTTCCAAGTTAATAAAAGAATTAATCAGTAAAGCAGAAAATTACTGCCAACTGTGAAAAAACAACTGTTGGACTAATTGACTAATTGGGGGGTATAATTAATAAAATTGGAAGATTAATGAATACAATTTATTTTATTAAAATGATTAATGATATGATATTTAGATTGATATGAAAAAAGTTAAAATTTATATTAAAAAATATCTGAACGTTTTTTCCTAATACAATTTGATCCATTATTGAAAATTGGCAGTTGGTCAAACAGAGGAATGGAAAAACACATTAACTAATTTTTTAGACATAGCATCAAAAAAATAAATAAACACAATATCAGTACTGACCAGTTGCACTTTCAAAATATTTGATCCTGCCTTATATTACCCAGATTTTGTTTGTAACACCCCCATCTCTTCTATTAACAAAAATTCTCTTCAAGGAAATTACATTAATAATGTTTTAAAAGCTGCAAAAGCCTTTTAAGATGTAGAGAGTACAAACAGAATACACAAGGAATTATTTTAAAGCCTTCACTTCTTTTTCCTCACACTTACACACTACTTATCTCTGTCAGGAATAAGCAAGAGCCTTCATAACATGCACTTTATTTGCCTTACACACACTCCATGTCTTTGGATCACTAGACAGCTGAACACAAATCAATAACGTGCACTTATGGGCAAGTCCTCTCTTAAACGCAATGTAAACACAAGCACATGCTCGCACACGGCAGTCTGATTAAAGTTAGTCCTATGTGAAGAGTAGAGTCACTCCAGTGGGAATAAGTCTATGATCCAGCTGCAATGATCAGCTCCTCTCATAAACTCAAACAAGTCTCTTGGACTCTTCTATCCCTCCAGTCGTCCTCCAGACAGCTGGGTTGTTTCACGCATGCTCAGATTCCTGTATATCCTCTCTCTTATTTGAACTATACATTTCTGTATTCTATGTCTCTCATTTGCCTCTCTTGTCCTTTACACCCCCTCCCCCCACTCTGTCTTTCTCTATTCTCCAGCACCAGCTGCACAAGGAAAATGAAATACCTTCTTATCATTCTTCTCGTCCATAGGTATGCGCGTAGAGCCTGGGATGCCTTCACCCAGCAAGAAGCCCAAGCGTGTCATCAACTCCTGAGTGGCGGGGGAGGAGCCAGGAACGGTCGGCTCTGAAACACAGACAGAGACAGAAGGGAGAGTGAGAGAGAGAGAGAGAGAGAGAGAGAGAGAGAGAGAGAGAGAGAGGTGGGCCAAGAGGGACAGACAGAAGATGAAGAGGAAAAACAGAGAGAAAGACATTAGTTTCCAACACATGAACTACAATGGCTTGCTTCTGTACAGTGTTCCTGTACACCAACTGAGAATGTGCTGTAAGCTTGAGTGACGAGTGTCACACACTTCTGTCTTACTATCCTTGCTAGGACCTAACTGACATAACAATGAATTAATGAATAAAATAAAACTGTCACCACTAATAAAACCGTCACCAAATGATTCTAACACTCAGTCCCCGCTAAGCTATAAAAACATGCCCACATACAAGCACACACACACACACACACACACACACACACACACACACACACCTCATTGAGGATGCACAAAGCAGTGCTGAGGTCTCCAGTGTGAGTGCACTGTTTGCCTGTTTGCAATCTAAGCTCTTCAAGACAGGAAGAGAATATTAATGTGTAAAGATGGCCCTCAGCGTGGTTCACTCGTCACCACACACACCAAGCCCAAGTGTGACTGTCATGCACCATCGATCTACATCTGAGCTTGTTACCGTGCTTGTTTCCCAAACATGTCTACAGCAAATGGGTGCATGATTGAAATTAGCTATGGTGTAAGAGGCCGTATTTAGATCAGACATCAACAGGCTGAGAAGCAGACATGGGAGATAATCTTGGATCAGATGGCAAAAATCTCATATTAAATTACTTAAACGAGTTACTAACCTTTAACCTTTGAGAACCGACCCATTCGATCAAACCTGGATTGCAAGTTCGAGTAATTTGTTAGCGAAGGTGTTGATTTTTTTTCATCTCACTGCACTAACACTACAAGAACCTTTATAGAAGAGTGATGAAAGTATTCAGTCATCATCCTCCAGCACAGACACAAACACAAACCCACCCCCCATCACATCACATCACATCCCCCTCTCTAGCTCACACATTAATACCACTGTCAGGGCAACAAATTACTCTACAACGCCTTCTGGAATCTAAAGAAGCTATACAGGTCAATGTAATACACAATCACACAAACACCTTGTACAATAACAAATTATACAAAAAGAATTTTTGTTATTTAAAAAAAAAATAAAATAATTACCACCTGCTTACAAAGTATCAAAACACCAAGAGATCAATCATTAACGTGTAGATTTCTATTATATAGCACGTCCTTATCTCGTTATTGAGGAACACGGAGGGATTGTGTTAATCGGGGACACGCAGGCTGCTGCTAGCTCTCAGCTCTGAAAAGCGTGCCGTCAGTTTGATGCACTACAAGAATGAGCTGATTGTGTGTAAAAGAGCTGGGAGGAGATACTGAACAATCTCATTACTCTCATCACTGCTGTTCACAAATTATGCACATAAACATCAGTGGAAAAGAGGTCTACTCGTCCATATCCAACATGCAATTTCACAACCTTAATTAAACTACTGGAATCACCGTAATCAGGACGTGTTTTGGAAACCTTATGGTTTAATTCCGGGCCCTTACGGTACAAGAACGCAACACTGCACTACTGTATAGTGAAACCTGCATTACAATTTCTCACAGTGCAGATTCCTTCTCTCTCCGTCTCTCTCTTAATAGGTTACTCTGAATTGCAGATTTCTTCCTGCCTGTACAAGACAACCACCTGTTTCTAAGGCAACAAGCAGTTAACAAATGTTTCTTGAGTATCCGTACAGAAAAGCTAAGCAGGAGCAATGGTCTGAATAAATAATGAATATGCAAAACAATACTGGAGATTTCAAAACTATGAAATAACACATATGGCATTAGGTTAAGTAACAACCTAATAACAACAGTGAGTGGTTATTTTGAGATACGAAGATCAGCTGTTCTACAATAGAACAGTATTGGCAAGTGCATTTGCAAAACCCATCACGCACCATGATGAAACTGGCTCTCATGAAGATCATCCCAAGAAAGCAAAACCAAAACTTACATAGTTAATTTAGAGTTACCAGCCTCAAAAATCACCAATTAACAGCACCTCAGATGAAGGCTTTCTAAATTACTCATTCACTCAATAATTGATTCATCTCGAGTACTTGCTTTATACAGGTTAAAGCTACAGTCAATCAAAATTGACTGGATACACACTAATTTACATCCAGGGGTAGTTTGTAGTAGTCGGCTTGATCAGAGAACTCAACCAGGGAAACAGGAGGACACGCCCACACGGACACTGGGAGAACATGCACAGACAAGAGCCTGAGCTCAGAATTGAACTGAGGTCACACAGCGGTGACACAATGCTACCCGCTGCACCATCACAAGAGCTCAAAACATTTTTATGTGCCACATGCTGGTGTACAAGCTCAACCTACAGTGCTGTACTGTATGTAAGCTGAGTGTGTGGTCTCAATCCAGCTCATCTATCATAAATATTTCGAAACATACATTTGCGCAATCATTTGAACAATATATCATAAAATCTATGTCTTGTTAATTACTTTTAGAAAAAATTAACTAGAAATTTTCAAAACTACATCACTCACAGCCAAGTGTGTACCACAGATCAATTACACATACACGTCATATTCTGATTTCTGTTAACAAAAGTGTAATTATCTTTTTTTTAATTATTATTATTATTGCAACATGAGTGCAGCTGTTGGTGGCGATTATGGCGTTTGGGAAACCAGCAATTAGTTGCAAACAGACTTTTGACATTGACCTGTGCACAAGTAACAAGTACATGTGTTTTAATATTCCTACACTGGTAAAAGGATCGCATGATTACGCTTTACATCATATGTATACAAATAGATTTACTGTCATGTCTCTGTAATGGTGTCCCTAATGTTGGCTCTATTTCAAAACACATTTGCAATAGGATGACAACAAAGAATTCAAAATGGCTTATAAGCAAGTCAGCATAATGGGCCAAAATTCTTGATCATGATCGATAAACCATGCTTCCTCCCTAGTCCAGTACTGATAATGAAGTACCTACTGTATGTGTGAGGACTTTACTGAAAAGGGCATGACATGAAATTACACTTGGGTTTTAATAAAGCCTGATTAGTGTGTGAGAGAGTACATCTCTTTTAAGGTCTTGCTGAAATCATTACCTATTCCAATTAGCATTTCATTACTTCATGTGCTATACATTACACACATTCCCAGCCTTCATGCATAGGGCTGAAGATATTTGTTGGTTTAAAAAGGATATCCTGTCACACCCCAACACTTTTGCATGGAGTTGCTGCAAAGCAGCAAATAAACCTCATTAAGGATTCTGTGAGGGATTGAGCTGTCTGGCCCTGCAAGGTGAAATGAAATGGATTAATTAGTTTTAAATATTTTGGTGATGCTTTGGCTCATCATATTAATCACCATCTCCTTGCTGTCATTATACTGTATACACACACTAGGTTGTATTCTCATTCACCAAACCAGGACCGAACAGGTACAATGGTGTCTCACAGTTGGTTATCGTGTTTCTATACTAACTGTGCAGTCAACATAAAAACATATGACTGTCTAATTCAGCAGGTAAGGACAGCCAAATACGACATAAATTATGTCTTAGCTGAGATTTTGGGTGTCTTTAATTATGTAGCTAACATAGTGCATTTTAATCAAACCATGTTGAGGTTCTTTGACACAGTAACTGCATACAGATGTGGACCGAAACACCTGCTCAAACAGCATCTCATCAGGGTGATCTCCGTCTGGTTCAGAGTGAATTTCAGTGGGATTCAACTGCAGTGTAAATCAACTCGACTGCAAGAAACTGAACCATTATGGGTTGTGAGAGGCTAAACTGAGAATGGAAAATAGACGCATTATTTTAGTTTACACTGAAACAAAAGGAGAATATAAAAGCTGAAGTTTATGGTAAAGTCTTTATATCAATTATTTACTCATTATTCAGCATCATCTTTATGTTCACCGTGCTCGGGTAGGTCTTTTGATTTCTGCCTACACTTAGTGAAGATTTGCCTGCCTGTACCGAAAACTTCACATCCCTCAGCCAATATTTTTATTTTTATTTTATTTATTTATTTATTTATTTTTAAATCACAGCTTCTGAGTTGCAGAGTCTTTGTTTTCATGTGCATTTATGTGCTCTATAGACAATGACCTCCAGAGAGGAATGACATCATGGAAAGTTATAACGTTTAAAAGGAAAATCCTAGATAAAAATCTCTGTAGTAAAAGCTGTATTCAGTCAGCTACTCACTTTCACTGACAGCTGCAGTATTTATTATCAGCATAATGAATACAATCAAAACTAATATGCATAGTAAACATAACCAGCTAATTAAAGCCAATCAGCATGCCGTTACTCAGCAGCCGAGCTGCAAAGTCGCATGAAGGTGCAAGTAGAAGGTTAGGTGATAAATCAATTTTATACCCTCTTTGAAAACGTGACACAACATAACACAGGCTATTAATGTGAAAGACCATGCATCAGAATTAGTGTGTGAAACCATACAATAAATCACTCAATACAACAAATTCACTTGCTTTATATTGTGCAGGTTGTGACACATATACACACACCTGGCGATCCAGATGATGTAAAAAAGAAAACATGATTCCTCAACCCAGGCCACATTTTCATTGGTCCACGGTGCTTACATGCCCAATAGCGGTGGTGGATCAGACTGCTGCGAGTTGCTTTGACCTAGATGTCTAATATCACAGTTTGGCTCTTGTCAAAGTTGCTCAGCTCCTTATGTTTCAATTCCTCCTGGTTGCAACACATCATCTCTGAGAACTGACTGTTCACTTGCTGACTAATATATCCCACTCCTTGACAGGTGCCATTGCAATGAGATTATCAATGTTATTCGTGTCACCCTTCAGCGGTTTTACAGTTATGGTTGATCGGTGGATATGTGAATGTGGCATGCGAACGGAGATTTACTGTATTTATCATTGCTGTTTGCAGTTTGTCGGCCTTTGTGTGCATACATTGTTGCAGTTGCTCTTAAGGTGTAAAATAATAATGAGCACCTTTGTATGAATCTCTCGCTGGATGTTCACAATGCTCAGAGCTTTACACACTACTTGCATACAAAATGGCTTATGCATTCCAGTCTTGACACAGTCTCCGAGACGTACATAAACTTGACAGTTTAATGGTCATATCAAATCCTTAACAGAAGTGTAAAAGGCCTGAGTTGACTCTGACATTATCTAAGCCAAACATATATCAGAACTCGTATCCAAACATGACACGTTTTGACGTAACACATTGTTTTACGGGGGATACAGTCATAATACTTCCCTTAATCAGGATGTAATCAAGGCTAAAATAGTCAAGGTGTGAAAATTCCATAGTCAATCAGGGCATCATTAGGGAAAACCATTAAAAGCAATGCTATCCTGTAGTGCCACTGCTTTAGCTGTAAGCAACTGGCTGCTTAATTTAGTGTCATTATCTTGAGCAAATTAACCTTAATTAACATACAACCACTGCAAATCCCTCTCACACTGAGCTCCAATGCCAATATAAGCAGATTACTGGTATAAAAAAAAACAATTCTCAGTCCACTGCTCACTTTAATTGGAGGCTTTAGGTATTTTCCCCCTCAAACAACACTGAAATCCCCAGCACTAAAATCGTCATTCAAATAAGCACAGAAATAAGATTCAGAACTTTAAGAACAATTTTTGAGAAATGTTCAGTTTAATTTAAGGTAAAAAAAAATTTTTTTTTAAAATCAAGCTTAAATATTTTGGTGATGCTTTGGCTCATCATATTAATCACCATCTCCTTGCTGTCATTATACTGTATACACACACT
>JAQMYG010000035.1:20235554-20249730 GCA_030014215.1 Clariallabes teugelsi | reverse complement strand
TGTTTTCAGTTATTTCACCTTTTTTTGTTAAGTACATAACTCCACATGTGTTCATTCATAGTTTTGATGCCTTCAGTAAGAATCTACCAATGTAAATGGTCATGAAAATAAAGAAAACACATTGATGGAGTGAAGGTGTGTCCAAACTTTTGGCCTGTACTGTAAAGTAAATCTCATAAGTTTCTCAAGATTGTCCGTCACCTTCATGGTTTAGTGTCCTCACAACCCTGCTGATATTCAGTACAACAGCACTCCCTCTCATGTGATATTGATTATTTATTACTAGACAGCACCAGGTAGTACAACAGAACACAAAGTTTGAAACTAACTGGCTTGAAGCATGCTTACTTACTAGTACACACAATACCCTACAACCTCGTTTTATTCTTATTTATTTTTAAACAACCATATTATGTTTTTAAAATAATACTGAAACAGCCCTAGGTACACTACAGACACATTTTTACACTTTCCAGAATTCACAGCAGTTTAAAACAACTCAAGCATGTAGTGTGTTGTGCTGGTTGTGGCATAACCATACATTTACTTTGCATTTAGGAAATTGAAGCGTTGTTAGCTCAAGCTTCAGACTGGATGGTCTGCCGTGGCACCCGTTTAACACAAGCAGCTAAAAGAACAACAAAATTGAACTAGAATCAATTCTCTCATTTGTAAAGTTTAATGGGTAAGTCTAATATGCTCAAGCATTTCACTTGGATAGAAAAAGACTATTAAGGATTAATTCGTTTATTAAGACATTTGTTGTCCTTCTCCCAATCATAATTAATTTAAAATCAATAATAATTGTTACTAAAACAAGGCATCAATATACATCCTCTCATCATTTTACACCCTTATTATTAGAATACTCTTAGATTTTTCAGTGATCTATTTTCCACCTACAGGAAACCTCTAAACACGGCCTCTTACAGACGAGCTCGAAGCGCTGACCAAAAGGTCACAGATCAGGAGGGTTTGCAGAGCCCCTCAGATAAGTATGACATTGTTTCACCAGAGGGGGGCACTGTAGAGTTAATCAGCATCTTGGGGTTCTTTTCATTCTGTTTAACAGCACTCTAACTAACTTAGTAAGCCAATTAATTAAAGATACCCAGGCCAAACATCTGAGCCCTCTGTGCTGATGGAGACCATGTGTCTCTCACACACACACACACACACTGGATGCGTGTTTAATTAGAACAGCGACGCCACATTGCGTTCTATATTGCCCATTTAAAAAAATTAAAAGAAAGATCCAAAGACTTGTAGGAAAATGAGACCCGGGACTGCGGAAATAAACAGAAGGAAAGGGAAGCTTTTTTTTTTTTTCAGCCACCCACACAAATCAGGAAGTTTCTTTAATCTCCTGATCCGAGTCAGTAGTAAATTGATACTAGGGAATAGATTTCGGATGTGAGGGCACTTAATGCTGGGAGCAATTTCTCCGACTCGGTCCGCTCCCTCCCTGAACAACTCTCGGCTCTGAACAACCTGATTCGATTTTCTTGATCAGGTTTTACAGACATTACAGCTGAACTAACCAGCTCTGACATGCTTCTCTTTCATTTCTAATAACAAAGGGACATGTCTGTAAGTGTGTGTGTGTGTGTGTGTGTCTAGCTGGAGGTAAGCTCCCCCCCCCCCCCCCCCACTACTACTGCTTTCAACAGTTCACTGTGAAGATTCACACAAAACCTCACAAACACTTAATAGAACACACACTCATCCAACACATTAAACAGTCTTTCACTCCCTCTGGGTGTCTTTCTCTTCCTTTCTCTTTCTCTCTCACACACACTTATTCACACATGTCTGGAAAAACACCAGTGTCATAATCCAGGTTTTTTTTGTGTCAATAGTAACAAATGTTCAAAATTCATGTAAATAAACACCAAAAAAAAATAAAGAAGCCATTGTTTTTTCAGCATAGATTACAATCACAAGAAATCAAAAAGCGACCTGCAACGAGATGCATAAATTCTCCTTTGTAAGTGCCTCATGGAACCTGGAATCAAACTCAAATTGAAATGTGAGGTGCTGAGAAGTTAGAGCTGTCAAAACAAATCAAACAAAAGGCTTTCATCAAGCGTATCTGCCTTAGGGAATTTTCACTAAGATAAATGAAGCTCTCGATTAATCAGCGACAGGCTCAAATGTGTGTGAAAGGCCAAGAGCTTAACATGTTAGACTACGCTTGTGGAAAGCTCAAAGCATTCACATGTTTTCAAAAAGAAGTGCTAATCCAACACACACGAGCTCCAGATGTGAGCGAGTAGCCAAAGTGAGCTTGTAACACATCTCTGCCTCTGTTGCAAAACCTCTCACAAACAAGGCTGCATGGGTAGAGCTGCTGACAAAACTAAACACATCTCCAAAACATGCAACATGCAACATGCACGCTCTCTAGGATGTAACGCAAAATGGCACCATCTATCCATAGCCATGTAGTGTCCCAAATATCTGATCCAAATCATTGCTCCAAATACAGTATCCTTATCTTATATATAAATATCAGTCTGTCTCTCATCACTCAAGTTCAGAACTGGTCTCGGCTATAGAGAATGTGGCCTTTGTTTGTCCTGCTGGCTTCATACCTGACCGCTCACTCAACAACTGTATTAAAGTAACCATATGCTCTGTGAACCTTTCTGGCAATCTTTCTTAAAAAAATTAAAATAATAAGAAATAAGACAAATGAGAGGAAAAAAAAGTGCACCGTTTATTCATATGTGTAGTACAAATCTATTTAGAACGTATTATCTGTTCATTCTGAATATTCATATTTGTACACTATATATCCCTACATTCAAATAAACAGTTATTCAATCAGTGAGATCCATCAGTTTCCATTTCTCTTTTCTGTCTCTGTACCTGTCTTTCTTTCAGTCCTCTCTGGCCTTCCTAGTCCTATTGATTTACCCAGCGTCCAGCTAATGCCCAGAGCATTTTAACTCAATGAGCTCTTTATCAGCAGCAGCAGGACGTTACCACTCACTTCACTGTTCAAAACCAAGAGGCTTCTGGTATTATCATCAGTGAACTATTTCTTTAAACCATGTGATTGTTCAAATCAATATTAAGCCCAGGATCAATTCTTTTTATGGTCTATTCAGCCTTTCAGTAGGTTCTCTAAAGAGTTTCGGGGCGTTTTCACATCAGGGCCCTGGGATCGTTTCCAAGAACACTTGACCCCAAAGTCTTCTGGTTCATTATTTCTGCTGGAAAAGAGGGTCTCGTGAATGACACACCGTACTGCTAATTGAATTAGATATTAAAGCTATTGTACCAGAGAGGACAGAAGTAGATTGCTGTTTAGACGTGTTTAGTCTGGTCTCCCCGAAATCTCAGTGGCATGCACCAATCTCATCCTTTGACCTACACAGCCATAGCCGATTCACTATGATACGGTGCGAAGGTTGACTTCCTTGATCTCTTTTTCACTTGTATTTAATGGCAGCTCACAAACAATGTACAGTGGAACCTCGGATTGTGAGTAATCCGGTTTGCGGGCGTTCCGCAAGACAAGCAAAATTTTTTTAATACATTTACACGAGTACCAAGTAGCGTGCAGTTTCATGTGGCGTACATGCGCTTCTTAAGCCAATGGTTCTTCTCTCTCGCACGCTGCGGAATTGTGGGTAATTGTCTCTCATGCACATGTGTCAATCTTATAGTCAAAATCCTCAAGTTACTAGAACTCGTTACTATAACATCGTGACCACATGTGCACGCAAAGCATCTTTTTTTTTTTTAAGTTTCTCTCCCTCTCTCAGAAATCACTGATTCCGTTAGTGAGTGCGCACGCCTAAGTCTCTAATGACGCTCACGCGCGTGCACACATGCACAGAAACACTGCTCTGTCGCAATTCTTTTCACAGGTAAAGTGCAGGTTTATTTGTTTTATTTTTACTTTACAGCAGTGATTCTGTTAGTGTGTGCGCGCACTAGAGAGGTTCCTTGTTAAAGAAGCAGTGTTTCCGTTAGTGAGTGTGTGTGTGTGTGTGTGTGTGTGTGTGTGTGTGTGTGTGTGTGTGAGAGAGAGAGAAAGTAGTCCCACATGGTAGCCTTCTCTCCTTTCAAATAAGAGAGGAAGGAGTGCTACTGTGTAAGACGAGAGGAGGGAGGGAGAGAGTCATATCTCCTCTCGTTTTACTTTAGCTTCACACACACATACACAGCGCGTGCGTGCACAAACACACTAACGATAACACTTATCTGTCAGGATTTATTTTTTACTTTTTTCAAAGGTGCAGGTTAATTTGTTTTATTTTTACTTTATATTTTGTATTAATTATTTTTATGCATTTTTTTGGGTCGTGGAACAAATAATCTGAGTTTTCATCATCTTTTATGGGGGAAATTCGCTTTGATATACGAGTGGTTTTATCTACATGCCTGCTTCCGGAACCAATTGTGCTCACAATCCAAGGTTCCACTGTACGTGCATACTGCCACCTGCTGTATCGAAGCATGTAACAATAAAAATGTGCCCGAGGACAGAGAGCATAACTAAAGTGAACGCCGAGCAGCGGTGGAGTGAGGAGGGGAAGCAATCGTTCTCAGGCACGGTACAAATCAATCTTGTCTAATGTGAAATTGCCTACAGTGAGTGAGTGTGTGTACTTGTGCGTAAGAAATGAATCAAACATGCCATGTATTTTGGGTTGTGGCATTTATTTGCAGAAATATGATATATTCTGTATAGCTGGCCTAACTTTAAAACTTTACAAAAAGAGTTAGCAAGCTGCTTCAGAAATCTTTTTAAAGCAAGGACTGACCTGGAGATTTCTTGCCTGGGCGTGAGGGCATCATGTAGTTCTGTCGGGGGAGTAGAGGTGAGGATGGCAGTGACATGGACAAAGCTTTAGACAGTGACAGCTTCAACCCCTCATCAGGAGGGCAAGCCATGGCAGTGCTAGGATCCTGCACCCCACTGCCCAGTCCTCTCCTCTGTGCACCAAGCAAGTGTGGCTCCCCGACTGGGGAGAAAAGACAAAAAGAGGAAGGAGGGGGGGGGAAAGCGGAGCATGTCAGACTAACAAAATAAGAAGAAATCTGATGGTCGCACTGCAGATAAATAATCCATCTGACTGCACACACCTGCTTCATGGAAGTTGTTGAAGACATTTGATTTCATTTTCATCAGGTGATGATAAGAATATTAAACAAAAAAAACGTCTCAATTATACCTGATGAAAACATATAGAGCTCATGTGTTGGCATTGCTATGATTCAGTGCTCAACAGGTTGAAACCTATATTGTAATTATCTCAACTGACTTTTGAAAATGTCGACTGCTCACAACATTTGCGAAGCATAATGTGTCTGATGTGCTTTCAACAGTGGCATTAACCAAGCACACATACCAGCAGCCATGAATAACAGACACACAGACAAAAAAGAAAAGAAAAAAAAGAAAAATCATTAAAAAGACATGCAGGGTCCTATTTATGAAAAAGCAAGCTGAGCATCTCAGGGGTGTAAATGATCCATTTCAGACAAGACGCTGGGTTCAGTGAAATCCAGAATTAATTAGACAGTGAATCACTTGGACCACAGAAATTAGATGTGAAATCAAACCGTGAATATGAGGTCGAAGTGCAAAACATCTCTCCCCAGCGTTGGTCTCAGCCTCCAGTCCAGTACTTAGAGTGGAGTGCTGCATCCGAACTTATCTGCTTACTACAAAGTCTGCTGCATAGTTAAAGCAAAGCATAATTCTCTATCCTGCTTTGAAATTTTCAGTAAAGAAAAATGCTTGCAAACAGTGTCTCAAGTCAGCTCTCGAGTGTATGAAGATACAACAATAAACCGCCGGTCAGAAAACAACTGAAGGGCCAAATGTTGAATAATTCTTTACTTTTCACTTGAAGAGAAAGAAGTCTAAAACAAAAACCTAAGAAGGGCTTCAGATGTATTTCTGTGGCAAATTTAATCTGAAGAAAGTCACAGTTCAAATCCTGACAATGCCACAGCCAGGTGGTGTTCCTCTGTCCCTGTCAATCAGTGCAACCGTATGCTCATTAGAGCTGTGAATCATGGGTAAACTGACAAGATTGTGATTTTGTTTTTGACTTCATTTAATGGGGCTGTTCATTGTCGGATTTGCCTCAAACTGCTATGTTTCTTATAGGTTTTAAAGCATTAGAAACTATTACAGATATCTAACATGCATTACACAACGGTTAGTTCTGCCCGAGTAATATGATTAGACGAGAGCCTCATTCCACGAGTGATGATAGACGGTAACATCACTAAGATGTTTAACTATATGCATCACTCAGACAGGTGTTTTTTCTAACACTTTGTTGTTTCTAACATGTTCCGAATGGCCTCCGTGTTGTTTAATTAATTTACGCCAAAGCTGAGCTGCAACGCTAACTAGCTCCCTAAGCAAGACTGAAGCCCAAATAGCTCTCTAGTTCCTAATCTAGGGCACTACTTGGTGTTTCAAACAAGTAATTATACACTGTAGCACACTAGCTTTCAATTTAATGCTATTTGGGATTTAACCCGAAAGTTAACGGAGCTGATATTCTAAAGCGAAATAAACCTACAAGATTTACAGGACTGATCAGTATCTCCATATTTTATTCTCCTCATGTTAAAGCTACATAATAAGGGCTAGAATTTAAAATTACAATCACCCTGTTAATTACACTAACCGTCAGTCGCCAGCTCCATCAGTCGTGGTTAGCTATGGCCGCGCCCTCGTCTCTATGACTGCATCACAGACGCACTGATATTCAGCACAACAGCATGCCCCGTCATGTGATATCGCATTAATAATAATTAAACACTGTGCATCGTTTGTTATTTATTGTTTAAATATTATGTCTGGTACAAAGCAATTATATTTTTTGCCCGTTTTCTGCTCCATATTCCAGTCCTGCAGGTGGTAAAAACGCACCAAAAGGCATCACCATTCATAAGCTAACAAAAAAAGAAGCAATTCACAAGTATTTGCAGAACATGTAAATAATTAGTATTTTCTGCAAAGGTGGTGGTATAATTAAGGAATTAGTTCAATTTAGAACGTGAAACTATTGTACATTTACTTAATAATTCAAAAGTATGAATCGATTCTGAATTGAAACCTAATTAATCTATTTAATTAAATAAACCAACCAACAAGAGAGTAAATAAATGACATAACTGATTAAATCACACAGCTCTAATGCTCGTGTATGGAAGAGCCAAGTATGCTAACTTGCCCTGTGTGACAGCATGAGCATAAATAAATAACACAGTGTGTCAGCAGGTACTCATTCACACAGACATCAATATTTTTACAAGCCTTTACTTAATTCTAGTGATTGCAATTATTGATTATTTAGACGTCTGGCTTTAATTTTCCTTTTATGACGTAGAAGACGAGTGTTCACATTGCAGCCCCACCTGTCTGGGAGTTTAAATGTCTGTATACATTACTAATTGTCGAACAACTTAACACTGTGCACCTTACTGAGCTTATGACAACACCAGACACACTCACCTCTGCTTTAAAAACACCACCTGCGCCTTGCTCACAACTACACTTCTTCTAAACAGTGAAAAGCACCTGAACGCAGTCTGACAGCACAGCTGCATGATCAGGATTTCAGTCTGACAGCATACTTTCAGCTTGTGAAAGCCCTTTTCAAGTTTATTAAATCAGAAGCTCCAATACACACTCCAGTGTCCTATATAAAACCAAACAATGTTGGCACATCTGTGTGAACCTGTTTCCTTGGCGACCGGTACAAACAGACCTGAAGGTTAAGCTCATACTGATTACCAGGGCAGAAGACTTTCTTTGTGCATAAGTGACTGCAAAACAGAAATACGAGAGCTCTCCTTAGCATATTCAACAAAACTCTTAATATGATGATTTAATGCTTTGTCGGCTGATGTCTCTTTCTGCTGGTCAGGGCAGACCTGATGCACCCTTTAACAGTTTCTCTGAGTTACACTGGGCAGCTGCTCAGTAAACGAGTTTAACACGCTCTCTGTCTCCTCTCTGGCTGGGAGAAATTAATGAGACAGTCAGACACGCAGACACGAGCATTAGCCCTACTGCACTATGCAACCTTCTGCTTCAGTTACACATCAGCTGATGCGGCATGGCCTTTCTAATACTGCCGGACTGGATCGTGTTTAATGCTGTGTCAAAATACAGTTTACTTTTTTAAATTAAGAACTAAGAAGGGCTTCAAGAAAACATCTGGTCCTGAACTAAGTTACATTGTACATAATTCCACACCTGGAAATGTCTTTTTTACTATTATAAAATGGCAAAAAGAAAAAAAAAAAGTACAGAGGAAGAAAGCCTGAGCCGATATACTCATAACAAAGAAGAATGCCTGCGAACAGGAAACAGTTGTGCCTCAAGCATCACCTCGGTCAGACAACAGACCTGCACTGGCGCCGATGAACCTTTTGATGGGGGTCACAAGGCACTGACCCCTTTGACCGCTATGAAAACACAACTACAAAGGGAACAACAGATATTCCCAGTAAAACCATATCCTAAACATACGTCAATTGGCAGGGTGAATATGATTAAATTATGTATAACAAATTTATACAACTCTAAATCAAATCAATCCACGTGAGACAAAGGGAATTGTTGGCCAAGGTGTAGAAGAAAAAAAAATCAGCCTTAATCAAGAGAGACATCGCTTCATCTTTTATTTCCAACTACAGCTTGAGAAACAAGAGATGGCAGTAAGAGTGTGTGAGCATGCCAGCACTGTCCACACTACTGACAGGACAGAGAGAGAAACAAAACAAAATGAGAGACAGAGCAATGGAGAGAATGCAATAAAGACATTTATATGTAAGACTAAAAGAGAAAGAGTAAGACAGAAAAACAACGAAAGAGAGTTAAAGAGAATGAGAGACAAAAGAGAGACGGAAAGAGTATAACAGAGAAAAAGAGAAACAGAGAGAGAGACTGAGAGTAAGATGAGAAAGATGAACACAAAAAAGACATGATCTACATGAAAGGGTGAAACAGGAATGTGTGTATGTGTGTGTGTAAGAGAGAGAAAGAAGGAGAGAAAAAGAAAGACTCCGACAGACTTCGAAAGACTGAAAGAGAAAAAGACAGATGGAAACAAAAAAGAGCAAGATGTACAAAAACAGTGAAAGAGACCACAGAAATGAAGAAAGTAACAGAGAGAGAGACAAAAACAGAGCGAAAAAGCGAGAAACAAGGAGAAAGATAGACAAAGAGAAAATAAGACAGAGTGAGATGCCAAAGAGGATAAACATAATGAAAGGGTGAAACAGAGAGACAAAGGAAAATACAGCAACAGAGACAGAATGAGAAAACAGCATATGTGTGAGAACAAGTGAGAGAGAGAGAGAGAGAGAGAGAGAGAGAGAGAGAGAGAGAGAGAGAGAAAGTGATAGAGTGCTGTGAAATGGAAATATGGCAGAGTAAACTGCTAGAAGTAAAAAATGAACATAAAAGGGCAAAAGTGTAGCGCAGTGTGGAGAAACTGCAGCAATTCTATTCTTGCCCTGATGGCGTGGATGGTGGGGCGGCGGAGTGGTGGAGAGGTGGAGTGGTGGAGAGGTGGAGCAGCCCAGCCCAGCCCAGAACACAACTGCAATTTCAGAGCTGCTGAGGCAGTGAAAACCAGTGCCTGCTAATAACACACTGCAGCCTACGGATATGAAGATGATTATAGACTCGCTCCATCTATTTCCATTTCTGGACAGTGTGACCACTGCCAAAGAACCCACATTCAAGAGCTGATCACGTTCTATAGAGATATCCGTTTAATGACCAAAACTAATCACTGACTGAATTCAAGGAGTTATGGTTTGGACTGCAACAATTATGACTGCCTTAAAAAAAATACTTTTCCATTGCCATTGGTTAGATTTTGGTGAATGAATCAGTAAGCCAATTTATAATAATAACCTATAGTACCATTTTTCATGATGGACAACCCCCTAATCTCCTGAACTGAGCCTATGATTTACATCATCTCTGCATGCACACATTCTAAATATGAAAAATGAAAAAGTGTTTGAGCAAAGCAATCCCACACACAAGCAGCACAGAGTTAAGGACATGTAAAATCATGCATGCTTGTAGAGAAAGCTGGGATTGGATGTATTTTACTTCCTATTAGGCTCCTGTCAGTTAATATGACAGATGAGTAGAGAAGAGAGGAATATAATGAATGCAGATTCGCTTTGTTAGAGGCACAAAGCGGGCAGCGTACAGGACAGTGCAGCAGCGGGAGATTCCGCCGCTAGACTGCACCCCAAAGAGCTGCTCATATCAACTACAGGGTTTCAAGAGACACTGACAAAAGATCCCACACTCCTCATGAGGAAAGTGTGTGTGTGTGTGTGTGTGTGTGTGTGTGTGTGTGTGTGTGTGTGTGTGTGTGTGTGTGTGTGTGTGTGTGTGAGAGAGAAAGTGTGAGAGAGAGAGATTTATCAGAGCTCTGTGAGTCTCAGACTTGTGTGTGTGCTTGGATTAAACAGTATGAAACTCACTTTGAACTCAGTTACAATTACACCCTACTGCTCTATACACGCTTGCATACACCCACACGCTTTCGTAAAAAGATATTTATGTAACTAAATCCTTATTCTCAATCCAAATAGTGTTTAACAATTATGGCAATTACTTATGGCTGAATTAATATAAAAGCAGTTAACATACAGGTAAAGCAAAGGTACATCAGTATCCTCAGACAGCAAAAGTTTTGATCAAATATATATATACATATAACGTTTCAAGGTGTGACAATATACTGTACAATTCACCAGAGAAAACAAGCTCAGACAGATGAGGAGCAACAGAGGGCACAGAAACATGAAATTCAATATACACTTGGTAACTGAATACTGTGCTGAACCTGTCTTTACTAACCGAGCTGAGACCTAAGGCTGATTCCCCAAAATAAGACATCTGACACTGCCTCTTTCATACAGCCTTATATAATCACATACTGTATAACCTGTTTATTGCACAACACGTACACTAATCAGCCATAACATTAACACATTAACAAAGATTATTAATTATATATCAGTAAACTGGTGACTGGATGATGGGCACCCAAAGCTCACCCCATGCCCGTGGAGAGCAAAAGCCAGCCCAACTTGTTCCACAGAAAAGACAATGCAGCACAAATCTCCAAAAAATGTAAATTCTGGCCACAGGGGCGCAGCAGGCAAGGAGCCCAAGACTGCCACAACCAGGCCTTCAAACTCCCCAGATCCCGATCAAACAAGTCCAATCCATGGAGGTCCCACACTGAAACCTACAGCACCCAAAGGATCTGCTGACTTCATCCTGGTGCCAGACACCACAGCACCTTCCCAGATCACTTTTCATGATATGGGGCAAAGAGCTGACCATGTGGCACAAGGGGGACCTAACCAACACTGGGCATAATGTTTTGCATCATGTTATGGCTAATCAATGTATATACATACTGTATAATATGGTTTGCCAGTAATATGGTATTCCAGGGTATTTAAAAAAATGGTGTGTAATATATGTTTACAACAGGGGTCACACAGTCATGAAAACCCTGAAAAAATCAGGGGAAAATCACATTTTCCTGGAAATCCTGGAAAGTCATGGGGGGGAATAGAAGAAAATGTTTAGAAAAGTAATAATAAAGTAATTAATAATGACAAACACTTAAACATACAAGACTGCACGTGTATGTTTGTGTGAGTAATCATGAGATGGTGTTAAGCTTTCGTTTGATAGTTCAGTGTAATCTGTTTAGATGGCGGTCTCTGCAGCGGAAGTGTTGTAGACTTCAATGTTTTGGCTTAATTAGTATTTAATGCAGATGTTTTTACGTCCACAACAAATAACTCTATCTATTATGAGAACAGAAGTTCAGCAATCTCAGCACTATGCAGAAAGTAAGTAAGATTTAGTAGTGACAGCATTAAAAGCCGTCTGTTTTTTTGGAGGGTATTAATGTCTCTCCATTACGCTACGTTTCCAGTTAGGATTAAAGCCTAAAGATTTCTGCTAAAGATCGTTGATGGGGACAAATGAGTCAATCCCTATTAGCCGCATGCGGCATGCTGCTGGACGATGTGGTTGTGCTTCAGTGAAGAGAGGAATGTCTTTTCCAGTAGCCTTGAGGGAACAAAGACAGGGGAGGCCAAGAGCCATGACATTTCCCATTGCTCATTAGAAAGGCTTGATTGCTGCTGGTCTGGGAAAAGAGCCTGGGCCACACTAGTGTCTCAGCTCGGCCATATTTAACTCATTGGAAAGGAAAAGGAGACCAAAGGGAAATGCAAAAGAGCTCTTAATATAATACCACAGTTGGGGTGCAAATGTCATCTAAATCTTATTTTATTTAAAACAACCACTTTTACTATACCGCAATATGGAGAGAAATCTCCTCAAGTACCTGTAAAGCTTAAAATAATGCAACACAACAGAACTGTGTAGAAATATTTCTTCATTGTAGTGGCTTTAACCACATGTAGAGAGCTTAATCCAAGAGCAAACATTCACCTGAACAGCTACAAAAAGAGCAGGAGTGACTTGATTCAACCTGGCTGGGTAAACAGAATGTTACACAGTGACACTAAACACACTGTTTCTGTATTACAGTATGAAAGAAAAAATCCTTTGCTAGCGATATGAGATAGAATATAAATTATTATTAATGTACATTCCTCAGTCCTGTTTGTCCCAGAAACATCAGATCAAAACACAGTTTAAGTTGATTAATCTGAAAAGATAACTTTCTAAAGTACACTCCTGGAGATTCACTGCTGGATCAGTTAGTAAAACTTTGGTGTTTCTGGTAGCTTTACTTAGCGGACCAATTCCACCAGGAAGGAGTAATGTCTTAACATCTTCTGTTTTTGATGTTAACATTTAAATGTGCTTTATGCGAGACTTAGAGGTCACTTCCTGCACAGGCTGGTGGTTGGTCAAAGCACCCTTGGTGTGATGTCTTTTCCACACGGGGCTGGTTTTTTAGAGTGACCCTAGAGAGGTTAGAGGTTAATGTCAGATTTTGACTGGTATTATAACGGACCATTAAACAAGAGTTCAGCGGAGGGGCCGGGATGGGTGACAGGAACAACAGCTCACAGGGGACAATAGGAAGTCTCAGCTGAGGCTCATTGACTATGTTTAAATAGATGTGACTATGACACACACCAGCACCTCTCTCACAGAGATTAATCATGAGCGACATCCTAATCCGAACTCAAAGACGGAGGGCTATCCTTTGTTTCGTGTCAGCCATCACATGGGTGTCGTAAATAGAGAGTACACTTTGTGGCAGGATGCTGCTAAAACGGCTGCTGTGCGGAAAATGAAAAACTGAAAAACAAATGCAGTCCAATAAAAGCCGTGTGTAATGCCTGCGATGTGAGAATTTCACAAGGTGGCTGTAACAGGGCAGTGTTCAGTACTACCAATTTGAAACAGCACCTAAAAATAAACAGTCAAGGTAAATCAGTGATTTCACTCAGGCTGCACCATAAGGAACACATACTGGAGAATAGTTTTAAAAAGAGAGACACATGTCATGGAGACACTAACATGGCCTAAACAATTACAGAAAGGGTAACAGAATTCAGTTTGGACTATCACTGTAGTAGAGAATATAGAGAATATGCCCCTTTTTGAAGCTTCTGGAGCCATAGTACAACCGAGCCTCTCTTTATAAGCTTTACAAAAAGGTCCAAGGTCTGTTATCCGATATGAATGCTATTGGCTTTACCAACCAGACATTTGGAGCTCTGATGTTTACCCAATATCATTGCTTAGCTTTACTGCACACAGGATTGAGTCCTATAAAAAGTTAACACAGGTCTCAGAGCTCCCCCAAAGTGTGTCTGATAATGCTTCAGAGCCGAAATAGGCTTCAGATAATGCATTTTTTTCACCAAAACATTTATTTCACTCCTCCTCCAAATGTTTCAGCATCTATGTGAATGATCTACTGCTGAGCCACAACCCACAGAACGGCAGAGCTGAGCAATAAGCTTGCGAAGGGGCTCTTCTTATAAGAGGTCATAATAGGGCAAAAATCTATTTGGTTTGTTTAACTCATGACAAGTATAAAAAAGATAAATTAAGCCTCCGAGTGGCACAGTGGTAAAGCGCTCGCCCTATCATCCGGAGATTGCTGGTTCGAACCCCGGGTGATGCTGTTTTCCTCTCACAGCC
>JAQMYG010000035.1:20222299-20235454 GCA_030014215.1 Clariallabes teugelsi | reverse complement strand
AAAAAAAAAAAAAAAAAAAAAAAAAAAAAAAAAAAAAAAGGATAAATTAAATAAAAGCTTGTATTTTTTTATTATAATTATACACAAAAACAACAGAGATCAGTCTGAACATTTACAAATGAGTAAAAAATTTAAAAAAAAAGAGAATTTTGCATTCACTCTTTTGTGCTATTGCACTGAGGCACTAAGTGAAACTGCAATCTTTTAGTTTGCAAACTTTTTTAATTATTTGAAAACAAATGCTGTCATAAGTTAAGAGAGCTTAATTTCTTAAAGGTTTAAATAAAACATTTCTTAATGCATTGCATAATTACTCAAATGTTAAGTATATACTTTAGACTGATTTATTTATTTTCTTTTACAATTTTAATGTACTTAAAATGTGCACACTGGACTTACATGCCTCAGATCGGGACTTACTATCGGTAGATACTCAATATTAAGTGCATCAGATCAGGATCAAGGCAAAAAACCTTTACCAGATATCCTTATTAATATTAATTAATATTAAGGCCTGCACAAACCTTAACTTCGAATCCCATTCCATACGGTCCTTATTTATTTCAACAGCTTGTAAATGCAAATGTTGTTTCCATATGATTATATTTGTATGGTGGTGGACATGGAAAGGAAATGGTCCGTAAACCACTTACGTGGAGTGTTGTAGCAGAGCAAAATGAGAAAAATAGAGGTCATTCATTTTGACCTTGACTTAAATACTGAGACAGAGATCAAAATTGATTGCATAAGGAAAATTAATATTTTTAGCTGGGAAAAAGCACAGAATACAACCACATGGCCACATTTCTATACATATAAAACACAATCATACTGTGTCACTGTTAGAAATGATCATTCATGTGACTTCCATCAACTCTCTAATTCTTCAGGTAAAATGCAGTCTAGATGAGTCACAGTTCCTATAGAGATTACCACATTGGATTATAAACACACCAGCCACATATTGTAACATAGTTTCCTGGTAAGCGTTAACTGATCCTGACAGCTGACAAGACGTCTGCTGTGGGATGTGACTTTTGCTCTTAAATTCTAATTTAAATGTTGAATGAAAACCAGACATCCTGCTGAAAACACACTGCCAAGCAAATTACACTCCATAATTAGGCCAAACATTCCTCAGCAAATGTGTGCAAATGAACTCCTGAACTCACTACAACTGGACTAGGTCAAAAGTGCATTTTCTCAGGTGTTATTGTTTTGGTTTTCCTCACAGAGCAGATAATGCAAAGGGGGTCACTTTTCTTAGATTAAGCCACAGTTTCCTTACATATCAAAAGTGCAAAACGTAAAATTCTTAATAAAATTTTAACATGGGAAAATTTTATATATTTTTATAACTTTATAAACTGTTAATTTTTATTTTTAAAATTATTCTAAAATATATTAGATTTTTAACAAAGAAGACAACATCTTAAAGTGGCACATAAAAGCTGCGATTTCGGTGAACACAGTTCGGAAAAAATAAAATGTGTTACCTGTGTACTGTATGTTATCTGCAAGTTGTATATACATTCTAAAAATCTGTTAGTTAATGATAAAAATTTATGACAATATCAGTTAACTGGAAGAACAGACCAAACCTATGCATATGCATCACTACGTTCATAAAGTCTAAAAACACTGGCACCTTGTTCCCATCTCATTTCAGTCCATAGTTCATCTTCCCACGATGGCACTGAACAACGATAAGACTACTGTTCTGGAGGACTTTGGATCAGGGAATGACATCACTTAGTTCCCAACAGCCAAGTCTGACGTAGTCTTTATTTGCCCTTGCTTTCACTTCAGAGGTGTTTCCAAGGTGAAGGACACCAGTGTTTGTTCTACAAGTAACACCTCTGGCTGCCAACTGGCCAAGACCACTTGTGTATGACTAATGGCACTTAGTTATTAACCTAGTTAACCCAGTGTAAGTATCTATCCAGTGATGTAAACTTTAAAGCACTTTTTGTAAGTCGCTCTGGATAAGAGCGGTTGCCAAATGCCTAAATGTAAATGTAAGACAAGACTAGAGAATTTAACAGCCAGTGGCTAAGCTACAGACATATGCAAGTTGACCTAGAGTCGCTCAGTCAATTTCTGCACCAATCATAACCCCAGTCAACAATAAATACATACATTCAGTTTTAACTTGAGAATCATCAGTAAGCCTCAATTGCACATCTGCCTCTGCTGAAGCTGATAAAATTATACACATTCTTCAAAGTAATAAGAAACAAAGTAGGTAATTTATAAATGTGAGGGATCTTTTGTATGCGTCTTAATTATACTTTATTTTATTCATTACAGCTTTACAATATATGGTACCTCTACCACCAAGAAGTATAGTGCACTTTTTCTCACCTCACCTAATAAGTCAAAACAAACCTGTATAAAACACTATGTAGGTCCTCCCTTTGCTCTTAAATCATGTCCACAAGTTGGAAACAGTCATATAAGATTCTGGTCTGTGTTGATGTGAGCGCATCATGCAGTTCATGAAGATTTTTAGGTGTACTTTCATGCTCCAAATCTCCTGTTCTACCACATCACAAAGGTTGATTCAGATCTGGTGACTGGAAAGTCCACTGAAGAACTCTGAACTCACCGTCATGTTCATGAAGCTAGTTTGAGACAACTTTTGCTTTGTGACCTGCTGCATTATCATGCTTGAAGAAGCCATTAGAAGATGAATAAACTGTCTAAAGCAATGCACATGGTGAGCAACGGTAATCAAACAGACTGTGATATTCAAATGATGATTGTTATTAACCGGGCCATAGTGTGCCAAGAAAACATTCTCCACACCATCACACCACCTCCACCAACCTGGACTATTGACACAAGTCCAACAGGGACCTTACAATCTATGTGCCTCAGGAGAAATTGATATTCATCAGACAAGCCTGCACTTTTCCAGTCTTCAGCTGTCCAGTTTTGGTAATTCTATGCCCAGTACAGCCTCAGCTTTCTGTTCTTGGCAGACATGGTCTTCTGCTTTTGTTGCTTTTGTTGCATTTTCCTCATTCTGATGATTCATGTTCAGAATGTTTCAACATTATCCAAAGCTACTGGCATGTATTTACATGATTCTGTACACTACACTGCTGCTACATGATTGACTGATTAGATAATTACATAAATGAGCAGGTTTACATTTGTTGGTGGGTGCTCTGTGAATGTATTTTAAACAGGATGGATCCTATAGAAGACATTCTAACATTTGACCTTCACCCCCAAAATCTCATGATGACATCTACTCGTTAAAATGATAATTCTGCTCATCTTTGTATATTAACATCAGTATGTGTAGGTCATCCGTCATTTTGAGTAACGTTACTAGGGAAAAATACAGGCCCCTGCATTTTTTTCCAGGAAATTATATTTTTGCTGGCTAGATAGGCCCTTGATCAAGAGCCCAACTGTGGCAGACTGTAAGTGCTAGGATTTGAACTCAACCTTCCGAATTGGAGCCTAAAGCCTTAAACGCTGCACCACCGCTGACTCATGTTATGCTACTGGGTGTTCAGGAATCAGGCGTGTTTACTGAGGTCATTTGCAAATTCCAGTCTTGGGATCAGTAGAAGTAAGGGTGCTGGAGTAAGCGAGAATTGTGGACAAGCTTAGTACCACCACTATAAACAAGGTCAAGACCTAGCCTTCCCTCCGGAAAGCTGGTAAATCTCTTTATATACAACACTGTGGTAAAGATTATTAAGACAAGGAAAAGACAGACGCTCCTTTGGGTAAAGTTTTTTTTTTCCCCTGTATGGTATTTTTTTTTCGGTTTACAGACTGTGTGTACAGTGTGTGTACAGTGTGTGTGTGTGTGTGTGTGTGTGTGTGTGTGTGTGTGTTCTCAACCGCTAGACAGAAAACACATATTGAAAGAGCAAATATTTAACACGAGAAATATAAATATTAAAAAGCAAAGGAAAAAAATGAAACAAGTTGTCATCACTCCACAGGGCATCTGGAATAAAAATACCAAATGAATTGAGTGTGAAAGAGTGATTTGATAAGGACAGCTGCCGAACGTGCCAAATGAAATGCATCAGACAGCCAAGTGAGTGTGGTCAAGCCAGGAAAGCTGTAAAGTAAAGCCTGAGCTAAGGCCAGAAAACATTCCTTATGAACACAAAACGAGGAATGTTACATGTATGCCTCTTTATTTTCTGATGCACCACTGTGACAGGCCCTGTGGTGCAAGTTACCTGAAAAAAGCATTTGACCAGACCATCTCAAAGTGTGTTTCTGTTTAGAGAGCTAACTTAATCCCTGGCTCAGAGTAAAAGTTCAAAAAGGTACTGAAGGACATTAATGCAATAGATGTTTTGTGGTGAGCTTGAGTTCCAAAGGCAGAGAATATCATTCCAAATGCTGCAGTTGACATTTAACAGCAAAGAAAACAGCAAGTATCATGAATGCATTTTCTAACAAAAATGTTATTTTCATTATGTAAGGATTTTACAGTTCAGGACATCGGTTTAATATATTCATAATCCATGGGCAGTGTCTGAACCAAGAGGATCAAGCTATCATCAGAAAGCAGTATTATCTACAAATGACCCAAACATTCACTTTCTCAACCATAATGACCCTTAAGGAGGCATTTTCTTCTCCATCGACTGTAACATACATACACTACACTCACTATTCACTATATTAGGAACACATGTTCACCTGCACAACCAATCATATCGCAGCAGCTTAATGCATACAGTCATGCAATTAGACCTACAGGTAAATGTTCACATTAAACACCTTAAGAACAAAAATAATGTGATCTCTGACTACGAGTGTGGCATCGCTGTTGATGCAAAAAAACGCCTGTTTAAATATTTCAGAAACTGCTGTTATCCTGGGATTTTCACACACAACTGTCTCGAGAGTTTACACAGAGCCATGCCGGGAAAACTGAGTGGGAGTAAGTTCTGTGGGTGCAAACACTTTGTTGATATGAGAGGTCAAAGAAAAAAGGCCAGATTGGTTTGAGTTGCCAGGAAGGATAACAATTCATGTTAGTACTATACAACCATGGTCAACAGAAATCCAACCGAGAATGCTCAAAACACTGAATCTGAGGCTATCAAGAGCACAGGCTTTCCCAAACTGGACACTTGAGATACCTGTTATTTTTCACTTGTAGGAGGGGTGGAACGGTTGGTGTCAATGAATCAATGCAAAAGAAAGTACAAACTTCTTTCCTCTACATGCATTATGATGCCCCCTAACATTGCATGAGCAGCAGATTGAAAATTTGTGGTTGGTTGGCTTCATATGCCTTTGTCCCAGTAGGTAGCTTTTGGTGGAAGAGAAACTAAAGACAGGTACAAAGAAATGGGAATGGCAAAAAAATTTGGGAGGAAAATGTAGAAAATAAATAAATAATCATAAACCAATATAAAAAACTTATTGAAACATTTACAAGTACTGCCAGCCATTGGGAGGTTTGTAGTATAAGAAAGTTGTCATATGTTTGCAGGTAAGCTAACATACCTGTCCCCAGGTGCTATAGATCATCAGACAGATACTATTACTGAAATGATAAACCAAGTAACAATAAAATAAAATTAATAAAATAAAAAATAAAAATCAACCATTCATAGCCTTATAAACCAGACCCTAATCATGACTAAAGATTCTGATATGCACCATTAAAAAATATGATGAAAAACATAAATAATAAGCTTCACTCTTCTGGGAAGTTTTTCCACTAGATGTTGGAGCATGGAGGTGGGGATTTGCCCATTCAGCCACAAGCATTAGTGAGGAGGTCTGGAGTGCCATCAGCATTCCAACTCATCCCTAAGGTGTTCAGTGGGGTTGAGGTCAGGGCTCTGAGCAGGCCACTCGAATTCTTCAACTCCATCCCTCATAAACCATGTCTTTATAGGACCATCTTTGTGGATGGGGGGATTGTCAGGCTGAAATATGTTGGGGCCTCTTAGTTCCAGTGGAAAGAATACCAAATGAGAATGTGATGATCAGGTGTCCACACACTTAATGAAGGATAGTACATGTGTGAAGAAATAAGCAATCTTCAATTAAATTTTTCACTTTTTTAAAGTCCTGTGATTGTATCTAGCTCTGAAAAGGTAATTTTTCCATAGTGACCAAAAGTGTTTTGTCCCACTAAAAAGGGGCACAAAAAAAAGGCACCCTGACACACTCATGGAGAAGGCTGTTTAAATACGGCAAATTTGCCCCAATTAATCAGCAGTGAGGATTCACAATAAAAAAAATGTTGTTTAAATCACATAGGGAAAAAAATAAATCCAGAAATGGTCACTGGTTTCAATTTTTATTTGATCCTCTCTGAAGCACGAGGACCCTGTCATTAGTGCTAACTTGGCTACACAAAGTTAAATAGGACTCAAACCAACCGCTCTGTTTTCAGACTCAGTTGACCAGGAAGGAGGAGTCAGTGGTGGGAATGGAAAAAGCTGCCAGGAAGAATGCAAACCAGAAGAAGTAGGCCCCTGAGACGGCTTGCTTTCATTTCGCGTTTAGTATTTTACCAAATGGTCTGTGCTTATACCACTGAGAAATTTAAATCCTACTAACATGTTCAATATTAATCAGTCATCCTGACAAACTGAGAAAATTACAATTGTATTTTAGTACAAATCAAGCATGATATCTTACAAACAACAAATAAAATGGAGAACGTCCTCTCTTATCTGGCAGTTAGTCACCCTGTGAGATACCTTTCATGTCCTGTTGCATGGAGATACCGCTAAGAAACACTGCAGCAGCTGAATATACACACAGCTGAATAAACAGTTAGCTGGCTTCTTAATGCAGACTTCGTTGGTTTGGCAACATTCTTAGGTTTAGCACATTGTATATGTATAATATACAAAGTATCTGAAAGAAGTAAAAAAAAAAATGAGCAAAGGTTTAGATATTAATGATGTGCTCCAATCGATCACTGTAAACCATAATTTCATTAAAGCACACAGACACTGTGAGTGCTTTAATGCTTAACAAGGTTTAACAGTTAAAATCGTGCTGGTTATAAGCCTAACACTATCGGAGCATGGTTTACTGGTTAACCTCAAAAGCCAAGAGTTTCTTCAGATTTGTTCAAATAACCACGTGAGTAAGCATTAAACTGAAAGAGACATGATTTTAGATCTCTATCATGAGATATCTTACTGCAAGATAAAAGGAACAATTTGCAGCACAGTCACAACAATGGTAACAAAGGCATCCCGTGCAGTAAACGGAATAGAAAAACAAAGCGAGCGAGCGAGCACCATTCAGGTCCTTCCAACATTTAGTGGAACCGTAGTTCTAGCAGCCAAAGTCCTTCTGTGTTTGCCCAAGTGAATGGATGAAAAAAGTGAAAATAAGCACAGGGACTAAGAAGCAGATGAAAGGGAGAAAGCGTTAAAGAGTAAGTGTGCTTGGCCATGACACTCCCACACACTGCATTAATGACTGTTCTGGAAGTGGGAGGCAGGCAGAGGCACTCCCTGAAGATTACAGCATAACAAGCCACACTAAACTCACCTTAAGAGAACCAGTCACATCTGTTTACTGTCAGCCAGACCTCCAAGAGAATTCAAGAAACTCACTACACTTCAAGGACAGAAAAAGGCTATAGCAGCATACGTTTAACTTTTAACACTTTACTTGATAAAGATTTTCTATTGGATGCAAACTTTTACAACAAAGCAAACACACAAACAGTCAGTTACAGGTACACCTAGCATTACACTACATTAGCTTAATCTGCTATACAGGGTCACTCTACAGGTGTATGATTACTCACTGCTATGGACAATTTGTTCACCTACACCTTCCTTCAGTGGAAAGAAATTACCAAAGAACCAGATATACAGTAATCTGGGTGGTGCCTTGTTCTCAGCCCTGAGACTGAGAAACAGTAAAACATTGTGTGTGTATGGCACTGATACAGCATGTGTGCTTCAGGTGTTGCAGTGTTGCCAGGATTTTAAGCAGCTCAATATCTGTGAGGCTGAAGGAAATTCTGTCATCCAAAAATTTCAGTAATTTTGAAGTAAAAAAAAAAAAAAAAGTGATACAACACACTTTTGGCTAGGGAAACCAGATAAAATACATAAAACATGAATGTAAGTAGGGAATAGGATGCATGCTAAAAGTCTGGCAATTGGGTGAATACAGAACGTCAACATCAATGCCCTGGCCTATAAAGCAACTACGTTCATTTTTGTTGCCATAGTGCGGCAGAAGAGTCGATTTTAACAGGATGTAAAGCTTGGCCCTGCAAAATGCCACAAGCAGAAATTGATCTGGCAGTAAGCTTCGAATTCAAATGTCAAAGTTATGTTTGGATGTGAACTTTCCAAAGCAAATCCTGGCCATGGAATAGAACGTACACCATGATCTTCCTTTTTCGGATCGATTATTTTTTTCCTTATCACGCTTTACCTTTTAAAGAAACCTATATTAAACTCCCCCGTCCACAAATTACCTAAATGATTTATGCATAAACAGTCACAATGGCTCACAGCAAAGCCTGGAACTCCTGCGTGGCTCCCAGCAATGTCAAGCTGCTACTGAATTGGATCTGCTCCTAACCCATTCCAACAGAGTGTAAATACAACAAAGAAGAACCAAACACTGCTACACACAGATGGACACACACACACACAGAGGCACATACCAGGAAACCTCACATACCTGGGGGCCTACTCAAAATCACATACATATATTTTAGTGTGCATCTGCATAAGCATATAGTGATTAAGTAATGAAGATGAATTAGCATTCAGGGAATGGAGCGGTTTTACACAAGATGAAGGCTGCAGTCCCTGGCAAAAGAGCAGACTTTCCATGAATCTAATAAAAAATACAAAAAAACCCCTTTGCAGAACAGTGCCTCGGTCTAATACGCAATATGTACTCGGCCACTGGACCATTTTACCATGGTCAAAGCTCTTCTGTAATTTTCTTCTTATCATGAATAGGCTCTTTTTATTTTAATGTCATGTTAGCAGTCAGTATGAGAGTTGGAATCAATAAAGATTCAATTCAATCCAGATCTTAAGACACACAGCAAACACGGCAGCACATCCATAATGTTTTAAAAGAGATTAAAATTTGTCAATGTTACTACAAAGTAAAAGAGCAGGTAAAACAAACTAAAAGTTTGTGCACACCTGACCATCACATATGTGAACCCTAGAGTGTCGCCACTAAATTCAAAGCGCACAACTGTCTAAAATGTATTTGTATGCTGTAGGATCACTGGAACTAAGAGAGGCGGCACAGTGGTTAGCACCGCCGCCTTCCACCTCCAGGGTCCGGGTTCAATTCCTGGCCAGTTTCGATATGGATTGCCATGGTTGGAAAATAAGAACTCGAGTGACTGGTACCAATTAAGCACGCTAGGTCATCTTGTCAAACATTAATGCCCAACACACACATTTATTTGTAACATGGCATATGTTATTCTTTTTTTAATCTTCCAAAAGAGATAAAAGAGCCTGATGAGGCTTATATGCATGACTATTTATTGCTCCTATTATTGAAACGAGGAACTGATGTTCCAGATGTTTCACAGATGTTCCAGTTCAACCATAGAATGTGCTGGATGTTAATAAATTAAAGATGCAACAATTGATAAATTGATGTTTTATAAGATGAATGAAACATTTTGGCATGGCAGCTATAGAAAAATAAACAACTTCACACCACACCCGCCAGCCTGTCTTCGATTATTTCCCTGTAACAGTACGACAGATCATTTTTTTATTCATTATATATTAATTTGCAATCTGCATTGTACCAGATGGAGGATTGGGGTGTCCTGGGTGTGTAGGCTTATTTAGAAAACGATGACATTCAACAGAAGGTCCTGTGCATTTTTCATAGGCAGCATGTTACTGTAAGTCCCCAGTCATCTGTAACATGTATGTAATTTGATTACCTTACAGTTTTTTTCTGTCATACTCATAACCTATTCTGAGGAGAGTGGAGAGTGTAAGAGAGTAAACTAGGACATAAACTCTGAAATGTTTGTCACAGAATATTCTGAATAGACTAGTATACATGCCTACAATTCCTGGATTACAATTTTTTACATTTTTAAAAAGTTGATAATTATCCCACTTGGCATTATTTAGCCTTGCAGGTCTTGCATTATCTGTGCATGTCCCAGAAACATTTATGACAGAAACATCTTATAAAAAGAGCAAAATCTTACATCACAGTAAGGAAACATTCTGTGCCAAAGCACTTCAAAGCAACCGCAGGCCAGAGCTAACTGACCTCATGAAGAATGGAAAGGAAAAAGAGCAGAGACCGGATAGAGAGTGAGAGCAGAATAGGATGTGATGGTTATATCTATAGCCTGGAATACAATCGAGGACATCGTGCTCCAGATGGCTTAGGTAACCTAATCTGTGATTTAATCTGTCCGTCTTCAGGCAGTTTCTTCACTGGGATTTCAGACATGGCTGCCGGTTTGTTATGACTAGTCAGAGAACATAACAGAGCCAGCTCCTGAGGACCTGTAAAATTACAGACTTTTACAGTTCTATAATTAGTGTTGCGCTAAAATCAGCTAGAGCAAATATCCAGTCAGTCATGGAGAATGCTGAGTCAGTCAGCTCAAGAACAAAGTGGTACAACTCGAGGTCTGGTTTCTGTTTTAGTCATACATGATGTAGGACCACAAAAAGTGTGTGTGTGTGTATTAACAGTCACTGAAACTAGATGCTGTCTGGGAAGAGCAGACAAACCCTGTTCTTATTAATGAGGAGTTCACTGCTCACATGTCAGAGCTTGAAATAGTCTGGCTGAGAGAAGCACTACTGAAAGCAAACAGAAGCAAAGTGAAATACAACAGTTATATTATACCCACTGTTACAATGTTTTCAGACAAATATTGTAACTTGACCTTTATTCTCCTTATTTATCCACCTTTATACTATTAATTAATTAAATCAAGTGATACATGTGACCAAGCACGTTAAAATAAATTTCTTTAATGTAAACCCAAATTAAATTTGACATATCTACCTCTACAACGTCACTAAGGCTACGTTTACACTGTCAGTTAAATGTGATCCAATTCCGATTATTTGCTCATATGTGACACATATCGGATATGTTTTATGTCTGTGCAAACAGGAAAAAAACGCATGCATTCCGATATTTCGAGATCGGTTTCAGGCCTCCTTCATATGTGGAAATAAATCAGGTATAAATCAGATATGTGCTGAGGTGATTTTCGTGTAAACAGACAGATCGGATTTCCAGAGTCGTTGTGTTCTGTACGTCATTAAAACAGCGACTTCTTCGCGGTTTAATGACGTAATGTTATTCTCCAGTGGAAGCGTGTGTGGAATGATAACATCCCAGGTGACATGGAAAAGAAAACCATGGTGACATTTCGCGAACTTTGCACATATCGCAGAGCTTGCGTTAAGCATATTTCACCTTCGTCTATCTTGGCTAGTTAGTAGCACAAGAACCTCCCTTTCAGTATGCACGATGTTTTAGATGGTATGGCAAGTGTAAACACGTGTATCGGATATGGGTCATAGTTAAAAGAACGTGTAAACAGACGGTCAAAAAAATCAGTTATAGGCGACAAATCAGAATTAGGCATCGAGACCTGCAGTGTAAACGCAGCCTAAGATATGTTGTGCTCATTAATGCATTTCCAAAACAACTAACCAATTCGGGTAACATACATATGCATTGTACATATCTGTTAATCCTACATATCATTCATCATGCTTACTAGAATTTATTAATATTTCAACTCATTCAGTAATTTTCATGACAGAGCAATGAACACCGTTTTTTTCCCGTCCCTATAGAACAATGCAAGCTTCAAACTCAAGTGATAAATCCAAATGAGCTGTTGAACTGAAATCATCTACAGATTAAGGTTCATACAAATCAGCTCCATTCCTTTGATATCCTTGGCATAAAAGGATATGGTGCAATTATAAAGGTCATAGAATAAAATTTTGATTGCATTGTTTTAAAATGATTTACCACGAGGATATTAAAACTGTTTTATTAGAATATGACCTAAAAGTTTTTTACAGCTCAGAACACACCCCAACTTCAGGCACAAAATAGGTTTATTGACACTGTGACAGGCACGAGCTGGCACCCAATCAAGGAAAAGAAAGAGCCTGGCTGTAATAGATGCATCACGTATCTTTGCTGAGAATGCACATCTTTATCCAGTTTTGATATTTACTGTAGCTAGAGGACTCATGGCAGATGGCTGGTAAATAACAGGAACTCTTTGTTCCTCATCCAGAAAAAGTACAGATTAGCTAATACTATACATGGAAAACACAGATCAAGTAATGAAAATTTACATATTATAAGTGGTGAAAATGTATAATATATATATATATTTTTTCAAGATTCACTGTTTGAACAGTCCGTAACCAATCAGTATCAGATATCTCTCACTCTGTGTGGGTCAAATTTGACCGCATGGGCTCCTAAGTGGTGCAAAAGAAGATTGATCACCCCAT
This sequence comes from Clariallabes teugelsi, assembly GCA_030014215.1. Taxonomy (NCBI): domain Eukaryota; kingdom Metazoa; phylum Chordata; class Actinopteri; order Siluriformes; family Clariidae; genus Clariallabes; species Clariallabes teugelsi. Next base: position 20,222,954 of record JAQMYG010000035.1, on the reverse strand, counting down.
CATTCAGATTTCACAGGCTTAAACCTTCTCAGAGGAAAGAGGCATACATACTTGCATTTGAACTCACCCATCAACGATCAATTCTATAAAATCATGAGTGTCTGTAAACTTACACAAGTAATAGTGAGCAGATTTCAGTGCATGAGCAGTAGCTTAAAAGTTGCTTTCAGAGGGTGTCATGTATCTGAGGAAGCATTTGATATCCCTTTGTCTTTCCTGGTTGTTAGGTGTCAACTCGATTTTTAGTTGGATTTTATTTGCACAGAAAGATCCGTCCAGTCACGTTGAGCACTTCTGTGATTTGATTTAAGTTCGGGTTTGATTACCTTACAGTTTTTTTCTGTGTGAGACAAGGTGATGTAATCTTGCACAGTTTTGGATAAAATGTAAAAGTTATTTAATAATGCATTTTTGTTATGAATATGTTATAAGATTTTCCATTAAAAGGAAAATTCTAAAAATGTTTATGTATACTGTCAATTACAGTACTTAAAAAGAAAGAAAATCTAATTTGGCAGGAAACCATAATCCGTGAGAAAACATCTCTAGCATCTCGTAGTAGTATTTTTTAAATTCTAATTAGGGATGCGACGATACCACTTTTTTGGAAACCGAGTACAAGTACGAGTACTTGAATTTCAGTACTCGCCGATAC
>JAQMYG010000035.1:20201512-20216294 GCA_030014215.1 Clariallabes teugelsi | reverse complement strand
ACGATAGACCAAAATCTCTACCGGTTGACAAATTTCTACCGGTTAACCGTGTATACCGGTATACCGCCCACCCCTAGGCTGACGTGTGTTTTTTCTTTTTTTGCCATGTCACTGCAAGACTCTAAACTGGTCCGAGAGAGAGAAAGAGAGAGAGAGAGAGAGAGAGCATGTAAGAGAATAAGAGAGGGAGACATAAAGCCCCTCGCACTTAGAAAGATGATAGGTTCATCTGGCACAAAGAGGCGCAAATCAGTATGTGCACACACTCAAAAACACACTGTCTCACTCTCAAAATACTCTCATTTTGGGATAATATAAATGATTGCAGATGACAGGAAGATAGTCATCATCAACAACCAAATAAAAAAAAAAATAAAAAAAAAAAACAGAGCCTGCTTAGGGTGATTTTTGTAATATTGTTTTGTTTGCTCACTTAAATACATTTAGCAGCTCACATATGAATTTCCATCTCAAATGTTTGCACTGTGTAGCCCCGATTAAGATAATCCTTATAGCTGGAGATGTTGCAGAATGTTGTCCTTCTGAGCAATCGTAAAGTTCAACGGTTCTGTAATAAAGTCTCATATAACATGAAGGTTTATTCAGCCTTGGAAGTGTTACATGAGTCTTGTACCCCTTTGAGTTGATTAAAAGGAGTAAGCTACTTTCGCCCCTTCCCAAAACTGTTGGCGTAGGTGTTCTACATAACACTATAAACATGTTATAAATATTCTTTCTAAAAATTGCATTTCCACTGCCCAAGATCATGAGGAGTTACACACAAGCCTGGGTCTGCACTGGCAGGTTTCCAGTCTTTTATCCTCTCCATCAGAACACACTGTCAGAACGGCATTTAGCCCAAGAAAAGAGCAGGAAATGCCAAGCGTTCGTAAAAGATTGAAGAACTCGTAGCAGTTCCCATGGATAAATCTGTTAAACAAACAAGCAAATGAGTTGACGGTAAAAGTGCATTTTCCTTGCCACAAAAATAGAACAGCATGGTCAGACTGATGTGAAGCTGATTATACCGTGAGTCATGCTTACAATTCTAAACTCCTGTCTACTCTCACGTGTCCATCATTAGCTAATTGCTTGTAAATGTATGTCTTTAATTAGGTGGCTGTAGTGTCTCCTGTTGTAATGATTTACAGATCTCTTAGCCAGCGGGCACAATTATTCATTGAAAAATTTGGGGCAGGAGTGCAAGCAAGCTACCCGGCATATTGCTAATGGTCTTGCTTTCTCTCTCGCGCTTCCTCTCTCGCGCTTCCTCTTCTGTAAAGCAGCAAGAATTTAACCTGGGTCAAGGGTAATAAGGGTGTTTTACAGACTTCACACAGACTTTACAAAGTGGACTCATGTTTCAGTACTGAGCACAACCAAACGACTTAAGATCAACCGATTTATTTCCTCTCCCTCAAGCGTACACACTAAAATTAATTAGTGTAAGTGCATTAACGTTAAATGCATCAGAGATCCCAATCTGTTGACTTATAAATAATAAAATATTTGTAGTCAACAATGCTCATGTGCTCTAGTTTAATTAACCAAAGTTCATATTTGGTTTCATTCACAAGCAAAAAGAAGGACAGAATGTGACCATGCAGTACACAGTACATCCATGAGAGCAAACAGAGTAAAGGAAGAAGGGGTGGGGGGAGAAAAAAACGGACTGGGAACAGGGGGTACATTGCATAATAGAGCAACGTAAACAAAGTCACTAGGTGAACAAACTCGTAGATCAAAAGTATGATGAGTCCATCCCTTCTGAACTTGAACTGCTATCGTATATGACCTTGAAACTTAAATAAAATGTCATGACGATCTGTGTCAACAACAACGATGTAAAGAAAGACCTGCATTAAAAAGAATTAAAAAAAAACACACAAGGCAGAACTTCAACGGAATATGAAAGAACGACAAAGTAGATAGTAGAGATGTGAAGCACAAGGGACCATGCGAGTTGATATGACCACGATGCCAATTCTATTTGTATTGCAATTTCGTTAGTATCACAATTCTAAACAAATTCCAAACAAATTTAGCCAACAATTTGCTCCTACCACATAGGATGTTTTGCTGCCTGCCAATGTGTGAATAGTTTAGAGCGCACCACCTGAAGGATCTTAGAAGAACAGCAACGTCTTAGTATGGTGATACATGAATTGCCACATACAAGATCCCTCACCCCAAACAGTGGTGATAGGAGACCTACTGTCTCAAAGCCTCTCCTGCCATTTGAGCTGTTTAGATCGTCCAACCAAAAGTGCAGCATTGGCAATGATGCATCTTTGAAAATGTCAGATTTCTTCCGAAGCAGCATGGTGCCGAGAAAGCACGTTTATACCCAGACAGAGTGTGTAGATCACAGAAACACATGCAATGTGTCACAGGGTAAGTCTGTTAAGTTGAAAAATATTGTGTCAAACTCAGACTCTAGTTGTGCCTGATGATCCAGAAGGCTGAGAGCTCAGCATAAAGTGTTAAATTCAGATTTGTGAAGCATCCAAGATGCAAGGAAGTGCAGATTAAGCGGACATGGCATTGTTTAGGCGATAGCCTCCGGTATTTGTACCACTCACATATTCAGTGTGTGTGGTTGTGTGTGCGCGTGTGTGTGTGTTAAGAGCTTTAACAATAGGAAATGTAGCAAACTTCAGCTAGACTTCTCCAGTTTAGCGGTCCTTATTTGCTCTCACCCTCGTCTAACCACTGCTTCTTTTCATCAGACCCATTCTACATGAATGATTCCTCGGAATCGGCAGTTGTTGTCATGACGACCACAAAACCAAACACAAAGATCCATGACCCTTTTTTGCACTGAAACTAGACCATTTTTAAACTGTGGTGACAGAAATTAAACTGTGTGACTTTAGTGAATGAATTCAAAGTATTTGCCAAATAATTAACACATACTGTACCGCACATTTTTGTTCCATTTGAAAAGCTATTTTAATAATAGGTGAACACAGGCGAGCATGAATTCTTCACCTTGAAATGGAAAAAAAAAGTGCAAGGATTTCCAGGATGGTATTTCATCGTTTACATCTAGTATGAAAGTAAAAATGGTAATGTTAGTGATGGGAGTTGAATAAACCAATGATGATTGAATAATGATTGGTTTAACTGTACAGCACATTTTTTATTATATCAATCCCATTCACTATTAATACACCCAGCTGTACATCCCACACACACACACACAGTACAGATCATATCTTTGGACAGACCAGCCAGTTGTAGCAGACACATCTCAATATCAACTGTTTAAAGGAGATTACTGCAGATTGAGGATAGCATCAGCAATGTTTAACAATGTAGGAAGAAATAAAAAAGGCCACTTAATTAGAAGGTGTGTCCACACTTTTGACTAGTGGTGTACATCAATGTATATGTTCAAAACGAACATGATACAGCTGTCAAAGCAGAAGCACGTTGCGATTGTATGTCAACTAGTAAGTACCAGTGTGTACCCAGATAGATTTTGCACATCATGCTCTTCACGTTAAGATTTTTCTTCCTTGCTGGTTTACTTTTAGATTTTTTCCTAAAACCCACTTTTTCCAGGAAAATTGTACAACAGGTCACTGTGAGATACATCATCCGTCATTTACACAACCATGTTGTGAGCATGGAGGAAACCCACCAAGCATGGGGAGAACATGAAAACTCCATGGCGGGAATCGAACCTGGCTGAGAATTGAACCCAGACGCTGGAGGTGCAAGTCGACAGTGCTAACCACTAAGCCACCGTGCCACCACGTCTGAACATGTCATTAAGAATTTTATATCAATCACATATTAGGAATCAAATCTATTTAGATCTAGACTCTCATTCAGCAAGAGGGTGGACGTTTCATACAGGCAGGAAATACAAATTAGGCGTGTTTTCAGAATTAAATAAAGCTATCAAAGAATTAATGGAATCAGTGCCATGCTTTATTGATTTTTCTTTGTGAGGCACACAAAGACAAAACCAAGAAATGGTGAGGATATTGTATTTCATACTTCTGGCCTCTTTACCGAGCCTGAAGCAGAACTGCATTTAGTCAATAATGCTGTCAAATAATAATAAGACTGACCGTTTTTTTTTCAAAAATGTGCTCATGTTCAAGGATGAGTCTTGAAGATTCAAATCAATCCTTTTATTTTTTTGTATATTGAACATGTACACGTTATTCTAGTTTGTGGCCCAGCAATGTTAACACAGCCTACATGAAGTACTTGAACTTGTTTTACATGACTAATGTTGCCTTTTAAATATTTGTTAGCTGATGACAGTGTAGTACATCAAGTGGTTTGTTTCAGCCTTTGAGTCGTGTTTGGATGAACCCACAAAAATTAAATCATTATGTTCCCTGGAGGGACGAGCGATAAGTCAAACAGGGTGTTTCATAGTCAGGTGTTTTTTATAAACTGCTGAACTGTCTGTGGTCTGTTAAGCTCTGTGTCTAATTTAGCTGGAAAGGAAAACGTATCCACAGAGCATTTGTCTGGATCTAAACATTCCCATGCGATTTCAGCTGATGCTAATTAGATGTCCTGACTGCGAGTCTGAATACTCGTATATAATATATACTGGTCCATCTGAATTTTTTTAGGTTTTTCACATTATCTTTTTAATGTGGACCAAATGCAACGTCCATCTTAAAAACATTACACTCCTAAGCATTACTGTATGTCTAAAACCTGGATTTGTATACAACCAACAAATATTGTACATAGTCAAAAAAGGCTTTGGTCGTGATTCAGTGATTTTATTGACAGGTCAGTGACAGTGACAGTGTGCTCAAAAGGCCCCAACATGGCACAACAGAAACACGTTCACACTCATGAGGAGACTGCAAACTTAATGCTCTATGATATTACATCTGTCTGTCTGTGGCCAGGAGCTAAGAAAGCAAAAGACAGAGGGAGGAAGACAGTAGACTTTAGCCCTCACAGCAACACTAATCAATCTGTGGACTTTTGTATGCGGAAGAGGACAAATAGCATTTTCCTAAGCCTGTGCTATTCGGCTCATCAATGAAGCTTGAGCTGCAGTCCAAAAAAAGGATGCATGTGTCTGTCTTCACCTTCCCTGACAAGCAGCTGTTGTATGGTATAGACTGTATAAAAAGAACTGGACAAAGCCTCTGTGACGTCACCCAAAGGTTTTCTGACATGTGACATGATTTACAGCTCAAATGCTCTGGGTGTGGCCATCTTGGCAGGAGCTGACCCTGTTTAATCCATAAATGGGCAAATGGGCAGAACGAACAAAGCCAGGCTGTTGTTTGGAAACTGCCTACATAACTCAGATACCACACACAAGCTAGAAAGCTTAGTTTAAGGTTAGCTAAAATGCTAACGTTAATCGATATGCTAACGCATTTAATTGAACTCCGTCATCCACATCCGACACGTCATCCTGTTTCGGCTCCTACATTTCTTGTGACAAGTTAAACTATGATTCCAGTTAGCTGGTTAGTTAAAGTGATTCATAGCAGACAGCGAGAGGTTTGACAACGGCAATGCAGCTGTCACTCAAATTGGCCATGCCCCTAATTTTGCATATAGTTGTCATTATAGGAAATCTAGCTATTGAGACCAAAACTTTTTTTTTTTTTTTTTTATGTGAAGGGGATTAAATCGCTTTTCGATTCAGCCCCCAGGGGACATTTAAGGAACTGCATATTGTGGCACTACAGTGGTGGCTTCTTTTGTCAGAACTAGAGGTTGCCTCTTGTTGCACACACAGATGAAATAAGAGCATGACAAATGATTACATGAAACTCAATGGACAGCTGTAAATGTTCTTTTACAAATAATAATAATAATATAAGCCAGCATGCCTGGTCTCTCAGACAGTGAATTAATAAGATATCATGCATTCCAATGGACAATTATCCTTAAACTGACTTTGAGGAAGGGACATTCCATTGTCCATTCTTCAAACTGCTTGCCTTCTTATGTTTTCTCAGACACAACATTGCCAACATTACACCAAGGGATTGTTTCAATCTGTCAAGTCTACTCTGCATGGTTAATAATGCAAGCAGACATGGCAACACTGTGTAATCGCAGGTCTGGCATTAAAATATATTCACCATATATTCTGCCATGGAGAACACGTTAGTGTACAGTTACAGAATTTGTCAAATATGTTTTTGGATCAAATAACAATCTGAAATGGCACAGTCTAAAACAGGTGTAGGTGAATTACAATTACACAGATCTGAGCTATCGGAGGGACATGTTTAAAAAAAATAAATAAACAAAAATTTAAAATAAAAAGTCAGAGCTGCTACTCGATTATCCTTTGACCCGATCTGTGAGTTGTCTTCAGCATCAACGAAAACGTTGTGAGTCACAAAAGCTGACTTGTACTCGCTTAAACTATAATTTCACCCATTGTTCAGAACTGAAAACGAAGTTACTCGTTTATATGAAGAGGTTCTGGGAAAGTTTTGAGGAGTAAAAGTGCTGTAGAAGGGCGTGTCGTTTTCATTACATCAGTGAGGTGGCGGGTCTGAGTTGAGACATGTTTTCTCTTAATTTACTGTTAGACATAAGGCTGTGGAAACAGGGTCAACCTGACATGACAGTAGAACAGAACTGCAGCAGCAGGCCATACGAAGTCTCAATTTTCCCCTGATACAACTATCATAAAACGTTAGCTATCCATTTCCAAAAAAAGCAGGTATCAGCTTTCATATCTGCATGAAGAACAACAGTAAATATACCAATCAGGGGAAAGAGAAAGTCCAGGAAAATGATCATAAACTGTCCTACATTGCTCTCCACAGGGTGTGGTCGAATGAAAACATTGGCAGAGACTAAAAGAGAAAAAAGAAAAGGTATAAAGAAAGAAAACATAAGGGTGTCCGTGCTTGCCTTAGTAAAAGAAGCAATCTTTATGTCAAATTAGGTACCATGCTTTGGTAAGTATGCTCCCTGTGGCATTTTAGCGTTAAGAAGAAAGAACACTGAAACAAAATCAAGTGCACCAAAATATGGAAAATGAGTCACTAAACATGGTCGAGGGGGAAAGAAACCTAACCTTCCATATCCAGGAGCTTCCTACAATTTATTTACTGTTAAACATTAACTGAGTGAGCAGAAATTCTTCTAGCTCTCACTTATTACACTGTACAGTTCGTTACTCCATTTGGTGCTTGCACTTAGCTTCAAGTCAAATGAGTGGACAGAAACATCAAACCTTCCTTACTCATGCTTGTTCCAACGACAAGCGGTGTAAAGGAACAAACTCAAAGTGCTGATCTCACCTGATAACCAAACCAGCAGTAGATAACCCCGCATGGGAACAGACTCACAGGTCAAGATCTGCAAATATCACTGTGTGAAAGATCGATCGAGTGACCTTTCCAATTGAGCACAAACCTTCAAATCTGAACCATGCAATCACATCCATTATAAAAACATTAGGAAAATGAAATTATGAGCCATCAAGTTAGATTTATTGTTTCATACATCATCCAGCTTTTATCCATAGCGATACTATCAAGTACCTTCAATGATGTCTTCAATCAGAAAGCCAGTGCATACACCACCAATTCCCTTAACGACATATTTCACTCATTAAGCAATGGTTGAGACAAACGCAATGCAAATAGTTTTCAGATCATGTCAACTGGATCCACGTGGCCAGGTCTAACTACAGGGTTTAGGGCTTATAAATGCTGTGGCAATGAATTTTGCATGCACTCTTGTATTATTACCAAACACACAGCAGGGCTTTTCAAAACAGCACACTCACCAGTTCCAACCACAGGCAGTGTTATTAGTCGTGCTGTTCTCTACAGGCCACCAGAGTCGCCAAGACAACCAAGGCGTCATAAAAATGTCCCCCTTGTGATCTATGAGTCCACTGACAAACATAAACCCCATTTTTATTAGTGGTGGTGAATAAGCCAAAGAGCTCAGCCATTAAGTTTCATTCATTCATATGGCCATTTAGGCTCCTTTAGGCAAAGTGCTGTACTTGTGCATAGTATTTGTGCGGTATTTGTTTTAACCTAATTATCGTACAAGGCTGGTGCAAGTCATCATTAAAAAAATATAATAATTTTTTAAACATGTCAATCAGGATGAAGATTTCAGAGCTAAAATCCACCATTCAATGACTCGAAAGCTTTACACATTTCAAAGTGTAATATTGTCATTCCCAATGAACTCATGTAAATGTAAGTCTCCATCAACAATGAAGGCTGTCTCATCTAATTTAAAAACAGACACATCTGACACACAATGCACATACTGTAGTAGCTATAACTGTCAGGTCAGTGCCCCTGTTCTCTTCCTTCAAAATCAACAGCATGTGCTCAATGCCAGCACCTGTTATTTGCCAACTGGCCATGGGAACCACTTCAGTTGAGGAAAAAGGTTTAGACTCAATGACTCTATGGGACAAGAATGAATTTTTAGCGCGTAGTGGCAAGGTTTAAATGCACATTGTTATGTTTGAGTGTCCGCACATGTGAAACGTGATGGATGTGAAATCATTTTAAAAACATACCAGGGGTAACAAAAGGACAACTATAAAATACACCCGACTACACGTATAACCCAAGACTCCACAGAGTTATGTGACTAGGGATGTGTTATGATAAGCAACAACACAACACAGTGATGTTACTGTAAGTGTTACCATGAGGTCCATGATTTTCCCATTACAAAATCTCACAACAATGTTAAGCCTAATATCTTTAATTATTTTTAAAAAGTCAGAATATTCTTTAATAGAATATTCCATTCAACATTGTACAGTACTGTGCAAAAGTCATGTTTATTTTAGTACTTTCATATGGTTTTTAGTTCTAGGACTATTTATTATTATTAATTTACAACATAAAATTAAATGTTACATAAAAAACATATATGACAGACAAGAAAGCAGCATATTATATAAGCAACCATTTTTCAGATTAAAAAAAGCTGTTGGGTTTTGCATGCAAAAAAGATGCAGTTGCAACAGCCGAAGTCCTCAGAAGAACTCTGGTGGTTCTGCAGGATGCTTAGTAAAACTTTCCTTATAAAACTGCACAAATTGTACCCGAGACTAAAGGGTCCTCAAAACGTTGTCACACCAAATACTGACTTTGCTTAGTTAATTACTTTTTTTGAAGGCATACTTGCTCTATAGCATTTATTTGCATAAAACTTTTGTGCAGTGCTATATAATGTCCACCAAACACGTTCCCATCATTGCTAATGTTAGAACAGCTATGTACAGTCTTGTGTATTAATACCACTTTCTGAAAACCTTCCAGTGTCTAAATATTTAGTTAAACGTTTATTTCTACAAAGTGCTGACCTGGAGACACCATCCAAAAATGCCAAATAAACACAGAAAATGTGTCACCATATTGACAATCAGACATTTTATCTGTTTATGTATACTGTCCAACGTCATTCAACAACATTAAGTAAGCTTTTTGTTAGCAAAGCTTAAAAAACAGTTGAGCCTGACAATAAAAAAAAAAAAATTTAAAATACGTTTATTGAACAGCAAACATGCATTGTATATGAACAAGGAAGGGAAAATACTGACTGATGCAAAAACATATTTTTAAGGTGGAACTATTTGTGGAGCCATGAGGGTGAGAACTAACACGGTACCAACCTACTAAATCTGACTAATACATGGACCTTGTGGTAACACTGAACATCACTGTGTTAAAAATCAGGTCCATTCAATGATGAGTTGCACTAGAGTCAACACCAATCCAACACACACACAAATAGCCCCAGTGACTCAGATCCATGTGGAAAAGACTGAGTTGGCTGGTGAGCTTAGAAACTAGCAGAGCTCTTGTAAAACCTGTCCAACTTGTCTCGTCGTGACTGCTCCAGTCCCTCCTCCATAACGAACCTCAGCAGTGTCCTGTAAACTACAGCCTGCAACATTAACACATCTGGGTGACTCCATAAACCGGACAACTCTTGTAACAAGATACTCTTGAAACAACCAAAGTAACAAATCTTGATATTTACTGCAGGCAAATTTTAAAATAAACATTTTTACTGACAGATGTTATTGTTACTTTATGCGTTCTTGTTGCACAAGACAGTAAATCTGATGCCTCATCATTCTCGTTTAAGTAAAAAAGTGTTTTGATTTATACACCATTATGTCTCACGGTATTGTCAGTGTAAGGGTGGGAGTCTTCAAAATTCCCCTCTTACTCATTCATTCTCTATGCTGCTTATTCTGTACAGGCTCCTGGTCTCCTGTGACCTTGTCCCAGGGGACTCGGTGCACTAGGTGAGGTACACTCTGGACAGGGCTCAAGCATGCACACTACAGGCAATTCGGAAATGCCAATTAAGTTAATCTGCGTGTTTTTAGACTGTGGGAGAAAACTTAAGTACCCAGAGGAAATGACTAAGACACACACTGTGTCATGGGAACAATATAAATATTTTTAAATTAATAAATTTAAATTATTTTTTTACTCGCATACTGCTTTTGCTTTCAATTTTTAAAAGGATGAGAGTTCAGGAGGGCTTTTACAGCTCATCGAGAATGCTAAACATCCCTCCTGGAAACTCGTCATGCCACATGCAAACTCCACACAAAAATACCCAAAGGCACAACTTGAACCCTCGACCCTGGAGGTGTGAGGCCACAGTGCTAACCAATATGACACCATACCGTCCTTCGAAATTCCTCTTTTACGGACTTTTACCCTTGTGTCACTGTTTGACAGCAGTTTCACCCATCTCAACTTCATACAGTTTCAGCTTTTTCTTGAATAGGTTTTTATAAATCCACACAACCAACATTTAAAACAAAAACGTAATCAGAAAAAAAAATAAATCTGATTAAGAGCACTATAAATAAATCTGATTAAAAGCACTCTTAATCAGAACAGTCTGACCCGATGGGATTCAATTTTCAATCACAACAAGAGGTGAGGTGTAAACCTTTAACAATCTGTTCAATAGGTAAATATTAGCCATGTAAACACTTGATCTGACTGTTTCCTTCTAGTTGGAACAAATAGGCTCTTTCTGCACAGGTTTGCCCCACATGGGGGTAACATTAGGTGGCATGACGAGTTTCCAGGAGGGATGTTTAGTATTCTCGGTGAGCTGTAAAGGCCCTCTTGAACTCGCATCCTGTTTAAAAAATTAATGAGAGAGCAGTACGTGTGTGTGAGAAAGAAGAAATACAAACACTGTTCCTGTGACACAAGTAGAGGGTGGTGGGGGGCCTGGAGCCTATCCCAGGGGACATTGGGCGCAAGACGGGGTACACCCTGGACAGGATGCCAATCCACTGTAGGGCACAAGCGTGCACACACACGCACGCACACACACGCACACACGCACGCACACGCACGCACACACACACAATGGGCAATTTGTGAACACCAATTAACCTAATTTGCATGTCTTTGGATTGTGGGAGGAAACCGAAGTACCCGGAGGAAAACCACCAAGCACGTGGAGAACATGCAAACTCCACGCACACGGACCCCGAGACGGGAATCAAAGTCTCAGAGGTGCGAGTCCACAGTGCTAACCGCTACGCCTCCTTACAGCATTTAATAACACAAATTTTCCTGAAAGGGGGAAAACTTTTCTTCTTCTATGGTTGGCAGATTGTGCACTTCACAGCAGACAGAACCACTTTAAGGTTTAAAAAAAGAAGAAAGAAAAAAGAAATATAGTTTCCGCAACTTATCAGATCGTGTGAACAGTTCAACTGGAATCTCTAATTAGAATGATTTCAATCAGATTAAAATGAAATCTTGTGTGTGTGTAACTAACTGGTTTGTGCTACCTGTAGGGTTAAAGGATGGTGTTTTTCCTCTACAGCATACAACTAGAGAAAGTAACAGCACATGTTTTGTACAACATCCAGACACTTTCAAAAGTTTACATTGTAACCTGGTAAATAAACATACAGAATGATGACATCACAGCCTGAAGTGAAGCTCTGCTGTCCTGACCTTAAACTCATTGTCTCAACACTTGGAGAAAATCTGATTTAAAAATTCATAGAAACTAAATATTTTAGTTTTGCAGTCAAAGCTAGATGTTAATTTAAGATGTGTGTGTGCTGGACCGTATGGTGTGAGGGTTTTAAAAAAGAAACTTGATAAAACTTTAACCTGTCAAAAAAAAAAAAAGTTTCCCTCTGGCTAATAAATGAACCACAATGTTAAGCACTGCAAAGTTTTGACTTACACCAAGAGAGCCGCATTTCGTGGCTAATTTAAACAAACGCTATTTCCACACCGAGCTCTTACTTCCCTGTAAAGAGACAAGTCCCGGCACATTCCTGTCCAAACGGAGTTAGCAGGCTAGTTACTGCTCACACCGCTCACTTCATCTAATCAAAGACTGGATTAGTTCAGGAGTTTATCCACACTACACAAGTTATACCCAAGGTCCTTTCAACTCACAGGAACTTTGTGGTAAAAGCATTAAATGTGTATGACATCCTAAAAAGTTTTTAGTAAATACCTGTTTTGTGTCATGAATTATCCGGCAGAGAAACTTTCCCAGGCGCGTTATCTCCCCGCGTGCATTCTCAAGCGCTGGGAGTCGAACCCTGGAAGAGTCGACTCAGGAGCTGGGAGTCAATCCCTGTTAGAGTCGACTCAGGAGCTGGGAGTCAATCCCTGTTAGAGTCGACTCAGGAGCTGAGAGACAATCTATGGTGACTCTCCTAATTCAGTGCCTGGAAGTCAATCTCTGTCAGAGTCGACTCAGGACTATAAGTCAATCTCTGTATGAGTCGACTCAGGACTGTGAGTCAATCTCTGTATGAGTCGACTCAGGACTGTGAGTCAATCTCTGTATGAGTCGACTCAGGACTGTGAGTCAATCTCTGTATGAGTCGACTCTCCCATTTTAAGAGGTAATCCCCGTTAAAAGTTGTTTCTCCCAACTCAGGAGCAGGAAGTCAATCTCTGTAAGAGCCGACTCAGGAGCTGGGAGTCAATCTATGGACGAGTCGACTCTCCTAATTCAATGCCTGGATTCTACAATCTCTGCAAAAAGCAACTCTTCCAAATCAAGGGATACATTTCAATCACTGCAAGAATTGAGTATCCCAACCCAGTACTGTGAGTCTATTTCTGTAATAGTCGACTCAGAAGCTGGGAATCAATCTATTTATGAGTTGACTCTCCTAATTCAATTGCTGAAAGTCAATCTCTGTAAGAGTTTAACTATCCCAACTCAGAGGATGGAGGACAATCTATGTACACGTCTACTCTCTGGGAGACAATCTATGTACATGTCTACCACAGCCTGGAAGTCAACTCTCCCAACTAGGCAGATGTGTGTCAATCTATGCATGAGTCAAATCTCCCATTTTAAGATCTGTGAATTAATCCCCTCTTAGAAATCATTTCTCTCAACAATGCCTGGAAGTCAATATCTGTAAGAGTCGATTCTCCTGCCTCAAGGGATACGTTTCAATCACAGCAGGAGCTGACTCTCCCAATTCAGAATTTCAAGTCGATTTCTGTAAGAATGTCAGTTGTCAGTTTGGATTTTAATACTTGGTGTACAGTAAAATTAGTACATTACCCTGACCGCCTTACGTCTAATAACGTTGTGGTCTAAAGTTATTAGATACATTAAATCATTAAATTACATATAATTTTATGTACAATGTTATTAACCAAAATATTATATGAAAATAATGTATTATGTATTTAAGTAGGATTTGCACCGTTTGTTTTATTTGCTGTCTTTTAGTTTTTAAAATGAAAAAAAAATGATGCCAGTGGAGTCGACTCTTTGAATCGAGTCCCAACACCGGGAGCTGGAACAGGAATCGACTCCCAACTTTTTTTTTTCTGTGGAGAGAAGATCGGACAGCCTTAGAGTTCAAGGGACCGTATGTGGCCCCTCCCACTCCGTGTCAACAACATGACGTCATCGGTACAGCGCTGCTTCTTTCCAAAATTAATGTCAATTTCATTCCGTTGAATTAGCATGTGAGGATAAATTAGAGGGGGGGGGAGGGGAGGAAAGAGAATAGCCTTGTATAATTCCACCTCACACTCAAAAAGGTCAGATTCAATGCTTTATATGTGATATACAGCGAAAAAATAATAGGAAGAACTGAACACTAGGGAGGCTTGTTTTTATTAAAGTAACCGAGGGGCTTGGCATCGTCACCTCCAGAGCAGGCTTTTATACAGGGGATTTCAAGAAGATGGTAATGAGGTCATGACTGGAGGTACTGAGTGCATGAAGTCTTTAATGTAGTTTGACCTTTGCAGTTATGGAATGAGCTCAGTGCTCAGAGCTGGACTCCAGCAGAGGCACTGTGACTGATGTGGTGTGTTTAATGACAGACTTTAATGTAGAACCGGAGACTAACAGCACATGTCCTGCATATGTCTGCAGTAAGGAGATGTACAAAGGACAAATCAAAGAGAACTTGTTTTAATTGTGCACGCGCGGGAGGGAGAGGGATTGTGTGTGTGTGTGAGAGAGAGAGAGAGAGAGAGAGACTGACTCTCATAAGGGTAAAGTAATAATGTCAACACCGCCACCATATGGGTGTAAGAGTTAATTACAGTTATAATAATCTCTAAATTATATTCATACATCCCCACTCTATGACCCTAGAAAATAAACTATGCAGGATACCTCTTTACCTCTTTCAAGCTTTTGTACATTAACTGTTTGTGTATATGGCTAGACAACTGGAATCAACTCTGAAACTGAAATCAAAACTGAAACTATTGTGGGATGCTGTGGGAATATATATATATATATATATATATATATATATATATATATATAT
>JAQMYG010000035.1:20188368-20201412 GCA_030014215.1 Clariallabes teugelsi | reverse complement strand
TGGGAATATATAGATATATATATATATATATATATATATATATATATATATGCATACACAGTGGAACCTTGGATTGCAAGCATAATTTGTTCCGGAAGCATGCTTGTATATCAAAGCACTCGTATATCAAAGCACATTTCCCCCATAAGAAATAATAAAACCTTTGATGATTCGTTCAACTTTTTTTCTTCACGGAGGTCGTTGTTGCAGTACAGTTGCTACACTTAAACAGTCACTACACTTGGACACAAAAAAAATGCTTTATGCACACACACACACATACACATGTGGTCACAATGTTATAGTAAACAGTACATGCGCGCATATGGATGTTGACTATACGAGTGACGTACGCACACTGAGACTGAGCATGGGAGACATTGACCCACAATCCCACAGCGCAAGAGAGAAAAGAACCATTAGCAAAGCTGTGATCACGTGATGCTCGGCAGACAAAGAGCAGTACTCATACAGTATATCAAGACCTCGCTCGTTTAACAAGTTAAAATTTTGCTCGTCTTGCAAAATGCTCACAGAGGAAGTTACTTGCAGTCCAAGGTTCCACTGTATATAGGGCCTGGAGACCATCTCAAGGAACTCAGGGGACAAGGCAGTAAACACCCTGGATAGGCACAGGCAAATACACCCAATCATACATTACGAGCAACATTGTTAACACCAGTCTGCCTACACCGCATGTCTTTGGATTGTGGGAGGAAACGATAGAACCCAGAGGAAACCTTCAATGCACGAGGAGAACCTGTATGCACAGTGAACAGAGGTGAGATTCAAAACCCTCAACCCTGAAGGTGTAAGGCTACTGTGCTATATTTATAATTCCAAGGAAAAGTATTGTTTGTTTCAGTATAGCATGATAATTATTAATAAAAAATGCATCTTGTGTGGTATATGTAAAAGCATGTTATAAAAATAGAACAACAATTAGAAAGCAAAAAAAAAAAAAAAGCATTATATAGGAGGGGCATTTAAGTCACACTGGGATGAAATTTCTTGTGACACATTATAATGATGAGACTCTTCTGCAGTCAAACATTTGAATGGTGCAAACATTTTAAAGAAGGCTGTATGTCCATGAATGATGATCCTGGCCGAGGTGGCTCAGAGCCCACTGCACTCGTTCGCGTGAACATTCAGCAAATAGAACACCTAATCCTTCAAAATCGACGGATAATTTGTCGTCAACTCGCAGAAGAGACGCATCTGTCTGGAACTGTACACACAATCTTACACTAACAACACTTGCACATTACAGGAAGTCGGCTGGGAGTTTTTTGCCACACCCCCATACAGTGCTGACCCCGCTCCAAGCCATTTCCACATTGAATAATGCATTTCAGACATGAAGCAGATAGTCCGATCATGGATCTGGCATACTGAGAAAACTTTCTCCCTTGATGGTATGCAAGCACTAGTGAAACACTGGGATAAGTGCATTAGTGTACCATAATGATTATATAGAGAAGATGACTGTGTTCTGTTATTCTGTGCAATCAAAAGTACCGGTTTGATTTGAACATTTTGAATAAACTTGAATAAATACTTTTGTACTGACTGACCCAATAACATTACTGTAGACATTTAAAAATCTAAAATATGCAAATGAAAACATGTTTTGATGGGCGTGTGTAATAAAAAGTAATAGCAATATAATGATTTTAGAAGCATTAAAATAAATGTGCTTGTTCTACATGTTTTTTCTTTATTTTATAAGGCTCATTAACCAAGCCCTGCATGTTTTCACATTTTCCAAAAGTTTCCAAAAGTGTAAAACTAGAAAAAACATTTGAAAATGTAACTGGTGATGAGTGATTTGATGCTAAACAGGAATAAGCTGCAGTATTTGAATAAAACACAATTTGCCTTATAATACAGAAATGTATCCCTTATGGGGAAAAAAACGATTGATGAGAGACGTTTGCCTTTTTTATATATGTTTCCTGGTTTATTATGATTAAGTTTGTTGTATTACTGCCTGGTTAGGGTGCCTATCATTCAACACACACCTGGAGGAATGTTGCTAAAGGCTCTATACTAATAAACAGATGAAAGCTGTTCATGTTTCCTTGTTGTGGAAATTGGCCAAAGACTTCAATGACTTTATGATAATCCTTCAGTATAATCAATTCCTTGACTGACCACACGTACATTCTCACACCTGTTAAAAGTCTCCAGTGGTAAAGCACTGACAAGCCTAATGGTGGCCACCTGTGTGTGTCTGCCATCATGGTAATTGAATACGTTTATTATAGCTGTCCATTAGAGCAGTGATGATCTGCAGCTGGTGGGTGACTGTGACAAGTTTGTGAGTGAATTGCCACACCAGTGTTTTTTATCAAACATACAATGTTAATTGAGAGCCAAACACACAACTCTTTACAACACATCTACATTTAAGGCCCAAATGTCTCTTACTGAGTATGTTCCATTATTTAGGAATGTGTGAAACAAAAGCATTATCACTAAAAATAAAGCTCATACAATCCATATAAAATGCTAGAGAAGGCGCCTATGTCGCCTTTTTTCATCTCACTGATGAGGGTTAGTGGGAGATGATTCATCTAAAAGAGGAGAGCAGAGCCCTTATGAAGGCTCATAGAAGAGGCGATCGAATTGCAACTGTTGAAATATGAGCTCTTATGGCTAGATTTTAGATCTATGATCATAATTTGACAAGCACGTTTCTGGCACATGATTCTTACCTTCCTTAAACTTAGATATCAGGGTCCTACTTCTAAATGTGCAGCATGGTGGCTTAGTGGTTAGCATTGATGCCTTGCAGCTCCAGGTCCTGAGTTTGATTCCTGTGTCAGTCTGTGTGCATGGAGTTTGCTTGGTGGGTTTCCTCCCACAGTCTAAAGACATGCAGATTAGACTAATTGGCATTTCCAAATTGCCTGTAGTGTGTGTATGCATGTGTGAATGTTGATCAAAGGTCCTACAACGTTAACGTTAAAAAGGGGAATAAATCAAATTATTACCATTGGCCTCCAGGACCCTAGTTGGACTACAGAGGTTCCGGGGTGGATGGATGGTCTTCTTCTTCCCCCCCCCCAATTTTCTTCCCAATCTAGGGAACTGAACCAGCGATCTCCGGATGATAGGGCGAGCACTTTACCACTGCGCCACTCGGAGGCCCCGGATGGATGGTCTTCTAAATGTATGATGTTAGAATTTAAGGCTGAAATTTAAGTCTTTGGTCAACTCAACAGGATATCTCATAGTTTGAAATTCATTCATTCAAAAAGGTTGATGCTGACTTGCTTTGCTGCACATTTTCATCCAGTAATATTTTTCCGTAAAGCTCTAGACCTGGTGTTGCAGCAATGACAATTAAATAAAGAGTCTTAAACAATTAGTGGGTTGATACAGTTGCCATAATAAACATATTAACCCTTAAAGGAAAAAAAATTATATTACATTTACGGTTGAAGGACCATGAAAATTCAAAGCGCATAGCACATAACTATTTAATTTAAAAGCGGCTATTTGACCAGATATTTATAGGACTCAGAAATTAGAGTTCAGTGCCTGAGATCTTCCGCCTATGAGTTTATGTTCCATAGCTGGATGGATTTGTTCTCTTTTAAGGAAGTATCATGGCACTCGAGAGCAGTGTTCATGCTTTTTTCTACTATACTTAGAGCCTTGACCCTTGAAGGCCCATAATCCCTAATCACTACAGAGGCATCCAAGGGGCAGAAGTGACTGTTTCTGTTTCTTCTGTTGTATGTGCCTCAGGAAGGATGTCATCAAAATATATACAAAGAAATAGAAAGTTCTACCTTTAATATAGGTTTACTTTCTGTTATAGTAAATGAAATTACATTGCATGACTAAAATAACCTCATATACAGTATAATTATGGAGTCATTAAAATATGGTACGTACACTGTACAGTTAACATCAGTCGTAGCATCAGGAAGAGGCATAGGGTGTGTAATACAGGGGTTTCAGGTTAAAGTATAATGCACAATGCACATAATGTAAAAATATTTATATGTAATATGTAAGTTTGTACAATTCAAGTTAAAATGAGAAGTAATATACAATATACAATCATGATGCACATGTACATAGAAACAGTATATTCTTATTATTTTACATCAGTTGTACTTCATTGATGCACCTTAAATTTTACACAGTGTACCTTAATATTTTTTTTTTTTTACTTTTCCCTTTTCTTATTGCCATTTTGATTGTTGCTTATTTGTTGTATGATCAGTGAACTGGCTGCTGTAACGATACCATTTTCCTTTGGATTAATAAAGTGATATCCTGAAGCATTAAGACGAGGGATAAGAGGCCTGATAGAAAATATATACTTTTGTCCATATAGTCTATCTATCTATCTATCTATCTATCTATTTATCTATCTATCCATAAGTCTATATCTATAATATCAATAATCTATAAGTATGAATATTACTCACTGAACTGGTTTTTGACCATGAACTGGCGTGTCATGGCGAAGTAAATCGTCTAGATGGCAGCAGCGTGTAAAAACTGCTGGAGCCGAGCCCATACAATGTATTTGTGTCAATAATATTACCAATAAATATCAACACATCATATAGATGAATATGTAATAGACACACTATATCTGTGCGTCATCATGGACTTGTCACTGACAGTTTGTCATAATAGAAAACTAAATGCCTTAAGGGTTTTACGACAATTAAAATTGGTAGAGTAACGAATATATCTGAGATACATTGAGATGATTAAGAAAAAAGTAGCAAACGCGAAGGACAATATTTGTAAGCATAAATAATTAGTCTATATATATTTTTAAATAAATATATATATATTTTAATCACACGCGTATCATTGCGTCACTTCCGCATTACGTCGCTGTTCGCGCGCCTCTTTTTGAAATCGGAAGCGCTTCGGATTGTAAACAGGTAAGACATTTTACGATCTTTAAACCTGGGTGCTGGACACGAAGTTGTCCAACAGCTACAATCTGTGGGCAGCCATGTTATCTAAGTACAGTTACGGCGAATTAACAGTTAAAGATGCACTGTGTGATGTATTTTAGATAAATTAGCTATCTAGCTTTTCCGTTAGAAGTTTTTTCCTTTCCCATCCGTATTTGCTATCGTCAGGGTTCTACGCTCTGATTGGCTAGTAAGCATCGCGTCTCTGCCGTATGATTGGCCTAAGGTTTCATGCTCAGACTTCATTCGTCGTAGTGCATGTTTGTATGGACCCCAGACCAATCCGAGCGGGGAGGCGGGACATTCCGGGATTTGAGTATATGAAGAAAATATCATTTTAATAGGGTAACCGAAGGAGATTTGAAGCTAATACAGCTGTTACATTTCGCTTCCCTCTAGATCTAAATGGCTTCGATTAAAGATCTTGACGCCGTGGAAAAGTTCAGCAGCAAGCTGGAGGGAATCAGGAGTAAACTCTTGTCCCAGGCTATGGGTGAAATGCTGACCGAGGCTACAGTGGAGTTCTGCCAAGCGCACAAACACTACATGAAGTCTGTTCTGGGTGAGACACCGGCACTTACACACATACAGCAGCAGTCAAAAGCTCGGACTCGCCGTCGAATTCAATGTTTATTTTTCTTCATCTTAGAACAATACTGGATTTTTTTTTCTATGAAACTATGAAATTACACATGGCATTACGTAAGCAACGACAAAACAGTCATTTGATATTTTAAGACATGAAGGTCAGTTGTTGTGGAATAGTTCCTGCAACAACAGGATTGTCAAGTGCATTTGCAAAAGCCATCAAGCACCATAATGAAACTGGCTGTCATGAAGATCTTCCCAGGAAAGCAAGACTAAAACTTACCTCTGCTGCAGAGGAGAAGCTCATTTAGTGTTAAAAGCCTCAACAGTCCCAAATTTACAGCACCTCAGATTAGAGCTGTTGATGAAGACTTTACGTAGCAGACAAACGTTAGTTCAGACCAGATTATTGCACATCCTGGATGCCTTCATTTACAATGTAGAAAGACATTAAATCAGGAAAGACCATGGAATTATAAGGTGTGTCCAAACTCGACTGATTCTGTATGTATGTCTATAGCAAATTAAATCCAAAGTTTGGGCACCTTTTCAATTCTATGGTCTTTTTTTTTTTGGTTTTTTTTGGTCTTGCTTTTCTGGGGTGGTCTTTGTGGGAACCAATTTCATCATGGTGCTTGTTGAAGGGTTTTGCAAATGCACTTGACCATACTGTACTTGCAAGAACTATTCCAAGAACTATTGTCTTGTTAAGCACACTTTTGAAACGGCTGTAAATGGACATTATTCCCAAGTTAAGGTGTGATATCTGAAAATCATATTTCATCAACTGATCTGAGTGAAGTGCTCTCAGATCTGCAGGATACCCAACATTAAACATTACCTGCAGGACACTGCAGTCAACGCAGAATTTAAAAGGCAGTAATTGTATCTTTAATTAAGCCCGGAGTCATATGATCAGACACTATTTTTCCTTGTAATAATGCATACTGCAGAAAATGTCCATAAAGAGACAGCAGGACGTTCAGCCTGCAGCAGTGTATTTATACAAATAAAATGTTATTGTTTGACATTAAATCGCTCTGACATACATCTTTCGTTCTATAGATACATGCTCGAAAAAATGCAGGGAAGATGAGACCATGTTTGAGACCATACAGGCTTATACAGAAGGTAATCACTTATCTTAGCATTTGTTTCAATCAGGTATCCGTTTTGTTAAGTAAAAGGTACGAAACTGAGCACATGTTACTTTCCATTTTAAGAGCTGAAACGTCAGAATTCCATCATGAGGGAGAGGAATGAAGAACAGCCCGAAGTCCTGGGATCGATCCAGTACAAAGAAAGCCAGAAAGAGCTCCTTATTCAGAAGATTGGGGAGCTGAAGCAAGAGCAGGCCAAGAGCAGAGAATGTATGGAATCTGCTTGTGTATATACAAACACACACGTTCCTGTATGTTATACTCGTTGATCAATTTTAATCAGACATTACTCACATTATATGTTTACGTTTTTTTTTTTTTTTTCATTTTCAACAATTAAGTGATTCACTCCCAAAACAAAGCCAACAAGGACCGGCTAAAGAACTTAAACAAAATTAAAGATATCTTCCAGGAGCGGTTAAGCCTCGAGATCAGAAAAATCCAGGGTAAGCCTTTCTAGTTCCTACAGATTCATTAGATTTGGAACTCTGTTTACCTGAATTATATCGTTTAGTATTACTGATTGTATACGTTTGTGTAGGTGATAAGCTGCAATTCATCTTCAGAAACATCAACCACAAGAATCCACAAAGTGCCTACACCTTTCTTCTAAGGATAAATGAGGAAGGGGTGTACCAAAGTAAGTCAAAGCAGTTATTTTACTTACATACACAAAAAAACTGAAATGCTGAGGGTTAAATGCATGAAAAGCTGAAGCTCATTATTTTTAAACTTTCAGCAGAGCTGTCAATATGTAAAACAATGCTGTTTTTGCCTCTGTGTGAAGTTGCATCATCCTGACGTTGTGCTTTTATATGTGCATTTGGACTAACAGTGAGGCCTGTGTGAAGAGGCAGAAATAATAGGAGTTTATCACCCTAGTGTTCAGGAGGCATTCACTTAAAACTAGTTAATTATACTGTTTACAACAGATGACGCATATCTTCATGTTTGTAAGAGTTAAGAGCATTTTTTTGTATAAAGCTTAGCAAATAAATTGACTTTTTAGACTAGTTAATTATCTGTACTGACTAATATTTAAAAAAAAAAAAAAAAAAAAAAAAAAAAGGTGATCAAGAAGCATTTAGCAATATTGTTGACAGAAAAAATGAAATGGATATACACGGATTGGGCTGTAACTAATGAACATCATGAAAGCTGATTAATTAACAGTGGCGGCTGGTGCAAAAAAAAATAAAATTGGAGGGGCACAAACAAAATTGAAATGAAACTTTTTACATTACATGTGAAAGTGATTAATTCTCCCAGAACCACTTTTTTACAGTTTGAGTCTGGAATATGTTCGGGCCTCAGGAAAGAAAAATCCAGGAATGTGATAGCCTGGTCATGCAGATGACTTAATTTTTTTTGCCACATAATATTGCTGAGCCCTGAGACCTGACCAACTGAAGCAACAGTTGGGGACTATGCGCTTCCCTTTTTACTCAGACATATGTTTTTGAATAGGGTCAATCCGGCCTATAACAGCACCATGACCCATTTTTCTATTGCTTCAAAATCCAATCTTTATGCTTCCTGGCAAACAACGTTTTTTTTTTTTTTTCTAAAAAGTTGTTTACCCTCACTATTAAACATTGTGACCTACAGCTTACAGTTTAGAGCGTTCTTTTCACATGTTGCTTTTGTAAATGCAACGTTTTCAAATTGTTCCTTGTTCAGACAGTCCAATGAAAAACAGGTCTGAAGGTTTAAATATTAGTTAAAGGTTTAAATGTTAGTTAAAAGCAGGAATGCACTGGGTGTGAAATTTTAGGCTGATGATACCAAGGTTTAAAATAATAATTTGGTCGATGTATGTTGATGTAAAGTTGATGTATGGAAACATATGTCTTTATTATACAAAATTCCTCAACTGTTTTAAAGTCCTAAGTCTTCATCACACTGTCTTCAAATAAGCACAAACTCAATCAAATTTATGAAGGATGTCTTATGAACTGCATATTGCTAGTCTTTTTCTGACAGTGAAATATTCCTGCCACCTACTGTTTCAGTCTCTTAACAAAAAGAAAATGTGGCCACATAAGAAAAACTGGTTGTAACTCAAAATTAATGATTTTGAGCAAATACAAAGAAAGAGGCTTTGATTTATTAAATGTATGATTGTTTTTTGCCCCTTTCAGTTGTCTCCTGCGATCCGCCCTTGGCACAAATGGAGCATCTGGAGCGCCGACTGCAGCAGACCAACAACCTGTCTGCTTTTCTGGCTAATGTTAGGAAAGAGTTTGTGGCACTGTACAATACTACAAAGACTGTCTGAATTCACAATAATATTAATGATAAGTTCACTGGCAAGACTCATCCGTAGCCATTAATGACATTGTTCTTATTTTATTACTGTTGTGCTTTAATGTTCTTATTGTCATACTTGTATATAATTTCTTTTTAGATTCTTTTACATAATAAAATGCAACAATTGTTGGTCCTTATTATATTCACTTAGTAATTCCAATGAAATAAAACTTTGTTTGCAAACTATACATAAAATATAATTCAGTTAACTATTCCCATACACATAAGGGGAAAATTTTTTTTTTATTATTGCTGTTTTGGATAGTATGGTCTTTAATATCAGTAACCAAGGTGAATGGTGAAGTATTGAAATTTTAGTTCCTTTAAAGAAGAGATTAAAGACATTAAAACCTAATTTATTTTCTTTTCTGGGAATTTTTTTTTGGCTGTTTCTCTGAATTCAGCCACCATTGAATACATGTTTTCCCCAATTCCAACACACATACCCAAATGCTTGCTCATTCATGTAATTTTCCAAGCGGCCAATTGTGTGGAAGCAGCACAATGCATAAAATCACAGATACACTCAAGAGCTTCAGTTAAAGTTCACACCATCATCAGACTTTGATTATGGAGTAGTTGTTTGTGCTAGACGAGCTGGTTGGAGTATTTGAGTTATTGTAGACTTCCTGTCAGCTTGAGCCAGTCTGCCAATTCTCTTGCCATGAGCAAGGGAGAAGAACTGCTTTTCTTTACTGATGTTTTTCACACCATTCTGTGTAAACTCTAGAGACACTCACTGTCTGTTGCATGTGAAATACACATTCAGCCTGTCTGACACTAACAGCCATGCCACAGTCACTGAGAGATTATTTTCCACATTCTGATGTTTGGTGTGAACCTTAACTTAAGCCATGCTTCATGATGACCTTTAAAAAGTAATAAATAATATAAAGCTATTTGATGCTTTTACCTAAAACAATACTCATTGCAATATGCTACACTACCACCACCAAGTCCTCTGGTAAATAAGGAAACTCCATAGTTCCATGAATTAAGCATCTGAAGACTTTGCCATTTTCAAAACAGGCAGCTCTTCAACATAATTAAACGGAAAGTGACCCGTCTTCCCATTCAGTTCTCCATACCACCATCCACTGTGGTCCTTTCGAAGGATGTTGAGAAGATCTCCTTATAAAACATTGGGGAAAAAAAACATTTAGTACAGTATGTACACTTACACCTGCTGTGTATTGAAGTAGGTCTTTGGTAGTAAATGTACCTTCTTTTATGTTTAACTCATCTTTTTTCTCTGATACGAAGTCATATAAAGCCTTACATGTCCCCACACTGCAGGACTCAGTACCTGGTGGAGGGAATCACCATGGATGCATTTAACATTAACTCGATCTTAGATAGTACCAGTTTATATCTTGTACTGACAATGAATGACAAGCATGAAGGAAGTATTTTTATAACAGTAAGAGGAAAATGCAATAGAAATGCAACTATCAAGAATTCCTTCTGCATCTGAATGCTACATTTGGTATAAAAGTTACTGGAAAAGTACTGAAGAATATGTAACTAAAATACAGATTTCTTCCTCGGCAGGCTGTGTTGTACTGGTTGTTCTGGTGCCGTGTACTCTCATGGCCAGCATTTGTGCTACTTTGGCCTTTCTGTGGGATCAGACAGGACAGGCTAGCCTTTGCTCCCCACAGGCATGGATGAGCCTTGGGTTCCCATGATCCTGTCACCAGTTTACTATCAGTAATAATTTATAATCAAATTTATTTAATTCACCTGAAAATGGACTTAGAGTTGTGGCTGATCATTGTGTATATAAAAAAAATAAGTCACACATTAAACCATGAAAACTATTACAATGTAGATATTTTTAAGGGATCCTTACATTCCTCATGAGACCTTGATGATGCTTCATTAATCTCAGACCTCCGCTTATGCGTGTGTTTTGCTGATCCTCTGCTGGTGTCTGTAGAGGGAACAGAGTCCTGACAGTCTACTCCATTTTTTGCTGGCGCTTTCGAATTAAGTGACGTCCTCAAAGCCTGACATGACCTTAATGTTGTCCTTTTCATCCGAACTGGCCGAGGCAGGTTAGCTATGCTGTGCTCAACTTCCTGGTTAAATTTAATGAATGTAAGACGGCCATAAATGCATATCAAATACCACTCCTTACAAGTTAGACATTTGAGACCATAAAGTATAAAGCTTTGCTCTGTACCTTTTCCTTGAATTTCATGATGCTGTCGTTGAAATGATGGAAAGGTTTCGGTTTCCCCTCCAAGTCCATCATCAATTGGTTCAGTTTACAGTACGTGGCCTCCAAAAGGTCCAATTTTAAAATGGACTATAATCAAACACAAATCCGAAGCCAATCGTTGTTATATTGTTTAACGTGAACATATCATAGAGATTATTAATCCCTTAATACCTCTTCAAGCAGTTGCTCTTGTTCCTCCAGGTTTTTTTGATTTTCAGTGTCTGTTCCCACCATTTTCTCCAGCCCTGAAATTTATTGGTAAAATCCATTTTTGAAAACTATTTTGTATATTTGTCAGATATAATGTACATTACAGCACAGTGAAATTCTTTTTTCACATATCCCCGCGTAACTGGGGCCAGAGTGCAGGGTCACCCATGATAGAGTGTCCCTGGAGCAGATGGGGTTAAGGGCCTTGCTCAAGGGCCCAACATTGGCAACCTGGTGGAGCTAGGGATCGAACCGCCAATCTTCCAATCAGTAACTCAGTGCATTTAATCTTTATGTCCTAAATAAAGTTATAAAGATTAAGTCCAAAATAAAAAAAAAAAAAAAACACCTTCTTTCTCCTTCCTGGTTTTATTAATGCAGTCCTGTAGTCGCTTGAGTTTGATCTTAAGTGCATCTCTTCTTCTTTCCTTTTCCATTACCGTCTTTCCATCTTCCTCCTGCGATTCACAAATACACTATTCTGTAAGGTCTTCCTGAATGAAAAACCCTCATCATTATTTCATATACAGGAAAAAACATTCATTTCAGTTTCTCTTACAACCCTGGTATTCCAACATGCAATTATCTATTACAATATTCTGAACTGGAAAGTAGTGTAATGAAATTTCTCACAAAATAATCAGCAATGAGGAATTCAGCCTTGTTATCATCGGCTGTAACACAGGTGCTTTCCACCAGTGTTTGAATGTCTTTGTCCACATCCACTCTGCTGATGGCCTCCTCAATCTGCTCCTGACTCTGCGGATCACCACGATTTATTAATATTTACCCATTTGTATACAATAATCCGTCTGTCAAAAATGACATTTTAATTCAATGTCATTAAGTTCAATTACACTTATTTATATATCAATTTTAACAAGTAATATAGTATATATTCTCATCCGCAGAATGAGAGATTATAAATTATTACACTTCTACAACAATATACTATAAAGTAAAAAAAATGTTGACTATTTGATTACTTCACCATTTTAGAAATGGTGACTCATTACACTTGTATAATTATTAATCAGATATAAGGTTTGCTTTATAACATTTCAGTAACTCACATGAAGGAGGCTTTGGCTGTAGCTGCACATGTGGAGCTTGTACTTATTCACAGCATAGCTCAGAGCCTCTATCCTTTGCTTCTCAATTTCCTGAACAATCTGAAATAAATGACTCGCTCAGTCAGATCATTTGCACATCCATTCGACAGTTCTCCCAGAGTATCTGATGAAAAAAATGATGACCTGATAGCAGCTTTTAAGTGTGTTCTCCCACTTCAGTCTAATCTGACAGCTGTCTATGTTCATACTGAAGTAGTCCTCATCAACTTTGACTTGAAGCTCTGCCGATTTACTCAATCTGTTAAGCATCTGTACACAAGCAAATGTATGCTCACAGTTACAATCCAAATATGTAACTGATCAAATATGCAGTAATGATCCTGTTAATGGGGTTCTAAATTATTCAGCTGTCAAATCTTTCATCTGTTAAACATTCCTATTTAATTTATTCACCCATCCACACCTCATGTATTTCTTATTCTGTGTATGGTCACAGGGGGTTGAGTTCTGTTCCAGGGTAC
>JAQMYG010000035.1:20166972-20177004 GCA_030014215.1 Clariallabes teugelsi | reverse complement strand
TTACATTATGTAAAACAGTTTCTTTGTGTTTGAATTTTTATTTATGCATTTTCAGATACAAATTGCTATATTGTGATCTATATCGTTATCGAGGTAGAAAATTGCTTCTACCATGATAGAAGATTTTGGTTATATCGCCCACCCCTACAGCCAAATGTTGAAAAACTTTTGAAGCAACCAATTTCCACGCAGTAGATATTATAATAAAGTTCTTACATTTATTTACCATAATAATTTTATTACTTGTAATCCATTTTAGATTGATGGGAGCAAAATGGCTCACCTTTTACCAATTTACATGACAGGACAGTCTATTTAAGTTGCACTTTTGGAAGTAAACAAGAAAACCAAATTGGATAGAAGAGCAATGTTTACTTTGAGCTTTACGTTCAGTGTTTGGAGAATATTTCTTCTTTCTACCATTTTGTCCTCTGCTATAGAAACCCTTAAGCCTCTTAAAAGTCCTCCTTTCTACTCTTAACAATTTTTATCTTAGGATCTCTTTGTGAATCATTTTTATCTTTAATATGATTTAGTTCTAAATTTAAAGGGAAATTCTAAGAAAATGTCATAATTCTAAGAATTTTCTTAGAATTTCGTCACTAGGAGCAATTTTTAGGTTTAAGAAGCTTTTGGAATACGGGCCCAGATTTGTATATATTTAACAATGATACATTAATGTGAAGATGTAAAGTATGATGATGAAAGCAACTTTGCCACACAGTTGACTTAAGATAATTGATTGCATCAGTTCCAGTATAATTGAATTTCCTTGAATCAGCTGCTTATCTAACCGACCTAATATGTTATGTTTAAGAACATAAACAATGACAAAGGGGTGATATATGGTCCAATACGGTGTGTCACAGAAGCTGATTATTTAACGATAACACCAAGTCCCACATTGTTTTAGTCTTTTATACAAAATCACTTTGCCACACTAACATTTTAACTAAAATGTATTCGTGCAAGTTTCTATCTGTTCACATGCCATTATTAATATTGTGCAAGGTCCATAAAACAAATTCTACACTGTACTATAAGTAATCATTCCCTCTCCAGCTGCTCTCATTTCCCTGCTGGAAGTTAATAAGACAAACAAATGCACCATGTCATGTTAGAGAAACTTCAAAGCTTTTTTCGGCTTCAGAAAAACAGCACTTCGCTCAACAGAGCCTTGATATAACAGTAAATTATACATACAGAAATATAATATAGTATGCCCATAGCAAATTTCATCATTAATGAAGCTAATGCACTACCCAGTACTGTAGGGCTAAAATCTACAATATAAGTTAAGCCTTTCTATTTGTCACATACACATTACTGCACAGTGAAATTCTTTCTTTGCATATCCAAGTGTAACTGGGGTCAGGGCGCAGGGTCAGGCATGATACAGCGCACCTGGAGCAGACAGGGTTAAGGGCCTTGCTCAAGGGCCCAACAATGGCAACCTGGTGGAGCTGAGGCTCGAACCGCTGACCGTCTGACCAGTAAGTCAATGCCTTACTCCTCTAAACCACCACTGCCTTCAAAAGGCTCAACTGTGGCAACTTGGTGGTGTGGGCTCAAACCCCGACCTTTTAATCAGTAACTCTAACCCACAGCCTTAACCGATCGAGCCACCACTGCACTATTTTTTTTTTATTTGTCACATACATTATAAATTGCTGCATAGTGAAATTCTTTCTTGGCATATCTCAGTGTAACTGAGGTCAGAGCGCAGGGTCAGCCATAAAAAGCAGATGTAGAATAGTCAGCCTTTATATGTACTTTTTATATCGCCTTTCATGCACAATGTGACATTTTATCATCTGTCATTAATGATACAGTGCCCCTGGAGCAGATAGGATTAAGGGCCTTGCTCAAGGGCCCAACTCAGGGCAAACTCAGTGCCTTACCTGTAACCCTCTGAGCCACCACTGATCCTAAATATACTCATTCAAATGTCTGACACTCTTTCCAGTGCACCATCCCTTTTTACCACAGAGTACAGATGTTACGCAACAGTAAATCTGATCACTCGTTAAAAATGTGCTATTCCTTAAGTTGTAGAAGCGTTCAGTGTACACTGAAGTAACAGCATTAATGTCTGAATGAGTCTGCAGTTGGACTTAGGACAGAACAGACTCAGTGACATCTCAGCACAGAAAAGCAGGCTTACAGAAAGAAAAGCCATGACAACAAAACACAAGGGAATATTTCCTGATTTCTGAGAAACTCGCCAACCCAATAATCTTGTTTTCAGATGTAAAAATACTTATTCATGAAATGTACCAAGGCTTCGTTTCTAAGTGCACTCAAGTTGCTTACTCATCATCATTATCCCATTATCAAGGAATAAAATGGATCAATGCAGATCCAAATATTTGCCAGCTGCAAAAGGAATCAAAATATTAGCTTTAATTAAAACCAACTACTATAATACGTTTCAGCATCTTGGCATTTTCCTAACAGCCCTGTATGATAAAATGTCACATTGTGCATGAACAAGCGATATAGAAAATCAATAAAGGCTGACTGTTCTACATCTGCTTTTTGGTCACATACACATGCTTAAGCCAAGGACATCAAGGTCCTTCATTGTTGCTGAGACACAGTTTAAGCATGCAAGAAAAGTGGTATATTGCAGCTAGTACAAAGCAAAACATAAGCAATGCTTTAAATAACCTCTCTCACACACACATTTTTCTTTGATAAGATTTCTATTCTGTAGCCATAGTAACTGTCACTTGGCAACTATTCAGATGTGCCTAAATCCCAAGGGAAAAAGCAGAAAGTAACGCATCATTCAGATGTCCTGGTCGGACACATACCCCCAACAGATGGCGCTCACAGTCCCAAAAAATTTCCTTTTAAGGCAGTCAACAGTGACTGATTAATAAATCAACTAATGTAAGTGGCTAAGAGCAGAGGCTGGTGAGAAAAGTAATAGGTAATCGTTCACAATGAAGCTGGAGACCATGTGCAACACTCAGCTATCTGACCAATCCCTTATCAGTCCAGGATCAACAGGAAGTGACAACGCGCAAGATACGTAACAGGAGGGAAGATTAATTATTAATTATTAACATTAGATCTAATGCTGGGATTGAAATAATAGATGTAGTTCCACAACCCCAATAATAAAAATGCACCTAAAGTTACTCTTTCTTTAACAAAGCAGCATTATATTCACCAAGGTCCTTAACACATACATATGTAAATAAGCACATGTGACAAGAGCGCACCATGCACAGCTGCTAGTGTATGTTGAATATCTAAATGTAATTAGTGTACTGCACGGCAAACTCGGGTCAGGTGTGACTTGTACATCTGTTGCACTGCAAGTGTTGAATCTGTTATTTGAATGGAAAAAGGTGGGTAGAAACCACAATGTGCACGATCAACTACTCTACTGTCAAAACAAATCATCTGCCGTCAGATGATATGCTGTCCTTCAACACAGAGCTTATTACACACACACAAACACACATTTGGTTAACTATCTCTGTGTGAATCTTCCACATACTGTACATGCATGCTATTAACACAGTTACTTAATTCTATGCCTATACAGTATTTTGACCCAACCCTAATCTTAACAAGCAAAATAAAACTTTTAGCTCATCTTTTTTATTATTATATTTGTTTTATTTATGTAAAAAGTACAGTCTTATGCAAAAGTTTGGGCACCCCTTGATAAATAACAGATTTTGGTGATTTTTTTTATTGAAAAGATATTAACACAGTCTCTCTTGGAAAAGGAAAAAAATGCACAATATTTTCAGCAAACATTGACGCATAGTTACTGTTTATGTCATAAATTGAACCAAGATAAAAAATAAAAATCATTATTGTGGCACTGTGCAAAAGTTTGGGCACCTTACATAATCAGTACTTAGTAACACCTCCTCTTCTTGGTCTTCCAGATCTCATCTTGACCTCTACAGTTCCCCTCACTGTGGAAACTGCAAGCGGACAACGCTTTGCTATCTTCTTGTAGCCTTCTCCTGCATTGTGGACATCAATAATTTTCATTTTCAGAGTCTTACACCGCTGCTTAGAGGAATCCATGGTTGTTGAATGTCTCCGCGAGTGTGTGCACAAGCTTTGAAATTTTACAAATACTGCTTACATTTACTAATGACAGCTGTTGCAATGCATCAGATCCAACAAGCTGATTAAGGTCTGAAACCTTGTAAAAAGAATCTGAGACTCTGGAACTCTTAGGGTGCCGAAACTTTTCCACAGTACCATAATAATGTTTTTATTTTTGTTCAATTTATGGCATAAGAAGTAACTATGCATCAACGTTTGCTGAAAATATTGTGCATTTTTTCCATTTCCAAGAGAGACTGTTAACATCTTTTCAATAAAAAAAAAAATCACCAAAATCTGTTATCACGGGGTGCCTAAACTTTTGCATAAGACTGTAAATAGAAAATATAAATTTATATATTTATTAAATAAATACATAGAGCTAGAGAGGGCAAAACTTCTTACCAGACAGGATATAAGCCCAGTCTGGAGCTGATGAACACCAGTGCAAACATAATGAAGAGAACATTGCAAAGCCTCTGATACTTGGCATAGTTAGCCATTTTGGCAGCCTGAAAACAAACAACATATGTACATGATATTTATTGTCACATTTTATAAAGTTTTCATACTGTATATCCAAAAGCTTCTGAAGCACTTTGTGCTACTGTCGTGCAAAACATCATTTTTTGCAGCACATACTGTATATACAAAGAGTTGCTTTGGGATGAATTACAGGGTAGAACAGCTTTTATTTATATTTTATTATTTATTTCGGACATTTTACCAGGCTATCCCGCTATATACATGCACTTTGGAGGTGTACAATTATTGAATATTAACCACTTGTTGCTATACACAGTTTGTCCACCAACCACATATACTGACATTAGGTAAAAGCACTGAGGCTCAGAAACTGAACACTGAAGAAGTGATTATAAGATAATTATCACAGATATCGAAATAGTAACTGTAGGCTTGAACTGCACAAACAAGATAAGTCTAAAAGAAACTATTGCAGCACAAACCACAATGCTGCTACCATGTCAAGGCTATAATCTTGTCTCATGTGGTCTTGCGGTATTCAGTTTCCAATGATGACTAGAGAATAGCAACAAATGGGCAAAAGTCAGAAATTGTATAGTGCCAATTAAAAAAGTTTGGACACACCTTATTCAGAGGTTGTTCTTTATTTTTATTGTTTTCAACATTGTATATTAATACTGAGGACATTGAAATTATTCACTAATTTCATTCCTTTTGTATTCTGATTATCCTGTGTGCAGGGCCACGGGGGAGCCTATCCCAAGAGACGTCTAACAAAAAGCATGAGGTGGGGTACACCCTGGACAGGGTGCCAATCCATTGCAGGACAGACACACACAAACACACACAAACACACACAACGGGCAATTTGGGAACGCCAGTTAACCTAATCTGCATGTCTTTGGACTATGAGAGAAAACTGGAGTACCCAGAGGAAACCCACCAAGGACGGGGAGACCCAAGTCAGGAATCAAACCCTCCACTGTAGACGTGCAAGGCCACAGTGCTAACCACTATGCCACAGAGCCTGCAATTATGACAGAACAAATATTGGAATTATTTGGTCAACAAAGACATGTTAAATAACCCAAAATATCTTTTATGTTTTCGATTCTTCAAAGCAGTCAGGTTTTGCCTTAATGAAGCTTTGAACACTCCTGACATTCTCTCAGTCAGCCTCATGAGGCATGGTTTTCCAACAAATTTGAAGGAGTTCCCAGAAGTATTCAGTACTTGTTGGCTGAGTTTCCTTCACTCCCTGGTCCAACTCTTCCCAAACCATCTCACCTGGATACAGATTTGTTGATTGTGGAGACCAGATTATCTTCATAACTCTCCTTCTTGAACAAATAGCTCTTACATAACCTAGGGGTTTGTTTGGCGTCATTGTCCTGTTGGAAAACAAATGATGGTCCCACTAAGTGCAAACCGGATAGGATGGCATGTCACTGCAAAATCCTGTGGTAGCCATGCTGTTTAAATATGCCCTCAATTTTGACTAAAGTCAGCAACAGTTTGACCAGCAAAGCACAGCCACACCATCACACCTCCTCCTACATGCTTCACAGTGGGAACCACACATTCAGGAACCTCCTAATCACACTCTCAACGTCTAACAAAGACATAGCAGTTAGATGCAAAAAATTCAAATTTGAATTCATCAGACCAAAGGACAGTTTTCCACTGATCTAATGTCCATTCATTGTGTTTCTTGCTGCTTTTCCTTCACTCCCTTGTCCAACTCTTCCCAAACCATCTCACTGGATACAGATTTGTTGATTGTGGAGACCAGGTAATCTTCATAACTCTCCTTCTTGGACAAACAGCTCTAACATAACCTAGAGGTTTGTTTGGTGTCATTGTCCTGTTGGAAAACAAATGATGGTCCCACAAATCATGTCCATTCATTGTGTTCAAGCAAGTCTCTTCTACTTGTTGTTTTTTCACCCATGAAGGCCTGACTCATTCTCCTCTGAATAGTAGATGTTGAAATATGTCTACCGCTAGAACTCCAAGAAGCCATTACGTGGGAGCTCATCTGAAGTGCTGTACAGTATATCAGCGGTTTCTGAGGCTGGTCATTCTAATAAACTTATGCTCTGCAGCAGAGGTAGCTCTTGGTCCTCATTTCTTGGGACAAACCTCATGAGAGCCAGTTCTTCATAGCGTCTGATGGTTTTGGTGACTGCACTTGAGGGTACATTCAAAGTTTTTGAGATTTTTCAGATTGACTGACCTTCGTTTCTTGAAGTACAAGTGTGCCAAGCTAGGATCAAAGCTAAATGTAGCTACTTTGGACAATTGAAAATATAAAACATTCTGGGTTGTTGGACACTTTTTTTGATTACTACATAATTCCACATGCATTCTTTCATTGTTTGGATGTCTTCAGTATTAATTTGCAAGGTTGAGAAACAAAAACCACGGAAGGAGAAGTTGTGTCTGAACTTATGACAAGTAGCGTATAACTTCAAATAAAATGGCTAATGGTAGTGCATACACAATGCCTTCATTGTAAACTTTCAATAAACTTTCAAGTTTATAAATATTAATAAAATTTCCTGAAACAGGTCCCAGACCTGCCTTTAGGAACAACACACTTATTGGTTATGGTAACAGACAGCATAACAATTCCCTGACCTTTAAATAGCATTCATAAACATTACTCATTCTTACCTCCAACAGCACATCTGAAGCATCATGGAGGCACAGGACGAGTGTACCCACTCGAGCCATGTTATTCACGTAGGATAACATGATTAGCGAGACAGTAGCAACATGGTGCATGAACATGAGCAGACAGTCCTGCAAAAAGAAACTTCATCAAGCTGCGAAACTTATTAACAAATTATATAGCTCATCAACACATATCTACATAAAACCTCAAGCTTTTCAAGAATGTTGTGCTATAACTTGGATAGTAATCCCTAACCAGGAAAAGTAGCTACTGCACACACATTCTACATACTGTATATTGTAATCAGGGAGAAAATCAGGGGGAAAAAAAAAAAAAGAGATGCTCAGCAATGTCTCTGGCAGGATTTTATGGAGCTGGTTGGACACTTCCCTTTGTTGAAACTTTCAAAGGGTCTCTACCCAGAGATGCTCATTATAAGCAGTGGAGAGATTATTGTCTTTTACTTTTCCAAATATGTTCTGCATAGTTTGTTTTGGATTTGATGTCACTAAAAGCAAACTGAAGATTACTTTTTAAAAATATCGTTCTGCCGAAGCGCAATAACTAAACGCACAATAACTTTCCCAATGTAGAAACTGATGTGGTTATTACTGGAATACTTGTTATTCTGTTGATAAAAACCGACAATTCATTTTAATTATGGGGAATAAAACTGTGTAAAACTGTTTTTTTCCCCTTCTTTTTTCTATGAGCTTCTTTTGTCGCTCAAAATCAAATAAAAATCTAATTAATAGAGCTAGTAAAATGTAATCCAAAACTCAATAATTAGCAGATTTGGAAAATTGCTAAAGATATTACATGCTCCACTGGATGTTACTTATAACTTAGCCCGCTGTGGATTTTAATAAATGTAATAATGTTTAATCATCATCTCCACAAGAAACTGCTAAAATTACCAATGGCTTCAAACACGACAATGTTTTAGCTAAGTTCCTATTCCTGAAAACTGCTCGCAGGTGATGCACTGCATGCTCCCTGGTGACTCATAGGACTGCAGTGGCTCAGCGGGACAGCGGCCAGCTGAACTGGAATAATCCGTGAGAATCAGATGAGGATGAAGGTGATGAAGAAGAGCAGTGGTGTTAAACAGAATGGAAGCATGGCATACAGAAAGGAGGGAAGATACTGGAGTGGGCCGGGGGCACAGCAGCTCTTCAGCACATGGTGGAGTCTGTACAAGAAAAATACTGAAAGGAGAACGAAAAATAACAACAACTAAAATACAGACAACATGCCAGCAATCAACAAAGAGATTTGAGATATGAAAGGGTGAGTAACAGGGTAGAACAAATAGAGTAGAAAGCGAGCCAAAGAAAGGGATAAATAGATTGAGGAGGTTAAATAAAGTGCAGGCTATACGCAATTATGTAATGCTGTAAGGTTTTTCCTCATTATGCCAGCAGATTGGATTTTAAATGAAACAATGAGATTAAAGTGTTGAATGACAGTTTAATTTGAGGGCATTTACGTCCCGGGTTTGGCTGTGATGTACTGTAGTTTCCTGGACACTTTATGGATGTTGTCTCATTTTGAAATCCAGTGCATGGAAATACAGAAGGAAATCAACTCAAATTGTTGCTGTTCAATTACTTTACAGACTGCCTGAGACCAGCATGCAGGTCAGTAATAATATAATGTCCTTCTGATTCAGCAGCATGCGTCATTCAATGAATGCTTTCCATTTAGTGAATTTATTTATGTATTTATTTTTACTCTGTAGCTGAGCTGATGATAAATTTTAATCTGTCGCGTGACCTTTGCCTTGTTGGATTCATCCGAAGTTTTTAACCAGATTTATTCGGTAAATATAGGTTCGCATCATAAGTATATGCCTCAAACTACATTAGGTACTGTCACAAAGCTATGCCAATATGCCATTGTGTAGGGTTTATTGAAATCTATAAATAAGCACACAACCTTCGCAGAGTACGAGCAATGCATTTGCGCTATTGTTGAACCCAACTCTCCTCCTCGTCGTGGTTGATGGTCTCCCACTGTGCTACAAAATTTTTATAGGGATACAGCAGGAACATTGACGAATGCAATGTGCACAGGTGGATGAAAGTACTTTAAAGAACCAGCAATGGAGACAACCCACGCCGTTTGAGAACATCAACTACGGCAAAGAGGATTCAAGAATTGGGTTCAATGATGCGCTGCGGTGTAATCGAGATTATGTTAAGTAGTAGAGTTACGCTACCAACCGGTGCGATTTGCAAAACCTCTTTCAGCTAATTAAAAAAAAAAAAAAAAAGTTATGCCCAATTTTGCATGAGCACAGTTTGAGATCATTACTATCCTTAGTGCATGTGGCTCAAACGGTGCATGATTTGCAACAGAAATTGTTTATTTTTGAAATAAGACAGTTAAATGATATTTTAACAATGGCATTTGAAGCAGATAAATATGAGCATGTATTAATGGAACAAAATGGAATTGATAGCTGCAGGGACATGTGCGCTGAGTTGTAAAATATTTTGGATAAAACCATGAACCAAAAAAGGCAAATGCAAATATCATCCTATCCCTATAACTAGAACTGTGACATAAAGGACCCAGTAGATCAGGGGTCCTCAAATATAAATTTGAAAGATCCACTTGCCAAATTTCTATTCAGTCCGAGGTCCGGAAAAATGACAGTCCAATTTCAACTACAAAAAAAGTAAAACCCAAAATTTTCGAACAATATCCAAAGTGACATCTTCTTTGTGCCACCAGTTGTTTGAACTTGGGCATAAAAGGTGTGAGGACCAGGTGGAGGCACTGAT
>JAQMYG010000035.1:20146331-20166872 GCA_030014215.1 Clariallabes teugelsi | reverse complement strand
CATGTTTGTTTTGGCGTCGGTCCAGATTTAACCGTATTTGGGTCCGGATGCGGACCGGAGTCCGCCTATTGAGTACCTCAGCAGTAGATGTTTATAGAAATACAGTATAGACTTTGGCCACCTTTAATGTACAATAAATCAGTCTGCTATGTGTACAAAAAGCACCATAATCTAGTTGAACTGGCTTCACTGGGAGAATGTAAATCAGTTTTAAAGGATGGCTGGGTTCGCTTGATAAACGCTGCAGTATTTAACTGCTTTCTGATGTTATGCTAACTGTATTACATCATTACTTTGTCTGCTGCCCTCTTTCCCAGGTTTTAATCTCAACATGATTTTACCTGCTTCAATAAAGATAAAGCAAAAAAAGAGAATTTATTTTTCAGTTAATGCACTTTATATGCATCTTAATCCACAAATATCTTATTAAAACCTTTCACGAAGTACACTGTACAAGTCTTTTATGCCCGTTTAAAAATAAAGCCTGGTTTTGTGGGTTTTTTTGTTTGTTTTAGGCAACTGAAGGCTTGTTAATCCATTACAGACATAATCATATGGAAACAGTCAGAGTAGCCAGTACACCGCCGGACCAAAAAGTCACACACTAACATTTCATTCGAAGGTCTTCATCTCTGGTTACCATACACATGATTACTAATTGCGTGTGGAGGCCAAATCGTGAGTGAAAAATAATTCCTAGTTCTCCTAGAAGCAGTATTTCACACAATTTAAGTCCTGGAATGATTAAGACATTGGGGAAGAAGAATTCAAATGATGGGATTACACATGTACATTGTGTACATTCAGGTAGTTGGCTGAGTTTTTATTGACATTTTATTGACCTTCTTACCCGGACACTTCCATCACTCTGGTAAAGGGACAATCTTTTCCCATTGCTCCATAGTCTGATCATTATGCTCCCTAGCAATGTTTTCTTTATTAGCCTCAATAACAACTGGGTTACTTATAGCCACATGGCTGTTTAGTATCAAATGTAAATTCTCATCACTCTTTCACCATTAAACATAAAGCAGTGTTTTATACTGATGATTTTTTTATGAAAGAAACTTCATCAAGCGTTTAAGTCATCTCCGATCATGGTCATCCGTAACTTGTTCTCTTTGTGTAGAGTCTGGTCTAGAAAGAAATCAGCCCTCGCCTCGCTTCTTCATACTATTGTGTGTATCTTTCTTATGGTCAGTGGTGCTGTTGCATTCATTTGCCGAAAAGTCGAGAATAAACCACCTTAAACTATTTTTTAATACCAAATAATCTCATGTGGATTGACATTACTGTCTTTTATCCTTACTTGTAACATAGAGGCTTGGTCTAATAGCCCACTTGCAGACATAAAAGGTTGCGATTTCAGTACACGACTAATATCATCACACAGAACAGGGATGCGGGATCAGAGCTTTTCCAATATAACATTTCTCATCCTTCTCCCTAAGCATTTAGTATGAACTAAAAGCCATAATTCATTTGAGAAAATAAATGAATAAATGTAGTATTCATTTATTACAAAAGTAGAACCAGGTGTGTGCTCATTAATAACCTTCTTGTTCTGGCGGCTTAAACATAACTGCAGGACACAATGGTGGAGAGGAACTCAACCAACGACCAGACAGTTAAAATAGTGAGACCTTAAAAAAATATTAGACATCATATCAATTCATGCATATAAACCCACATGGTTAGTCCAGCATCATACCTTCCTCCTGATGTCTGTGAACTGAGAGAAGAGAAGAGATAGGTAGAACGACAGCTCCAAAATGTAGTAATAATGCAGGTCCACTGTTAGAGCCTATGGAAAGAAAGTAAATATTTTTAGTCATCTAACAAGACAAATAAATGGGGGAAGAATATGAGCAATTTGTGGGTTAAGAGGCCAACAGTACTCAGGGTTAAAAATCATCTCCACTGTCTGCAAGTTCATCCAGCAAGAGAGACAAAAATCAAATGACATGCTCAAGCAAGGTGCTGCTGAAGTCTAGACTCAATAGTTTTCTATAATAGCAGCTCAAAAGGCAATTCAGGCTGCAAGGAAAATTAAATGTTTATTTTAAATGTGTGCATTTTAATGCATTATGCTGTCTATAACAACAAATTACACAAAGAGTCATAAAGCAGACATTACTCTATATATCAACAGTTCAAAAATGTGTGCAACTGTTGATAATAAAGTTCTCTGGAAATGTTTAATTAGCATTTTAGAAGGATTTCACAGCACCAGCAAGTTTTATGTATATTTTAATAAACAGATCTGTGTTTTCTTAACAATAATAAAGGAAATAAAATTCCTGGTGAGGGAAATTGTTAGAATAAAAAAATAATAATAATAACTGGAATGTGCTTCATGGATGCATTCTCACATTCCTGAATTTGACTGTAAAAAATCCGAGGGGGATCATTACTTTTTTGTCTTGAATTTTAAAATGTAGTTGCAGACAAAAAAATAAAATAAAATAAAATAAAACAAAACAGTAGCAGTAGCATGCTTATGTTTGGTTAACTATACTGAGATAGAGGATTTGAAATTAATTAGAAAGTCTTAAGATATTTATATAGTCCATAACCAAGTAAAAATAACTAACCTCAACAAATTATAGAGTTTTTATGATGAACCCTAATATTTAGATATTCTGCAATTTCCCTCAGGATTAATAAAGATTTATCATATATCATATCAACTTACATTTGTTTAGGTAGGTTAACAGGTAGGTTGGATAGGTATTTTTCTTTAAATTATAATATTAGAATATTAGTTGTTGTTTTTTTTAGTAAAGGTAATCTGCAAGACACACTTTTCTGGCACATTCTTGTGACTTTTTTAACTGCCCTATAAAAATGTGTAAATACATATTATAGCGATATCTCAGCTTGGGGGCCGGACATCCCTCTTCCTCACTGCAGAGAAACGTCACACCTCTAGTTGGCTGTGGCTGTTAGAGGGGAAGTGCAGAAGATGCCGAAGATTTCAGCTATGCGGGAAAACTGAACAATGGCAGGACAAAAGCTGAGTGCCAAGTATGCCATTTACAACTGACCTACCACGGTGGCACAACTAGAATGAAAAGTCTAATGCTGTCAGTAGAATACTGTTTGGCAATGTGTATTAAAAAAAGGAAACTAAATTACCTAGCAAACTTAGTTTAGCTAATGTTATGTGTGTTGTTTAATAACTGCTTTTATGGTACGATAGAAAACATACACTTACTTAATTTGGGAAATAGTTGCAACTTATCTGAAGTTAATATGAAACATAAGGAGTATATGTGAACAGGCAATAATTGCTATAAATAGCCCAGTGGAATTGCCCAGTCTAATAATAACTTTGCCCATAGGTGCTTCCCCAGGCATCACAGCAATGGCCTCTAGACCCTAATTTCTTTTGACTTTTCCAGTTCTCTATAAGGCCATACTCTTATTGTTATGCCAACCAATTATTTGTTAAAATACAGTATATGTGCGGCTGTTATTATAAATTGTGCTCCTTTGTTTAATTTTAATTGAAAGATTTATCTAGTAATAAAAGTAGTGATGTTATAAAATAGGCAAAGTGTATATTTGGAATAAAGACCACATCGATTATGAAGGAACACGTTGTGTTGCAACATCTGTTTCTACAAGCACCCAAACCCCTCCAAACCCCCACTACCCCCACAACCCCAAAACATGGTATTTGGGAAAACCATATAGGGGTTTCAGAAAAAAAAAAAAATCATAGCAGATCTTAACAATTTACAGCAAATTGTGAGATGTCAAAGTTCGCAGACAAAAGCAAACAGAAGAAGTGTCAAATCTTAAGTGATCAGTGAGTACATCATAAGATT
The DNA here is from genome assembly GCA_030014215.1 of Clariallabes teugelsi. Taxonomy (NCBI): domain Eukaryota; kingdom Metazoa; phylum Chordata; class Actinopteri; order Siluriformes; family Clariidae; genus Clariallabes; species Clariallabes teugelsi. The sequence goes on along the minus strand of JAQMYG010000035.1, from coordinate 20,163,039 downwards.
TTGTGGCTAATACTGAGCCAGTTTGTAAGAGATCAACCAAGCACAGTCAAGAGTATTAATTTGGAGTGCTCTCAAAATCATTTTTTGGAATGTATGAAAGTCCCCTAACTATATAAACAGGCAAAAAGCAGGACATCATTCTATCATCAATAAGAAGTTGCTAGTGTTTGATGGTAGTGGAATGAAGGGCATAAAACAATTTCGGGGGTACTGTTGTTGAAAAGCAATCCACTACAGGAAGATCACACCAACCCAACACACCATCACACCCACCCCCTTCATTATTTTCCTAGAACACCACACCATGACATGTTTTATTCCATATTTAAAGCAACTGAACAAAACAAAAAAAAACACAGTGATTATTCAAAACTACAGCTTCCAAACTATGGCGTAAGTACCACAAAGTCTACTAAAGTTAAACCACCCTGATTTGCAATGTCATCGCACAACAAAGGCAACAAGCAAACACATGTAAAACAGTAATATGAAAATTGAGTCAGAAAAACAGAGTACCTGATATGGGTAGTTGTACCAGCATTCTCTCGTGTTCCACAGCCATGGAGTCTAAAAACGAATCCATATGAAATGTGTTAAAGAGAATATGATACAGAAATAAAGCATACATCTTTGTAGGTCTAGGAGTACCTTAAATAATATAAAATTTGATGGCATATATTTGAGCTCTAGAAAAGAAAATGTGTCTAGAGACTGTGCTTCAGGACTGAGAACAATAAATGATTTTTACTTAACAGATCTTTATTGACACATAGTGTAATGAAATGACAGGAGTGAAAGAAATGTCATGCACACCTGCATGAAGAATCCTTAGTAGTGACTACACCTTCAGCTTTTGCTTACTTTTTCCATGGTTGAAGTTTAATAAGTGTCAAAAACCTACATAACTTCAACCAGGGAAAAAGTAAGCAAAGGTTGAAGCCTGTCAAATGTCCCTGGTAAACTTCATAATAAAAACACTTATAGTAACACTAATAGTATTATCCAGTACATTATACAATAGTATCCATTTATAGTAACACTAATAATCATTTCCTCTACTTTCCTACAGGGCTGCATCATATACAGGGGTAGCTCAGTGGTTAAGGCATTAGACTACGGTTCGGAAGGTCACAGGTTCAAACCCCACGATCACCAAGTTGCCACTGTTGTTCCCTTGAGCAAGGCCCTTAACCCTCAACTGCTCAGATGTGTAATGGATACGCTCTGGATAAGGGCATCTGACAAATGCCTAAATGTAATGTAAATGTACTACCACCTATTAATCTTCTGCCCAGTATTAGGCTTTCCAATAGTCACAGCGCAGAAGCCTGCAATATGCAAATACGCCTTTAACAAACAATCCAGATATTTTTTGTATTTCCTGTATACAGTATAGTATAAACTGTATACTTATTACTGATTATAGTCGCCCCTCAAAATTCGTGGGGGTTACCTTCCTAGAGCACCTGCGCAATGTGAAAAAACACAAATTTTGAATATAGTCCAAAAAATGCCTGTAAATGCCCATTTTTATAGTAATCCCTAAATATGCCCCTGAATATGCATCCAAAACACTTTAATTTAAATTTCAACCATAAATACATTACCCAAAGGAAAAAAAAAAACAAGAATGTAAAGGTAAACCCACATACTGTACATAACGGTGTCTCCCGAAGGATAGAATGTAAAATACCCATGTTACCCCTATATGTGCTGGAATTCATGCAAGCTCGTTTTCCTTGGTATAAGCTGTCATTTGATATAAGAAGGGTGAATATAGTAATAATTTATTATACAGTATTATATTTTACATGGAAATTTAGCTGAAATTACATTAATGTTAGTACAAAATTAATAAATTATATTGTTCTTAATAGTTTTGAGTTCAAATGCATGAAAAATTATATATTGCCACAAAAAAAAGAGAGACATAAAAATATAGCGGATCTGATACCTGCGGTTTCAGAGAAATTGCGGGGGTTTCCGCAAACAATTAATAGTTCTAAGGAAATTCTAAACCGTGACATCACAGGGGTCGACTATTCTGTATAACTATATATAATTGACTATATTTCCTGGTTATAGCATAATACAGTAGTAATACAGAATTCAATTACAAAAATAATTTTGCCAGTCGGTTTTGAGAGATTGCAATACAAATCACAATCCCAACGTGATCAACAACATGCTCTTTTGGTCAATATTTTGCAGCCTGGTCTTTCTTCCAGAAGCATCTTGTAGCCCACACTTCCTGCTGCGGTGAAGCTCCATGGGCCGGCTGCTGACTGCTGAGTTACACACACTCCCAAGCACGCTATTGAAAGTGTGTCTGTTCTATTTCACATAATGTTACTATTAATAACTCTGGAGGGAGAACTGCCGTCCAGCCAGTGTGAGCACCCATATTCCTATGTGAACAACTTTATACTTAGTTACCCATCATGCCAAAAAATAAATGATTACAGGCACTTGTCGCTCAGAGAACGAAGAAGACCACAAACCAGGAAATTCTATTCCGTAAAAAACTGTTTCCATTTCATGCTTAATTTTTAGCACATCCAACAATATCCACCATGATGTACTGTATTATCATCTTATCAATATTCATTTACCTAATGACTAGGCTAGTATTATAAATTCTTCAAGTCGTTATGCACAAGTGAAGGCTAGCTAAACAATGACACTGAGCAGCTGTGAAAGTTCTGTGCTATGTATTTACTTACAGAGAAAAATCCCTGCATTATGGATATAGTAATGAATAAAACATAGTAGCTTTCAGGGAGCAGGGTCTTATTGGAGACAGTTTATGACGGCAGTTTCACACCAAGATCCAAAGTCGAATAAAATCTCCAACTGCTCTCTCTCTCTCTCCTGTTCTCTTTCTCATCACTTCTGATGTTTGTAAAATTTCCTTCCGCATGAGGTTCAGAGTTTGAAGACAACTTGTAACCTTAAGTTAAATGGCCGTCGAGCCGAATTTTGTACAAAGGCACCAGTGAGACAAAACTGTACAATATTAAATGAATTTTATTGGATCTTACAACCATTTTTATTTATACCTTATAAACATTTAATGGGCATTAGCAGATAAAAGGCTATAACTTTTATTTCTCAGTGCAAAATGTACCCATTTCATTTCATTTCAATGATGAAAAGTTGATAAAAAATCTACATAATAAAATTAGAAGACATTTACTAGGTACACATCCCTGTTAAAAATCTCCATTCCATCCACTCACCTAGGAAGCTCTGTAGTCCACCTAGGGACCGTGGAGGCCAATGGTGATTACCATTGTATTTATTCTCATTTGGAAACCGTATAAAGACCATTGGTCAACATTCAAACACGCATTTACACTATGGGTGATATGGGAACACCAATTAGCCTAATCCGTAAGTCTTTGGATTGTGGGAGGAAACCGGAGGAAACCCACCTAGCACGGGGAGAACATGCAAATAAACATGCAAACTCCATGCACACGGACAAACAAACCTGGACCCTGTTGGTGCAAGGCGACAGTGCGAACCACTAAGCCACCATGCCACCTAAATCACATGGCCAGAAGTAAATGGACACCTCTACATCACATCCATTTTTATACTTCCTACTAGATTTTGGAACATGGATATAGAGATGTAGAGATATGTGCTCATTCAACCACAAGAGCATTAGTGAGGCCTAGAACTGATGTCAGGCAAGAAGCCCTGGTGTTACAGTTCATCCCAATTCTGTTCAAGGGAGTTCCGGTCATGGACCTGTGTAAACCACTGTTTTTCTTCCACTGCAGCCTTGGGAATCCATGTCTTTACACACATATATACTAAAAACTTAGTCTGTCCAGGGAAGGAATATATAGCATACAGAACCGTTTTAAAAAACTGTGTGCTTTCAACTTTGTGGCGAATGTGAATGTGAACACATGGTTACACGTAAGTATGTTGATTGTAGAGAATTCCAAGCTAAAGAGTATACTGTGCGTAGGCAAGAGGTTTAATCTTCCTGTAATTATTTTTGCATGATACAAACAACTTTCAGATTCATTCTTTCCTGCTTAAACCTCATTCAAACCACAGTACTGTTGAAAATTTGTACTCTGATCGGTCATTTTCTATAACAGGTGCTCTAACAATAGCGCAGGCTGTAATGCAAATGGCAGGTTTATATGAATCCTTTTAATAAGTTACTGTTTCTAGTCTAAACAAATTCGCAGGGACTTAGACGTAGGGTGGCTGCTCATAAAAACGCCTTGTTATCTCAAAAATAAAACATGGAATCATTGATAAAGTGAAGTTTGGAGACTTTACACAACATTTATAAAAAAAAAAACTCTCCAATTTAAGCACTTTGTCATAGAGGTAACGCTAATTTTTTTTCAGCATCTTATCCGCATGTTTGAGTTTGGTGCGGGTTATACGCTGGTGAAATCCCCCCATTGTTATCCAGGATCGGAACCAGCAATAAGTATGCTGTGCATTCCCAACGGCTGAAGGCGGGGAACCCAGGCCTTCCTCATGGCGAGCGAGAAGCCGACCACTGAGTCGCCAATGGCCTCAGGATAGAGGACTTTGTGTTTTGCAATAACATGAGGTAAACAGAAAAAGAGAGGCTGGTGAATGAATGGACTAATAACAGGAACTAATTGTAACAGATGTTTCGCAACATTAACTCTAAGTATAAATTGATTTAAAAATACTATGTCTCATTTGTTAACAAATAAAAAAGATAAATGCAGTGTGGGATACAAGAAATAAAATACTTTAGTACATGTTATGATAGGAAACTCCAGCGTGCAAATTCACTTCGCATTACACTAAATTCCTTACATATATACGGTACCTGCTTGCATATCATCTAAATCACTTTCCACAGTGTTAGAAGATATAAATCATGAAAGATGACTATAAAAACATACCGCGTCTGCTCACAATTCAAGTCGACTACAGATACTTAACCTCAAAGTAAAACAGCAGTGCCACAATCCCCTTGCTTATAAATGGTAATTGACTGTAAAGGGAACAACTTTATAGGTACAAAGTCTACATGCATGCATGTACTGTTCAGGCTTAATATAGGCTGTTGTAATTTTGTTTTGTATTGCTCACATCTTCATTTTAACATTCTTAAGCTTGTTTCTGCTTCTGTCATGGAACTCTGAACTGAAGATGAGGGAAGAATGAAACTTCTGGTAACTGTTTAAACTCCCAATGTTAACCATTATTGGAAAATTCCCAGTAAACAGAGACATATAAAGAATCCCCAACCACACCATACACACAGACTTGCAGCATGTTGAACATGTTTAACATGTGTTAAATTCTTTACATTTATAACTCTACACATAAAAGAGAGAAATGTCCACTTAATCATTTTCTTCCTTTTTTGATCTTACTGTACTACCTCTTACCTTTTTAAGATACCGCACCCCGTAGGTAAATATGTACAGGTAAAAGGTGAACCTCCACCTGTGAAAAAGACACACCAAACGAGCATTAATCATAAGAAGGAATGCCTTATTATCAAAGTGATTGCTTAATAATGTTTATTTTTGCATGCTTGAACAATTTCACCTCACGCACAGAAAAACTCAAGTTCTGAGTTGTGGAACACTCACGCACACATTATCTATACCGCTTTATCCTGTATTCAGGGTCACGGGAGCCTGGAGCCTATCCCAGGAGGCTTAGGGCATGAGGCGGGGTACACCCTGGACAGGGTGCCAATCCATCGCAGGGCACACACACATACACACTCTCACACACTCATTCACACACTACGGGCAATTTGGGAACGCCAATTTGCTTAACCTACATGTCTTTGGACTGTGGGAGGAAACCCGAGTACCCGGAGGAAACCCACCAAGCACGGGTGGAATCTGCAAACTCCATGCACACAGGGAATCGACCCTGGCCGGGAATCGAACCCGGACCCTGGAGGTGCAAGGCAACAGTGCTAACCACTACACCAATGAGCTGAACAAATGAATTTAAATAATTCAAATTAAACATAGATTTTACTTAACTTTCAGCGTTTAATTTTTATATAGGTAAATATGTTAAAATGAATGAATGTACAATTCATAATTAACAATAGCAAAAATAAAATCAGAAAAGCACACAATATCCCGTAAACATCTGTATTTCAGCAGCTCTTTTTTTTAAGAGTCTCTGCATATTCTACTGTATATAAATGACTTCCCTTTCGTTCCTCTTTACTCTGCATACAGCTCAGACTAGAACTCCCTTTCCCCCTGTGATCAGTCGTCTGTCTGACTACACTTTTCTTTGGAGCGGACGCCAAAGCTCCAAAATCAAAGCCCATTAGCCCTGCAGCCAATCAGGCTCCTACCACAGACTGAAGTGCTCCCTGAAGCTAAATTATGCTCTGTAATCATGCAGTGTGGTTTTAAACATGATGCACCATATTCATTGGGCTTGTGATGTTAGCAATATCCCGACACCCCCCTTTTTCACAACATAACAGCAAGGAATGTGACTTCAGATTCTTCCAGTGGGCTAAATATACATATACTGCATGTGTATAGACTGTAGATTGATGTATAGATATGCCACCGGAGCTTGTTTTATACATATACTGTATCAACACTCCTCTCTTATCTCAGTATCAAGTGTTAGCCTTATAACCTTTATAATGGAACATTAATAAGGGTTTACACCCAAAAGGTTTACTTTACTGTTTAAACATACAATTACATACAACTAATTAAACTATTTACTAAACTGCTTCTTAGATTTTTTCCTAGAAGTCTGGGTGATATAATATGATTAATGGAATAAATTGAATGTTTTTAGAATTTTTGAAAAATAATTGAATTAGAAACTAATACAGTATAATTGGAAGCAGCTGATTTGATGTTAAACGTTTGGATTTACAAATTTTATTTAGTTTGTGTTTACATTACCAGCAACATTGTTCGATTCAGATTTTTTTGGATTTGCATGTCATGATTGTTCGCATTATAAAACCCCTGCGCTGTCAGTGCTGACTGATGATTGTCAGCGCCCAATGAATGGGCAGAGGCAAAAGTCATAAGGATTCCCATCTCATTGTTCTCATTTAAGTCCTATGACCATGTATTGGATGTATATAAAGGATCAGATTTGTGCATTCAGACAGCCCCACAAAAAAATCAGATCTTTTACACATTACGGTAAAAGAAATCAGATTTGAGTCACTTCAGGCTGGTATTGTACAGTAAATGTAGCTTTTTTTGTTCGCAACATTAATATATTAGCTTTTTCAGCATTCATGAAATATATGAATAAAATTTAGATTTAAATCTGAAAAAAAAAAACATATTTGGTTTAAACTTTATAAACTGTATTGTACTACTTAAAGTTTTTGAAGGTCTTTACACATTGTAATGCTGTTTGGTGTCTTTTTTTTAAAATGATTTTCCACTTTTTCATTGCAAATCAATGCAGGTTATAATGGCCTTAAAAGACATTACTATATGAACAATACATTAAAAGGGCATATGAATCTTTTGCTTCCTTATAGTAAACAGACAACTATAATAAAGTGAATCCATATGATTCTTCACTGCTTAGCAATAAGAAATGGTTCACTTAAATTTTATTCAATTTTATTTGTATAGTACTTTTAACAATTGTCATTGTCGCAAAGCAGCTTTACAAAATCTAAAGAAAATGATGGAAATGTGTTTAAAACATGAGAGAAAGCGACTCAAAATGATCAGATTGTCCCTGATGAGCAAGCCAAAAACTCCTTGAGAGAACCTTGAGAGGAACCAGACTCAACAGGGAACCCATCCTCATTTGGGTGATAACGGATAGCGGGAATGGGTTTAGAGTCATACCATGTTAGGAAGCTGGAAGTTTAATATAACAGATGATGTCTTTAAGTTAATAAGGTGTCCAGGTTCAGGTACTTAAAATCTAATTCCTAACAAAAGAGAATAAAAAACACAGAAAGAGAGAAACCATGTCTTGCGTCTTTGAATTCACATGGTTTGGCATATAAGAAATCCAGAGACTTCAGCGTGAAACCATCTGCTTCATGACGGACCTTGTTCGAGCTGACAGAAGCAGAGAAAACATGGAAGCAGCTTTGAATCTGATTCACAAATTGGGGCCATGCTAGAGGACGTCCTGTCTCCTGCTGAGGCACTGCAAGAGCTCACATGGTGTTGCGGCATGTCTGCTACTGTCGCACAGAAATCTCCTATTCTTTTTTAAGATGCTATCTGTGCTCAATGTTTCGCATGGCCTTCCAGGACAAAACAACCTTCATACTGAAACCTTTTTTCCTGAAACAATGAGGATTCACTACTAGAAAAAGACTATGTTCAGTCTGGTCTGGTCAAGAGGAAGGAAAGATCAATCCTGTCATTTAACATGCAAACGGTAGTTGTTCCCTTTAAAAAAAAAATGGTTAAATGCTTCTATTTGAAGCTCAATCTTGATTAATTGTAAAAACAAATGAGCATTTACTTAATGATAGGTCAAGGCAGTTGCTTGGCAACAGGTTACTCAAACAGTATGAGAGAAAGAGAGAGAGAGAGACAGAGAGGGAGAGTTTGAAGCGCTGTCCGATCAGGGCTATTAATACACGATTACTGGTTACAGGGCAAAACTCTCTGTGCTTAAGACAGGACTAGAAGTGAAATAAACAACAAAATGTCAACATGGATGCAGATATTGGATCACCTCCGCTTCTCTCACTGGCACATATTTGAAGGGAAAATGCAAATACAAGTCGAAATGATTTATGGCTGCTTTAAACAGTCTGTCAAAAAAAAAGTCTGACACTGACCACACACTTTGGAATGTTAAAGTCATATTGTGTTTCTATGACGACTTTGATTATTCCTTGTGCTCTGTAGGCGTCGAGAAATCCAATCTCGCTTCAGCACTCACTCTGCCGTACAAGACCAGAAGGTGTGAGAATCATAGTGAGGGGAGACAGGGCAATTATTCCGAGTAGATATACACAGAGTTGCCTGTTTATTAGGAACGTCTACCTCGTATCTATTCCCATTGGTCATTTGTTTGCAGGTATTTCTAGCATACAGGTGCATTTTGTATGTGTATTATTACTGACTGGAGCCTGTATGTTGCTGTGAAAGGAAGAAAAATATGACAGGGTGCTCTGTTTCAGGAAAATAATCAATGGGGTGGTGTGATGTAAGGCTGACTCAAGGTGGAGCCCAGGCTTCCTAAAGGATATCTCGCCTCTCATTTTAGGCTCCCTACATTTCCTGTACCTGAGCAGTTTGAGGAATGTTTTTTGTTTTTGTTAAGCCACACAGTGACATATGAATCGTTCGAGCATTAAAAAAAAACATCTAACTTAAGGCATGAACCAGTAAGAAATGGGTGCAGAAGATGACGTGATCAGACGGGTGATTAGTATACTGGTGATGTCGAATGCAGAGTGGTTGGAACAGACGAGAGAAGAAATGAGGTTGCTGCTGAGGTTGTACATAAACAACCACTTTTGTAAATTTATCTTTAGGCACTTTTTTATCTGTAAATCATTTGTCCCCATTTGTTTTATTTAATCTGTATCATTTAATGTAGTTTAATATTGTAATATGGTACAATATGGTAAATGAGGAGTGGCTCCAAACTTTTGTGCAGTAATGTATGTCAAGGATCCGCTCTACAAGTCCTTGTGTAGGTTTTTGGTATAGAAATATAACGCTAGAACAAGTTCATCAACATCGACAAAACCTTTGGAACTGGAACTACGATTACACAAAACTACTCAACACTTTTTAACCAATCAGAGAGTATTCACCTCTACGAAATAATCAATGTCAATGGTGATAGTAGCGGTCCCGTAGGTGTAGCTAATAAAACTTCTTGTATTTAACTTGCTGGTGTATTTTCAATGTATTGTTACAGAATGAATGAATTATTGTGGCAGTGAACATGTGATAGTAATGTAGCTGTTTCACAATCACCTCTGTGAAAAATGTGCAGAGTGATTTAAACACTCATATTCTACATCATAAGGACAGTTCTTAATCCCTTCGTTTTCCTTCCAAGTGAAATTTTAGACATAATTCTCCTAAATTATACAGCCCTGTTAATAAGCCCTGTTTTTCCATTAAAAAACTAAAATGGTTCAGGCAGCTTCATCTCTTAATTTGGCAATATTCATTAGAAAGTATAGCCAAAGCACAGATGTAGAATGGAGGTATGTTATTGCAGACTCTGGCTCCGAGTAGTGCTACAGATGGAGAGAGACTTCACCACAGAAAGAGAATGCAGAAGGCAAGATAATGAAGAACTCCATGCCCTATTTCCCTAATCAACTGTCTCTGGCCTCAATGTGTCCATCACTTTGCCTCGGTTACCGTTATGAAAAGAGGAAATGACCAAGAAAGCAATTTGGCAAACCTACTACAAAAACCTTCATCAGACAAAGACATAATTAGATGGAAATGATTTAGCTGTTGTGAATACAAGCATACACGTTTTTGAGAAATATGAGCATGACAGGCCTAAGAGTACTTTTAAACATGCTGTACAGTGAGGAAGCGTGCAAGCCAGCCACTCTTATGGCTGACGCTTAAACAGCATCTACAGGGACGGCAGATGTTCTGGGTTACACAAACCACAAACTTGACGAACACGCCGCAGTGTTTAATTCTCAAATCTGATTGGGTAGAAGATGTTGATTTCTTTTTTTTTTTTATAACATCAGGGCTCTGAGAGCTGAAACTCAAACCACAGGTTTATTTTTAATTTGCTCATTTGTTTTAGGTGACAGATATATCGTTGGTGAGTGCTCAATGTAATTAAATTTTACAATTAATAAACAAGTTAAAGATAAAATAATAATCGCTGCTATGTTCAAGCATTCAAAAAAAAAAGATGTTTATCTCCAGAAGGCTTTCTCTGTAAAAACTGAAAGCCTTAATTAAGAAAAAAAAAAAAAAAAAAACAGGCTGATGAGGGAGTGACTGATAAAATAACAGCAGAAAGCAAAGCCAGGTCGTCAGAGTGTAAACCCTGCCCTGATTTCCTAGCGCTCCTGGAGAGAGTTAAACAAGCAGCTCTGAGGTTCAATACACTTTTCTCTTTTCCAACTGAGCCAAGCACAGTAAGTGCATTTTGTCCTAAAAATATAAATAAAAGCATTTGGATTACATCAAATCTGCTTCAGCTTAAAAACAACACTGCTGGTAGTGACTCAGCTGGTTACATTTCTATTTACACAGGTTTAAAAAAAAAAAAAAAACTCTTACATGCTCTCGCAGAAGCGGGTCAGAGTACTCGGTTTCTCTTGATTACGTCTCTGTCGAAACCATCGCTGGATTGTCCTTACGTCCCAGTCCAGTTGCTTTGACAAGCCCTCTAACCTCTTCTCATCAGGATGCTGAGAGATGACAAACATTTCATTATTATGTTTTAGTATTGATTAAACCTCAACGTAACATACTGTACACACATGCACACACTCACACACATGTGTTTATATATGTTTATTAAAATAGTATACGTGTCTGTGTGTGTGTGTGTGTGCGTGCATAAACAGTATATATAGATATAGATATATAGATATATAGATATAGATATATAGATATAGATATATAGATTTATTTATTTATTTATTTATTTATTTATTTATTTATTAAAAAATGTTTTTGTTTTGTTTATTTATTAAAAAATTTTTTTGTTTTGTTTATTTAAATCGATTGATTGCAAGGAAAAAGCTGTTATAGCGTGTATGTAAGCTACCACTATGTACTGCAGGGTCATTGCATGCACAAAACAAACAAAACGTAGGAAGAAGAGGAGATGCCTGAGATAGATGCGTGTAAATTCAATTCATAAAATGGAAGAACGCTGACACTTTCACGGTTGTCAGCAGAAAGTGAGCCGGTTTGCTGTGATGCGTGACATTTAGTTGCCTCTTCAGACAGAGAGCTGTATCGTCAGTGATTTAAACTGATCGATGCTGATTGATATAAAGCAAATATGTGCGTGTATACAGCACAACTCAAAAGTTAAGAGGTGCTGTGTTTAACGTGTTATTCTGTGATGTTGATTGGGGGGGGGGGGGTATTCATTGACTGACTGTTACAGGTAGACTGTTTTGTTTTTTTCTTTTTTTTTTCTCGTCTTTTTGTCTGTCCTGTATGGAAAAGTCATCAGTCATTAAAAACATCAAATGTTAAACCCATTATGAGGGTTCACATCACTTTTTAAAAACATGCAGAGTCTGTTTAAATGAGAAGCACATGATGTGAAGCAAGCAGGCAAACCTCGATCTACAGATAACATCAAGCCTAGTTCATAACTGTACACCATAACCACGTTCAGCCGTAACCTACAGCAAAGTCGTGTGTGTTTTTTGGGGGGCGGGTGGAAGAGAAACATCACTTCACCTCCTCGAACATAACAGTCTCAGGATGCCCGCGCTTCCTGTTATTGTTACGTTTTGTATAGATGTTCCGGTGAGCTTTACAAAGAACCGAGAGGACAAGGTCTACGTAAAAGTGCCTTACAAGTAAAATTGCACCAGTTTCAATCGAAACCATTCTAAAGTGGATGATGTGAAGTAATGTAGGCGGTTACTGGAGTTAAATTTTTCATAGATATCATAATTTGAATGTATTGTTACTGTTTCTTTAAGGATGCTTTGCTTTAAGGAAATAAACGTTTAGTTTAGCTCTATACAAATGGCATTTCTTTCACATGTACTGTGTAAAATTTATTAAAGCGACTGAATATATTAGCAGTATATTGACTCAGCGGAATGTATTTGCAAGTACGCACTGGTACAGTCAGTTAATGTAGCAGAAGCTATATTTATATGGACAGTATTTCTTCAATCCGATTGAAGTCATTCCAACTCAAAGAATTTAGTCAGAACATAACATTTTGTGGACGTATAGAAAGTCGATCTGTCCGCTGTGAAGCGTTTAATCTGTTGGGAATATAACAGAAGAGGTTCAGCTAGGTTAGCCTTCTCATATTTTCTGACAAATCCCACCTTCAACATTATGATTGGTTACAAAAATTTAGTCTCATTTACACTACCGCTCAAAAATTTGGGATCACATTCTAACCCCATGGTCATTCCTGATTTTTATTTCTTTCTACATTGTAAAACAATGCTGAAGGCGTCCCAAAATATGCAGTAAACATTTGATATTGAGATGCATCTGCTACTTATGCTCTGTAAAGTCTTCATAACGGCTCTAATCTCAGGTGTTGTTTTGTTAATTGGTGATTTCTGAGGATGATGACTCTAAATGAACTCTGCAGCACACATGAGTTTTGGTCTTACTTTCCTGGGATGGTCTTCATGAGAGCCAGTTTCATCATGGTGCTTGATGGGTTTTCCAAACGCACTTGACGATACTGTTCTATTCCAGAAAGGCTGACCTCAATGTCTTAAAATAACAAGTGGTTGTCGTTGTTGCTACATAATTATCTAATTCCATGTGTTATTTCCTAGTTTTGAAATCCTCAGTATTGTTGTAGAATGTAGAAGGAAAATAACTAAAACAAAGAAATCCCAAACTGTTAAGCGATAGTTAGATGGTTAGGGTAGACACTTTATTACATGTATAATAGTTAGCCAGTCTCTTCCTTCATCCAGTCACCTTCCTCAGCCGGAGGTCTAATGAATGAAAGTAAAGACTAGTGGGAGAGGGGCGTTCTCATGGAGCTAACCAATCAGGAATGCATGAAAAATTTAACTCGTGAAAACTCAAGTCACCTAATGTCCTCACGTGGGGCAAAAAGAATATATTTATTCGAAAATAATGAAAATTCACTTGGATTTTTTAAATTAGGATTTTTTTTTTTTTTGTCTGATTGGGTGATTATTCCCAATTATTAGTGGAATATTAGGATCTGATGTTCAATAAACAACCTTTTTTTTTTTTTCCTGTTTAGTTGTAGTGTTGTTGGTTTTGTCAATGTTTTATGGTTTGTCTTGTGCTTTGTTTCATATTTTCTTTGCTTTTGTCTGTATTTTTTTTTTCAGCATTCCCTGTTATTTATTTCTATGTAGTTTACTGACGTTTCATTGCATTTTCGTGGTTGCCGTAATGTGCTTGGCCCCTACATCCCAGCGTAAATAGCTTTAAATTCAAACCACACCACACTTATTAACCACAAAATAGTGAGCTCTTTGACACACAGATTTCCTCCACTCTTCAGAAATCCGTTGCTTTTGGGACTGTGGAACCAATGACGTCAGGATTATTTATTGCTCTGTAAAGTTTGCTAGAGATGCTGGACAGATGTGCTGATGAACACAAACCTGCAGTGAACAAGACTGTTCTTTGTTTCCAGGTTTTGTAATATAAGGCTCTGTGTGGGTGCAGAGCAAATGGCAGTTAGTACCTTGTAATGCTAAGGTCACACTCATTAAACACCTTATTAGGGACACTTGTAAACGTCCTCATTCGTGCAATTACCTAATTAGCCAATCGTATGGCAGGAGCCCAGGGTGTAAGGGCATGCAGATGCAGGAATGTTCACGTCAGCCATCGGAATGGGGAGGAAAATATTCTCTTTTAAATGTTGTTATGAAAGGGGCTAGTTTGTTTCTGCTTAGCATGGTGCAATAAAGACAGCAGACAGAAACGCCAACGAGTTGTCTAGGAGAAAGGCCAGAACAGAATAATCAGACTGGTTCTAGCTAACAAAGGGTGCAATAACTCGGGCAACCACTCTGTACAATTGTGGTGAGCAGAAAAGCATGCCAAACCTTGAGGTGAAAGGGTTACGTCATCAGAAGACCACAACGGGTTTCACTTCCGTCAGCCGAGAACAGAACGCTGAGGCTGCAGTGGACACGAGCTCAGATTTCTGCTGAGGACCCAGCATGACTTTTTAACACTTACTTTCTTGGAATACCAATCATCAATGTCCTGAATGCCTCAGACTATCCGAGGGTTAGTTTAGTAGGGACCGGAATGATACAATTCTGTATCAAGATTTTATAAATATCCTAATTCAATATTGCTTCTTTTTCTGATTTAGTTTAAGACCCTGAACCCTTAAAATGGTCACTCAATTTTTATAACTTAGATTTATTTGTCAGATTTACAACTAAACTGAATGAGTTAATAAATATAGCTCATTCCTTATAGCGCAAGTTTTCTCACTTGAATACCAAAGGCTGCATTTGCACAATACAAACTAACTTTAAATCCAAGAGTTTAACATTTTACTTCAAATTGGATTAAATAAATAGCTACATTTTAACTGAGCAGCATGAAAATACAAAAAAAAAATTTTTTCTCTTTCCTTTATTTCTGTAGACTAATGCTGCTAAAAAATCCTTAGTGAATGAATGTGAACATTACCAAGAATGGATTTCTATTCACTCAGTCTGTTTTTCTTAGTGCAGAGTCCAACCGAGTACTTAAAAAAAAAAAAAAAAAAAAAAAAAATAAACAAATTATTTCTAATTATTAATGCTAGATGATTTCCTTCCACAGTCCAAAGGCATGCAGCTTGGGCTAATTGCCACTTCCAAATTGCACATAGTGTGTGTGTGTGTGCTCGTGCATGATTGTGCCTTGCGATGGATTGGCACTCCATCCAGGATGTATCCCGCCTAGTGCCCCGAGTCCTCTGGGACAGTCTCCAGGCTTCCTGAGACATTACAAAAAAGAAAAAACAAACTAGTGGACACGAATATTTACTGCATTTATTTTTTTTATTATATATTAAGCATAAGCATTGCTGATTACGTAAATACCCAGCTCAGTGTGTTGGAAATGTGGGAGGATCAGACTGACGTCAGCGCCACCCCTGTGGTAACTGTGTATATTTACAAGGAGCTTTAACAGACGAGCTATTATTCTAGGTGGAGTTCAAATTGAACAGGAACTAACTGAAAGCGCAAAACTGATGGTTTTTGCTCTAAAGATATTTCTTTTAATGGTGTTTATAGCAAGCTTCATTGATATAAACAAAAGTCAGCCAGATGAGTAAAATGAGAGAACAGTGAAGGTACTGGATTTTACATTATTGCATATCGCCCGTATGCACTAATTGTCGGTTTTCGAATGTTTATTGTTACAAGGATATGCTTAAGTTAACTTGCCATCGTAAATCACCCTCATGTTTATGCCGCAGTGTGCATGCCTGCTTGGAAAAGATATTGTCTGAGTTCCTCCTACATGATTGTAAGGAGAACCCAGTCAGCACTTCCATCAGCTGGGGTCTGGTGTAACCTCAACTTAAGTCACATATTATACTTCTGTTTAAACATGCTTTGCATAAGTATTAGAATCCAGTATCCAGAATGTGTCTTGTCCAGTGTAAACATCGCTCAGATCATGCCTTCTGGGCTGCTTTATTTTCTTTTTCTTTGGGAGTGAATTATTTGTTTCGAAATTAAATTTGTTTAGAAATAATTATGGCGGATGACGAGAGATACTGCTTAGTTACAAGTTATACTCTTGAAGTTGTATTGTTTAAATGCTGCACAATTAGTGATGCTCCGATTGATCGGCCACTGATCACGATCGGCCGATATTGGCTAAAAATAGCTTGATCGGCGAACCCCAAAAGCGCAGATCAAAAAAGCCGATCACTAGACGGAAATTACTTACGCGACTTTTTCACACGTGCATGCACGGTGCACAGGTAAACAACTGCACAGCAGGGCGGAGCTTACCAGTGGCAACATGAGTTCTCCCGTCTGGAAGTTTTTCAAAGTGTCCGATAAAGACGTAAAGTTAGC
>JAQMYG010000035.1:20116452-20132663 GCA_030014215.1 Clariallabes teugelsi | reverse complement strand
TAAATGTCGGAGTGTGTAGTGACTGACAGGGAGGGCCTATACCGGCTTTTTCATGTGCACTAGTGTGGTGTAGTGTGTGTGTGTGTATCTCGTTCTGCCGCTCACTAATGCAATGCGGATGTGACACCGCCAGCTTTCACCACTTTTGCTTTCTACAATACAGCGCATTACTCGAGCAATGCGGAAATCTTATACCTCGGTTTGTTTCCAATTTCAAACTTCTTCTTGTGACACCGTGACTGCAAATGCCATGATTTTACAGCTGGACAGGTAAAAGTCTGCCCCAGGGCTTCTTCTTCACCCCGACTGTGGCTTCACTCCACAGGTATGAAGTCCTCTAAAGTAGAGGATTCCATGTTTACAGGCAGAAGTAAATTAGTAAGATGTGATTAATATCAGTGTGTAAACTACCATATCACTATTCACTTGTAGTTATCATATTATTACACTAAACTATATCCATAATCTGCTGCTGATATTATCAGGGCATTATTGAATCTCCCCTAAAACTCGTAGAACTCGCACCTGTCATGTCAGTCATCATCTAGAGTGGATATCATCATCATCATCATCATCATTATTATTATTATTAATATTGGCTGCTTTGTGGTTGGCACTGTTGCTTTGCATCTTCAGGGTCTGGGTTCAATTCCCTCCTCTGGTTTGTGTGCATGAAGTTTGCTTGTTCTCCTCCAGGAAACCAACTGCGGTTGAAAAAATGGGAAAAAATAAAATGGTAATCGGCATTGATCTTCACTTCACTGAGGTTTCCTGTATGGATGTATTATTATTATTATTATTATTATTATTATAGTGTTGTCAGTTTAGGTGCCATTTCATTCACTTTCAGTCACTTTTTGTTGATGGCCTAGTGACAGTTTTCTCCTCGACACATCCTCTGTTGAATGATGCTCGCACTCCACATCCTGATCATCACTTAAATGATGATGAGTTAAATGTGTTTCGTCACATGGCACTTTGCTGATCTTCCAAACTATTAAATGACAATTTAACTTAATTCCCTTAGTCATACCTAATTGAAAGCCAAAACACGGAAAAACCAAACACGCTTTTTATGGCGCAGTGCCATTAGATAAAGCTGGACACAGTAGACGAGCAGTGTTCGAGTCCTATCATCATATCAGCTGATAAGCAGGAGCGCTGCTCAACAGCTCCTGTGCACTTCATCTGCACTATTTTCCTAATCAGGACTGCATTCAGGATCTCGCTCCTTATCTGTCAGCAGCAGTTGGCGTGTGTGTGTATGTGAGTGGTGGAACACATATTCACTCTGTTCATAGTGTTTGTAAACAGACCTCCTCTATGGATGATGTATACAGTGATTCAAATGAGAAGTTGTCTGCTGGAAGCTGAAATGTGTTAGAACAAGCAGCGGTCACACCGAGGTACAAAGCGTGCATCAGGAATAAAATGTAGGACAGCTGTAACATGCGTGAGGGAAAAGTTGGTTGTCAGACAGACTGAGATCAAAACACAAATTGAGAAAGTCTCTGACTGACAAACTCATGTTAGAAGAAAAGTCAGTACACAGGATAATAAACAAAACACAAACTAAGAAAACCAGGAAACTCGACTTCCCTCTTGGAATTGCTGAATAAACATGAACCACTTCACAAGAAGTCTAAATGAGGTCATTTGTGGAATAAGTTTACGAGTCAGACAACGAAGAACAGGATACCGTGGCCAGTAAGGACATTATCATTTTCAAAGTAGAATCCAGGATGCAGAGTCATTGTGTCCAGGGTGGATATGCTAACCCCATTACACAGACATAAAAAATAAGACAACATGTTGACAGCTTAGCTTTGTCTGCTTTTCTTTGCAGTCGTTCAAACCACAGTGCTGATGAGTGCGTTATTCTGATTGGTCAGAAGGTGTTGATTTATTTTTTCGATAACACCTGCTTAGACACTTTCTCATTCGAATACATTACAAGTTATAAAATAAGAGCAGACACAGAGACTTGTATGGTGGAAATGCCACATTATTGCCACAGATTGTTTCAGATTGGAAGGAGTCATCAGTGACAGTTCTGTGTAACAGTTGGAGGTTAAGCTGTAAGTGCTCCTGACTGGGGAGAATCTTCAAGATAGCTGGAGTTGTGATGTATTTTTAAAATAACAAGCTGCACTTTGTGTCTTATTAACTTGTTTCTCTGGAAGTTATTAAATTAACTAAATGTATGGAATAAAGGTGAGTCAAAAATGATCTGCTCTCCGGTAGTATTAAAACTTCTCATAGCTGCACTTCACTTATTGTACTTCACTGCTGTGCAGGTGTGAACATGTTGCATGGGTTCATTTGTAACTGCTGATTACAAACATCTGCACACTTTTGCCCACACTGTAGACACTTTGCAAAAACTTCATTTTGAGGTGTTTAAGCATCCTTCCTATAGTCTTAATATTTCTCCATGTAACTTTCACCTGTTTCATGACAGCAGTGCATTCGCAGCTCAAGTTTGCTGACAGATGGATAAAGTGTATTAAAAAAAATTATGGTTGACAAAATGTTGATTATGTTGAAAAATAATGTATTTGTCTTTTCCACAAAGTTAATTAAACTAAATTCTGTAGCCAGAGTGCGGATAATTTTTGACTCACCCTCGAATTATGTGTCATTCTTTAATTACCAAAATAATAATAATAATAATAAAAAAGCACAATTCTGTTGTTTTTACTTGCTATGCATGTGTGTGTTTTTTAATCCCAGCCTTTGCTGTGATGTTTTATTATTTTTTAAACATTTAACCCATGCACAGGGATCATTCCTACTCTATGACTGCTTAAATGTGCTTTCACCTGTTTTGAATACCTACAGTATATGGTACTATTTAGCTTACTGCATAAGTTTGACATGCACATGTACTATTAACTTCTTTCATTTGTTGTTTGTAGGCAGTGGAGCCACAGCGGTAGTCCAGGCTGCTCTCTGTCTCCCTCGACAAGAACGGGTGGCCATCAAGAGGATCAACCTAGAGAAATGCCAGACCAGCATGGAGGAACTACTGGTAAGACTGGGAAAAAAAACAAAACGATTTACTTTCTTTACAGGCTTGAGAGATGCATATTCGATGTTGCAGATGTCCGCTTCTTCACTAGGAAGAAATTAATCAAATTTAACAGACTACATTCTGTATGATGGCTATCTGCCAGGAGCTTAAGATTGATGATTCAATTGATTCATATTTTGGTCTTTTCTGCATTGCAGAGAGTTCTACAGGAGGAAAATCTATTTATTTCTAGTCTTGAGACAGAATGTACCAGTTGTTAGTCAAAGCACATAAACCATATAAATAATGCTATCACATACCTGAGTAGATTAATCAGTGTTATTCATTTTGGAATCTGATGAGTGATGCTTTCGATAAATGAACGCTCTGCAGCAGAATCATGGTTTAGGAAAAGACAGTAAGCTTCTATTGTTTGCAACTCAACAGATGTTAATTTATGCTGAAACACAATAACTAGTTTGTTTTATGCTTGGTGATTAATTATATACTACTTTGTTTTATGAAAAAGCATAAAAAAGACTCTTGAAAGGAGTTTTTTTGTGTGGCAGATCTCAAGAGCATAAGCAATGGACTAGAAATAAACACAACATGCTTTTATTCACTATGTCAATGAAAGCGTATTTGTAAAGCAGAAATGTTACAATGATTTAAATAATGAGTTTTCTTTTTTTATCTTAATGTAGAAAGAAATCCAAGCCATGAGCCAGTGCAACCATCCGAATGTAGTGACATATTATACCTCATTTGTGGTGAAGGATGAGCTTTGGTTGGTTATGAAACTACTGAGTGGAGGTAAGATACACATTCAATGTTGCATATAGTCTTAATCTAGTCAAGATTTCAATAATCTACAAGGCCAAATACTTGCACATTACTTCTCAGGAGTTTCCCCCCCCCCCCCAATTTCACAAAGTGCCAGTGAACTCAGATAAGCCACGATAAAAGGATTTTTTTTTGCAATTGATATCACCTTTATTATATACAAAATATGTATGAAAGCACATAAATCCAAATACCTTTTGTATAGTATCCTAGAGCATACCTGCGGGAAAGTTTAAAGTGCTCTGTACTGTTTAGGAGACCTAACTGTCAGCCCTGATTGCAATCAACAGTGAAACAGCTGCTCATATAATCCACGCTACCAGAGGTGATATTATTACCTCTGCACTTACTGAAAACATTCCCATTCACTGGAGCTTCTTGGCAATAGAGATGCACTATTCAGGTGAACCTGGTAATTTATAGGGGTATTTTTAGAACAAAGCCTTCGCAAATGCCCTGCTGGGGGCTTGTTTTATACAACATTACCTTGCCATGATATCTAGTGGAATTCTTCTCAACATATTTTTGCAAACGAGAATTTCAACTTAACATTGGCGCATGCTCCAGTGATTATCGCTAAAATAAAACAAGAGGTGGTCCGCCTGACCTATGAATTTCGAATGCTTTGCCCCCTCTCCCTTTCTCTACATTTCACATATTATTATAACTTCTAGTCTTGAATTTTATTGCATGGAAAATACACTGACACCCTCAAAGTAAATGGAGAATGTCCTAAGTCTACTAATGTATATTTGATTTAGCTGAGGGTCATTTTAGGTTATAAAGATGAAATACAGTACGCCTATAATGCAATATCAAATATAACCCTTTACAAACAATGTTAACGCTGATAAGTGATACAACATGCTGTTTTTTCCCTCTTCTGCGCTGATCCGAACTCAGACGTGTTCTAATATATTAAACTGCAGCAGTATCAACACAGAAAATGTGCTTATGTTTCCATCAAGAGACTTGATTTGTTTAGAACTTTATTGAAAATGTACAGTGATGTTTTTTTTTTTTTACAGTTTATTGCACATTACTGCAGAATCCACCATCCTGCTGACTTTTCCCAAATGCCATTGCTGGCAAGCATTTCCCATCTGCACAGCTGGCAGTATAATCAGGCCCTCCACTGCATTCTGTAAACTTATAAAATGTTGGACATGCCACTGTAGTTTGATTCAAATAGTTAATATGGTTTTTAAATTGATCATTTGAAAGCAAGGGAATTTAATATAAAAAAGGTCACATAAGCCTACCCTATATGTGTGTGTGTGTGCCTTCAGGATCAGTATTGGACATTATAAAGCACACATGTAGCAAAGGAGAGCACAAAAATGGCGTATTGGATGAAGCCACGATAGCTACTATTTTAAAAGAGGTCTTAGAGGGTCTTGATTATCTGCACAGAAATGGACAAATTCACAGGTAGGAAAATCCTAAAACATTGTCCTCTTTTGATGACGGTCAATTAAAAATGCAAAATAAGAGCAAATGTCCATTCAGTTCCTAGTTTATTTAGTACACCTCCCTTGTACCAACACTACTTGGTTATTTAACAGATTTTACAATTAGTGGTTTAGTGAGCACATTTATCAGCCCTACAAGAGATTACAATAGAGCTGATATTATTTTGTTAGTTGATGATTCTCAGCTATGACATTGATGAAGTGCTAAACAGTTAACTAAAACTGTGCATGGAAAAAAGAAAAGCGTTAGTCCTTGTGGGTGAATCCAGCACTGAAATAGTATCTGACTCAAAAATTATGATTGAAAGATTTAAAGCTTAATTTGTCATTTGAAATCTGATCATTGGAGATCCTGTGGTGTTGCCTTTTTTAAAGCACATGGTAAAGGGAGGAGTGAAAAATTTTTACATAGAGAAAAAAATCCAGTCCTTACAGAGTGACCTATATGGTATATGTACCTGATAAAGCAACCTGTGAGTGTAGCTAATAAACTGGAACTGAACATATACACCATATTATATTGGAAAAATAATTAAGAGACATCTCTTGTGTCATGAAGTCACAGAGAAATTAACAAACGATATGTCCTTAATGTTTGACCTTAGGGATGTGAAAGCTGGGAACATCCTGTTGGGAGAGGACGGCTCAGTGCAAATAGCAGGTTCGTTTCACACTACATCACCTTAAAATACCAGAGGGTTTATGTTCAATTCCTTGCAATATAATATTTTGCATAATTATGACAAGGGGCATCAAAATGCATGATGAAATGCATTTGAAATTTAGTCTTTTGGTAAAAAAGAGCCATCCCATTGCATCATGTAAAATATGTATTTTCCTGTGCAGAAGTGTGCTTAAAATCATCTCACACTTTAGTTCGTAGAATCAGATTTAGTATATGCTTAAATATATGTTTTCGAAGACTTGTGGCATGCTGTATGGTCAAGTAGCAAACCTAATCCTATTTAAAATGTTATTTCGTGAAATGCACCAATTAAGACAGGATTAAAGGATTTCTGGAACCGTAAAGGATTTTTTTTTATAGCTCTGCATTAATTAAACTTCCTTAGCTGTGAAATGCTGCAGTAATTAGTTTGGTGAGACAGCCCGCACATAGCCAACATGCTATTTCGGGTTTTTATGAATGAGATTCATGTTACTTTAGCTTAAAGCCTCAAAGATTATATCAGTTATATTTAGTAGTAGTATTAGTAGTATGTAATTATTTGTCGCATGTACTTTACAGCACAGTGAAATACCTTTTCGCATAATTAGGAAACTGGGGTCAGAGCGCAGGGGCAGCCAGCTTACAGCACACCTGGAGCAGATAGGGTTAAGGGCCTCGCTCAAGGGCTCAACAGTGGCAACTTGGCGGTGCTGGGGCTCAAACCCCCGAACTTCCGATCAGTAACCCACAGCCTTAACCGATTGAGCCACCACTGATCCTGCATTTATTTATGCAGAATGAGTTAATAAACCATTGTTCTATGCTTTTTATCGAATTCTGTTAATTATCAGTAAGATCATTTAAACATTTTTCATGCTATTACTTTTTGTCCTAATACTTCCATAATTCTAGTCTATTCCTATACTGTACCTTTCTGAGCTAGAGAGAAGATAAAAGCAGAAAAGTAAATGTTTTATGCACGCGTGGCTATGACAGAGAGTATGTCCTGCAAAAAGAGGTTTGAAACTGAATCTGACTAACTGATGGGCATTGTTTTCATCCTGATAAGTAAAGTGGAAAATATAGAGCAGGCATATTGATTTTATTTTATATAACCAATGCTGACCTTGTTTACTATTGACTAATTTTCAGCATGCAAACTGGGGAAAGTGGGCTTTACATACGGTTCATGTAGTGGGTAATAGCATCAGACAGAAACAGCCCTTGTTGACTGACAGTTGTCTACTTTATATGAAAAATATCTTATCTTATATATTTAAAATTTAAGCCTAAATCCAATCTCAGTAGCTGTGAAAGAAAATGATGAACAGTGAGTCCTCATGATGAAATCCTTTAAACGGTATACCAGTTTTCTCCCTAACTTCTAATTTGGTCATGTCCAGTTCCCACCTGTCTAATAGTTAGAGCTCTCCTCCATCAGTGACAGCTACCAACCAGGTCACCAGCTACATCTTTTCAAACTGCTGCTCATGCACTTTTACCGTTAGGGGCAGTATCAATCCAAAGCACTGTCAGCCCCCTTTTTCTTCCGTGAACTCACAGACGCTCTGACTGGCCAGTGTCGCTATGATTGATGTGCGAGGGGGATGTGAGAGTCTTCTCTCTCTAGGCTCCGGGCTATGGCTTGCAATTCTTGGGTGATGCATGGTAGTATTACCCAGGAATTGAGCTCACTTTTTTCTGGATGATAGGATGAATGCATTTCCGTTACGCCACTCGGGATCACTAAACGGTTTATATTTATTAGAGAAAATTGTGTCAGCACGGGATCAGTGAGGGGATTTGCATGCATGCAAGAATATCTCAAATAATCTAAATCCCTGTAGAATGTTTAATACAGAGATTCATACATATTATACTTGTGCCTATTAGATACATTCAAATGTAGTGTAAAAAAACAAAGTGGAACCTTTATAATGCTGTTGCACATTTATTTATCTAGTCTGGTTGATTCTACATTTTGTGTTTATTCTGCTGCCAAATACAGCTTATACTGGTTTAGGAAAACTATGAACTACTGAATTATGACAGATTCAGCTATTCTGGTTAAACGCGTGAATAATTCTCGCTGCAGACTTTGGTGTGAGTGCATTTCTGTCGACTGGAGGAGATGTAACCAGGCATAAAGTTAGGAAAACCTTTGTTGGAACTCCATGTTGGATGGCACCAGAAGTGATGGAACAGGTAGGATTGTTTACAAAATGAAAATTTGTTGTGTATAGTAACAGCCTGCCTCCAGCTTGCCTGCGGTCTAAGAGACAGGGACCACTCAGGAATGTCTGCCAGTTATGGTAAAAAGTGTTACTAGACCAGATGTGTTTTTTTTTTTTTTATAGAATTTTGCATCACACATATTCAGGTTTAATGTTTTGACATTGATGCACTGATTTTGACGCAGTACTCAGTACACTCAGTCGATTTCCGTTACCTATATGGGCCTCTATTTCCTGTAGGTACGAGGTTATGATTTCAAAGCTGACATTTGGAGTTTCGGGATCACTGCCATAGAGCTGGCCACAGGATCTGCACCCTATCATCGATACCCGCCTATGAAGGTAAGCGGGTATTATTTCCTGTTTTCAGTACCGAGTAGAAAATAGAAGTCAAACAACCAAAAATAGACTTGGATTATTTTTCTATGTAAATACAATTCTTTGTAAGCTTGACTAGACTGTGATTATATTTAGGAAATCAGGGAAATAATTGAGGCAAGTCTGACGTAGAAGGTTATGCTATGTTGTAAACACTCTGGACATTTCCTTAAGCAAGCATTACTAAGACTGACGCTGCAGTGCTGCGACGCCGTTTACGATACAAAGCATTTTCTTGTACATTTTGCATAGTCAAATGTCTAATGCCGACATATTGTCTGTAATTGTGGTGCAATTAGTCTTTGACCAGCTGTTAATTATGACTCTGCTTTCCTCATCATATTGTGTAGGTCTTAATGCTGACACTGCAGAATGACCCTCCGACCTTAGAGACAGAAGTGGAGGATAAAGAGATGCTCAAGAAATATGGGAAATCTTTAAGAAAACTAATAACTCTGTGCCTTCAAAAGGACCCGACTAAGAGGTACATTAGAATATTTACCTATTTAGAAAACTAGATGGTAGCTATAGCACATTTCTTTGAAGGTTTATTGGATAATTTAAATTTTTCAGCATGTTATGTTTTTTTTTTTTTTTTCTGTGAGCATCTCTCTGGGCTTCCTTTTTGCACCATATGTTCAGTCACCATCAATAAACCGATTTAGTGTTATAAAGCTCCCTGTAGAAAAACTCAATTATGGTCAAATTGATATAAATGAGTTCATGCCAGTAGTTATACCAAAGGCTTCCTCTAAAATACGTTCTTTGCATATCTAATTGTGCAATATATTCACTAGTGGTATGCACAGGACCTTACCTTAATTACCTGTTCTGGTTAATGCAGGAAATATCAGTTTATTTTAAGCATGCCCGTGACATGTTTATATACTCAAGCACTTTTTTTTCCACATCTCCACAGGCCGACTGCGGCAGAACTTTTGAAATGTAAATTCTTCCAAAAAGCCAAGGTACAGTATTATTTATTTATTTTGCATGAAGACAGCTGAACTTTTGTTGTGCACAAGTTGTAAAGTTTATTTATTTAATTTCTTATTTAGTTATTTATCTATGTATCTGTTTTTTTTTGTTTTTTTTTTTTGCTTTACTGTGACAGAACCGGGAATACTTGATTGAAAAGCTGCTCTGTAAAGGACCAAATATAAGCCAAAGAGCTAAAAAGGTATTTCATTTTCATTACACATTGCTCTGAGCCACTATGGCCATCACAGCGCACCTTTTACTGACTTGCTGCGGTATGTGAGGATTGGTCAGTGTGGTTCTATGTTTTTAGCAATACTGCCACTACACATTGCTGCTTTTTTCCACGAGGTGTAAACACTCTAGTTACAGAGACAGAAGAAAGACTCCTTTGAGCGTTTCCATTCTGGTCTTTCGGTGGTGTTCAGGTACACGCCTGCCATGCGATTACAGCCGTTTATGGCTATTAAAGATATAATATATACTGTATACCAAACATTTAATCAACAATATAGGTTTTTATTTCTTGGGCTGAACTTTGCAGTCGATAAATATTGACTTGGTGGATTGAGGTAAACTTTTATTTAAAGCTGAATATACAGTATTACTTGGAAACACATAAAAGTAATAAAACTCGCAGTGTCCTCTACAGATCTCACACACGGCATATCAAGAAGGTTGCGATCAAGCAGCGTTAATATCACATCATTCGGAAACTTACTAGCAGTCTCGACCACTTTCACACATTATAAGATAAAAATATTTAGGGTTAACCCTGTTAAAGGTCTCTGTGAGACCGTGGGTTTAGTGAGAATGAAACACTCATATAAGCAAACATAATAAAAAGATCAGTATTTTTTACTTTTGTGATTAACTTTTTGTGAGTAGAAAAATGTGCACAATGTGCGATGGTAGTGGGTGTTGTTTTATATGGGTACATCCAGTAATCATAGTTATAAACCAAGGCGCAGCCAGGCGGTGTCGTCAGAGGAATATTCATAATCAAAGGGTTGAACAAGAGAGGGTCAAGACACTAAACACAACACAGAAATATAAAGCGTGAAACAAAACAACCTACAAGTCTCTGTGTTGAAATGCAGAAAAGAAGGGACAAACTAATTAAAGCATAATCACAGAGCAGGTGATGAAATAAAGGAGACAGGAATGAAATAAAGGCACGTGGCAATGTAGAGAAAAAGCTCATGTAGACAGCTCAAAGCTAATCGTGAGGATTTATTGTGCCTGGAAACAGGCCATGCACTGAGGGGCGAGTTCATGACGTTGTCCTTGGAATCAGTATCATTGCCACAAAAGACAACACTAATACAGTATATTTAATCACCATATACTCTAATTAACAAAATAACACTTAGAAATAATGCATCATTTTATTTGGATTATTTCCCATTGCTTTATTTCTGCAGTCTAAATGAATTTATCTTCATATTGATCTGATTGAGGGCCTGTAGCTTCTCATTATGGATGATGAGGCATTTTCCAGCATCTGTGTTTTCCTTGTTGTGCAGTCAGTGCTGAGGGAACAAATGCACAGCTGTAACTGCAAATCATTTTTATTCATTCATTCATTTTCCATACCGCTTATCCTGTGTGGGTCTGTGGGCGGCCTGGAGCACAATTCAGAAAGCTCAGGGCACAAGCTGGAGGAACTCGGACTGGCGCGTGCACGCACACACACGCACACACACACACACACACACACACACACACACACACACACACAATCATACACTTTCAGAAATTTGGAGACAACATTCAGACTACAGTGCATGTGCTTGGACACAAAGCCCCCATGCCTGGAATTATAAAGCAACGGTGCTATTCACGGAGCCACTGTGACCCTGCTCATCATTTTGTTAATTAAAGAGAAGAATTAAAGAGATGAAAGTAATCTAGCAAATACTACTAGTAATAATAATAATTCCGTGAATCAATTAAAGAGAATATAGAATTTCTATTTAGAGATGAGACATGGTTACCAGTAATTGCATCAAGTCTTGCATGGGCATGAATAAATGAATGAGTTCATCTGTGACTCAGAGACAACCTACCTTGCAGAAAAAGCGATGACTTTCTTCCCTTTTGGGTCATTTGACCTTTTGCATGGTCTATTTTAAGTGCTAACAGACAGTTGCACCACTGCCAACACTTGTGTCCATTTCCATAGATTGTGTAGCCTTTGTATCCGTTTGTCAGCGAACAAATGAAATCAGGTAGGGAGCATGCGTAAGCAGAAAACATCACCCATGCAGAAAGAACGCACTGTTAACTCGTGCATTCAGGGGATTGTAACGTATCCAGGCCCCGACAGGAGACAAAGACAAATGGGGTTTAATGTGGCTGCTTAGGCAACTGAGCGCACCACTTAAACACAACCATTTGCATGCTAGGCTGCTTTTTACTCACAGGCTAACTGAGTGTGAGATCAGACTGAGATCACAATTTTCTCCATCTGCCTTCATCCTTAAAAAAAAAAAAAAAGAAAGAACAGAGCGCACATCAGAGGGAATGAATGATCGGGAAGTAACATGGATGAAAGGTGTCTGGCTACGAACCTGTAGCTGTCTCCATGTATTAACAGGAAAGCGTAACTTTTATAGCAAGATTATATAAGGGATTTTTGTGTTATGTATCTCTATTTGAATAGAAAGTAAAATTATCTTGATAGTATATACTTAAAATCTCAGCATGAATAATACACCTGTACTACAGGACTAAAAGCTTCATAATTACCACACCACTTTATTATTGCTTTTCCACTGTAAGGATTCACAATGGCTTTCATCTTGCCTCTGGAGGGCTTTGCAGAGCTGTCCCTGCATTTGGTAATCGATTACAGTCAGCGAATTAGCATCAGCATAGAATAAAAAAGCAGAAGGCTTTTATACAGTGACATCCGGTGGGGTTGGGAAGAGCCTTTGAATCTTTCAGACAGCAGTTGCAGTCATTCTGATCTTAGTATTCAGGGATGGGAACCTCTGGGAAATGCAACTTTAATAGTATCATGGAGAAGATGATTATGGCAGCACAACTGAATAATTGGACTTAGAAGCAGATGATGCTGTTACTTGGCAGGCATTGGTGCAACATGAGCACATTCTGGGGTTTAATTAGTTTCATTGTTTTAAGAGGCTCTTATAAAATAGCGAGTGTTTATAATGTTTGTCTTTTAACCCTGTGTCTGTTACTCAGCTTGTTTGAAATGTGGATAGTTATCTTGGAAATTGCGAGCACAAGAAAAACATTGTCACTTGAGGATTCTGTGACCTGAGCACCTCTGAAACCGGATCTAATTTTCTCTCTCGCTCTCTCTCTCTCTCACTCTCTCTCTGAGAGTTCACTTCTGGCTTTGCTCAAGTGAGATTTTATTAAAGCTGTAGTTAATAGTGCAGAGGGAGAAATATCACATCTTTTTTTCCACCTTTACTTAAATCTGGAAAAATATGCTGGTCTGATGACCTTGAGAAAGAAAGAAACCAGAATGAAGACACTGAGGAATAAAATCAGTTTTTGACTTTGAAGACGTTTCTGCTGATTTTCAGACTGCCCTTTAATTGACTCATTATATTGGATTACAAACCAGACAGCACAATTAGCTGTTGATGTATAAATGGATAAACAGATCACCCAGTGGTCCTTTCCCTGAGCGGTGATGTGAACGAATCACAAATGATCATGGCTCTTTCCGGACCGCTGCAGTGGTACAGTTTAGTCAACAGGGGGCAGATTAGGTCTTTGGTTTGACTCGGGTTGGATGTCAGGAGCGACACGATGAGCTTGATTCAGCGGGACAGGCATGGCCAGTGCCTAATTAACTCATCTCAAATAATAATTTTATGGCATGGATTCACTAGAGATTTAGGTGTTCTGCTGATGGAAATATTGCAGGCATAGAATATAACGGTGCAGGCGTCCTTTCTTTTACTCTAGCTTGTTAAATGGATTGTGTTTGCTTTTTACATTGCATATGTTTTAGAGAGTGAAAAATAAAGGTGAGTAAATCTGCATGCAGACTGTCATAGTGTATGCAGTGGGTGTTTTGGCACATGAAATGTTTGTTTTTTATGTGTAGGTGTAAGGTCTAGGATTACTACCCTTTTATCATATTCATACACTCAGAGCTTATAGATGATTTTTGTGAGACTGAACAGATCATATATACAGTATATCTACCTATTTGTTTATTTATGTATTATTTTGCTGAAGGTGCCAGAGGAGAGCCAATGGGATGCTGGCCTGCCAGTATGTACAGAGAAAGAGCGTGATGCAGGGATAAGGGTACATGCTTCATCCTTTGGCTCTTAGTTTCCTTTCAGCTTTGTAGATTGGAGTGCTAGATTGCAAGTAGTTAGTCATCTTATCTATCGATATGTGAGTGTGAATGTGAACGTGTGGTCTTTTTTCACTTTCTTGCGCTGTAATCCTGTTCACTGATGTTCTGTAAATCTAAACTATTTTGTGAAGCAAGTTTCTTTAAAGCTGGGTTAAGCCCTTAAATGCCCAGCATGCACAGGATGGTGGAGTGGCAGGGGTCAGACTTACATCATCATTATAGTACCTACATACATTTATCCTATTAGTTTCACTCTAATTTAACCTACTCTACCGAATAATATGCTTTAAGATGAATATCTTAATAATATACCAGGCGTATAAAAGGCTAAGGTTTAACATTGAAAGAATTTTGATGGACCCTGATTTTCAATTGAGAGAAGGTTTGTTTAGAAGGAGGTGTATTTCCCCCTTTATTTTAACAAAAAGCCAAAAAGACAGGTTGACTATGTTTATGGCAGCTCACTCACTCATCGTCTCTACCTCTTTATCCTGTATTCAGGGTCACGGGGGGCCTGGAACCTATCCCAGGAGACTTGGGGCACGAGGCGGGGTTCACCCTGGACAGGGTGCCAATCCATTGCAGGGCACACATACATACATACACTCACACACTACGGGCAATTTGGAAACGCCAATTAGACTAATCTGCATATTTTTGGACTGTGGGAGGAAACCGGAGTACCCGGAGGAAACCCAGCAAGCACAGGGAGAACATGCAAACGCCATGCACACAGAGACGGGAATCGAACCCGGACCCCTGAGGTGCAAGGCGACAGTGCTAACCACTACACAACACTACACTAGTAGCTACTTATTTCAAAATTTCTAATCAATTAAATTGATTTAGACTTGGAAAAAGATTCCTTTTTTTTTTTTAATGAGAAATGATCACAAACATTTGTTAGCATTTGAATAATAATAATAATAATAATAATAAGTTCAAAGTAACCAGTGATTTCACCATCGCTGAACAATTCATTTTACTCATGCACATCACTTGGTGAAACATAATAATTTCCTGCAAAGAGTGTGTCACTTTAGGAGATAAACTAATATCACATTTACTGATTATTGCTAATTATAAATATATTATCAGCGCAGATTTTCAGTGTAAAAGTAAACAGTGTTCCAAACTCTATACATTTCCAAGACTGTCTGTCCACCTTGATCAAAGTAAAGCCATAGTCTGTGAAGGTTTGCACTAGTATGAGAATGTCTGTCTCCTGCTTAGGTAAGGCGAGTGCCAGGATCAAGCGGTCGTTTGCACAAGATGGAGGATGGAGACTGGGAATGGAGTGATGATGAGATGGATGAAAGAAGTGAAGAAGGGAAGGCAGCTGTCAATCAAGGCAGGGTAGGTGTGATTTGATTTGGTACACGCCATTTGATATAAGGCTAGCTAAATAACAAACATAAGCAATGCGTTTGACTTTACTCAATGACCTTCCAATAAATGTGTTTGCTTTTGGTAGACATTAAAATAGCACCACATCCAGCTTTAATATAGTCTACAGCCTCTGACATTCATGAATACTTCATAAAGCCCTGGCTGTAAATATTTTACCTGTGTGCATTTCTGGATCTTTTTCAAGAGACTCCCCATGTTCTTCAGGCTTTAAAGGAGCAGGACCAGAGAGGAGACACCCCTTTCCGATTTGTTATTCTCTTTGATTGGTGCATTCGGAATGTGTAACTCTACTGTGAGCTCGAGTCAGAAATAAAAACCAAAACCACCTCCACTGAAAATCAGCGTGCGCTAATGAGGCTGGAGATGCATTGCTTCTGTATATTGTTTATCATAAAATGCAAATGAGCCGGTGCTGATTACACTCCCACACAAGCAGCTACATCTGTCTATCATTCTTTGTGGGAGAAAAACGTACATAATATAATTCTGTTTCTTAATTGCTTTTCAGTCACGGAGGGTCAGAGATGAAAACCAGCATGTAAGTGTCGCTTTTCCCTTCTTATGTTGAAGCTTGTTTATGGTTAACTTATCAGCACTGCGACTTTGTGTTTGGATACATGAAAAGCAAGAAATGTATTTCATCAATTATAAATGTGCAGGCATAAACACAAACAGGGCTTAGAGACGCACAGTGCCTTGATCCACATCTGGTCATAACCCGTTTTAATGATCCACTGAAGGATTGTTTTATAATGTAATTACAGGTGTCAGGGGCCTGCATTGAGTATCTAATAAGCTAAGTGATATACGATTGCAGACAGTTTGACTACAATTAAAAAAATAAACAGTGTATTTTGTGTGTGTG
>JAQMYG010000035.1:20080816-20116418 GCA_030014215.1 Clariallabes teugelsi | reverse complement strand
TGTGGGTGTCTATAGATAGATATATATATATAGATATATATATAGAGATATATGCAGAGGTAGGGGTTTGTGTGTGCATGGTCACTTTCCTCTTGGGCTTTGTGAATGTTCGAAAACCATTTCCCGAATGCTAAATGAGAGAAGGCTTGCTATTCTTCCACTCCCCATGTGCATTTTTTATTGCAGGTGGAAGTGAATGCCAACAACGTCCCTATAGAAGGCCTGTCCATTCAGCATCCCCAGGTGAGAGCTGTGTGTGTGGAAGTGGATGTGATTTGTCTTGATTCACTTACCCTGTGTCCCATGCTGCGAGTCTGTGCAGCCTAGACAGGCCTGGAGGAAGCCTTTTAACGTCTACACATCTAGCACTTTCTGTATTACATTTAGAATAGCTACTGAGCTGTTTTCTCTCTCTGTCTCCCCTTCTCATCTGCTGTCATTCTTATGGCGATCTGTTTTGCATTTTTTTTCTTGAGGTTTTCTTTCTTGAGGTTTATTTTGCATAATTCAGCAATATTGTCGATCGCTAGGAATGTTTGAATAGAATGAAAGAAAAGAAAAAAAAAAACGAAAGCAGGACAGATTAACAAGTCATTACTGTGCTACTGTACAGTCCAATAAGTGGTGTTAAATTAACAGCTGCAGGGAACATTGGGAAGCCAGTCTAGTTACACCAGTCTCACATGTACATAGTAGGTGTTAATTTAGCACCCTGGCATTTCAGTGTGCGACGCTGTAATTAAGTAAAAAGGAAATCTTCAGCCATCTTCCAAAGCCTCAACTGCTTTGGCTGCTAAGCAACAGTAACCTCATGGTAAACATTTCAGGCCGCGAGGGTTAATTTAGGATTTTTTTCATCCCTTTTTTTTGGTTGAAAAGTAATGCAACACTGCAGTATATTTTAATATATAATGTAATTGATGATTTAAATGATTTAAACTGTTAATAAGGTTGCAAAATTTTTTACATTTTCTTAACCAAAAGCATGTGTTAATCAATAATTGAATAATCATTAACCACTTATAATAGAACATGTTTTTTTTTTTTTTTTTTTTTACATTTTATGTTTTATTTAAACAGTTCTCGCAGATGGGGTCCAATAAACGGGTGATGCAAGCCAAATTAATAAAGCCCAAATAGCTTAAACAAGAAGAATTAATAAAAGTAAGGCTTTTACACTGCTCATCTCTCTCTATCATTCAAAAACAAAGACACTAAAAATACAATGTCTAATTGTTACAATGCAGGCATTGACATTTGTGTGTGCAGGCATTGACATTTATTAACAAAAGAGATAAACAAAACAGAACAGCAGTGTATCCGACAGGAAATAAACAGAATGACAAACAGTAACTTAAACAGATGCAAGACAAAGAACCAGTGCCAAACAAGGAGCTCGAATAATGATGCTAATTAACTCAACTGAACACACCTGTGAGGCTAGCCTGTGAATCAAAAAACCATAAACACCCCCGTCAACATAAAAGTTCCGAGGCGCAAAGAGTCCAAAGGGTAGCACTCGCACCTGAGCAATACCGCACATGACATGAACTGCAAGTGCACCCTCTTGTGGTGTACACATTAATAGATCTGTGAGAAATATTATTTAAAACAAATTTCATTATCGGTTAAGGCATTTAATCAATTAATAATGAATCTTAAACGTCTGCATTAAGAGCAAGAAGTTACGTTGGACACTGGTTTAGTGAGACCAGTCCCAGATTTACAAAATAGCTGTTAATTTAAGAATGTTCCTCTTGATTGACAGGGCCTTTTCTCTGTGTTTGACATTTACAACTTGTGGGGATCAATAAATTTAACAGCTTACCTGATTTCTTTCTCTTTACAGCTTTTTTAAATAAGTAATCATATCACAAAACCAAGCCATCCACACATTTGTAATCTATGGTTAAGCCTCTGGGAGTTTAAGGGTTGATAAAGATGAACTTTTCACCATCAAACTTGTTGCCCTGTCTAGCACTGAAGGTTATTTCAGTTTGTGAGAATTGGTGCGAGGCATAGAGGGTTTAAGCACAACCCACAGCCATTACCCTGTGGGTTTGTGCATTCGTGTCTGTGACTCATTGTAAATTAAACGGGAGAGCTCTGGTGGAAACGACATAACAATCTCTCTTACCGTTTCCTTATTTATGCACTCGTGTTTCTTTTCTGTCTGCCTGTCTCATCTCTCTTTCATCTTGGCACTCTCTTTTCTCAGGGACATTACCGTTATTTAAAATTGATCAGAAATAGAGTGCTGTGGGCACGCAGATCCCTGTGGATGTGAGAAGAGAATTTTATATGACCCCTTTTGTCTTATGCTCTAATATAAGCCTGAACGAAACCTAGCATTAAAATGCTTTGCAGTCAGGAAAATCCCAGTCATGTTATACATATAAGATATACCTTGAACGAAGGGTAAAAATATCTGATATCATGTTTTTTTTTTTCTTCTTTTCTTCTTTTTATTCCCATTAAAGATTCAACCTCTTGAAAAAAGCCCAAGCACTCATGGTGCTGTGAACATGGTCCTGAGACTGAGGTGAGAAAAGCACTTGATTTTTCATTCTGCTCTCCTTGCGCTTTTACCAGCTCTTAAAGTAGTTGGAAATGACTGAAGTACTCTGTCTGTCTGTCAGTGCCTCCTGACTGTAGGAGCCTAATAACTATGGTTTGTATACTAAAGAGTGTTTGTGTGTGTGTGTCTGTCTTTTGAAATGATCCCTCTCAGTCAGTCTGGTTGAGGCTGTGTGGAAGGAAGTGACTAAATTAAAGCATTATTTTCAGCTGGATTTTCCAAATTGCTCCGCACTTCTTAGTCGTTAGCTATTAAAAAAGACTAAGCATTGTTCTCAAATCACAAGACAAGGTGAACAGCTTTCAACTGTTCCTCACACTCTGGCGAACAAGAGCACCCAGGGGACTCTTTGTATTTTTAGCACTATTAAACAACTTACAGTGTGATGACAACTTCCTTACTTACTTTTCAATACGAGTCACTGAACTGAAAGCAGACGACTCCGAGTGAAAATCCTTGTTAGTATGCAGGTAGAATATTCGTTCAGGATTTAATTCATCTCAATTGTCGAAGTGATTAGCCTCAGTGTTGCAGTCAAAATGAAAATAATGTCAAATATACATACATGTAGTACACACAGGGCTTGGAAATCCTTCGTGTTCAGTTGGCAGACAGTCACAGCTCTTTGTGTGTTTTATAAGATGATCATAACTGATATTGGAGTGGCACAGAGGCTCGGGGCAGTATGAGATTGCGTGTGACGGAGATAGATAGAGGGAGGTGGGAGGCTTTTCTCTCTGGAGAGATTCAATTCATAGTTATTGCCCTGAATTTAGAAACTTTATTTCTTTTTAATTTCACGTTGGGTATAATTTAAAGACCAGGCTGTGAAAATTCATCATGCATCAAATTCTCATTACAGTTACAAACCCACAACAAGTGCAGACCTAAAGCACACATCAGGCAAGGGATTACAGGGATTATTATGTACATATAATCTTCCATTCACACACAGAGCATTTTTATAAAGAGGAGACAATGAGAAAGACAATCATGTATTTTTATGCAAATTGCTTCTTCTGCAACCAGGCACATGGTCTAAAATACAAAATCACATACACACACACAGTACCCCAATGTACTGTAGACTGCAAAAGAATAGTTGTTTTTCTGTTTGGCTGCTTCTCTGTGGTAGATATGATAACCGTATACCCTAGCCGGTACCGAGGTCCAGGCATACACATGTGTCCTGGCCTCTATGAGTATACTAATCATGTTTGCATGTAGGCATAATCACTTAGCCACACATCCCAAATCCCAAACAACTCCCACTGGAGAAGGGGAAGTGTATTAATTCTAACCATCACATCTAATTGAATGGATGTAGCTTCCTGTTTCTCTTACTCTCTCCAGGGTCTAGTTTACATCCAGTACCTCCAAGTTCTACTTCATGCAACATAATGCACTGTGTGAGGAGGCTGAGGTTAAAAGTCAAACATCTGGGAGAGTTTGATTTTGGATGCAGTTAAATTCTGATTAAATAATACTAATAATCTCTTCTGTGTTAAATATATGTCACTGTTAGACGCATAGAAGACTAATACGATGTTTCATTGATTTGTTTGCCTCCTTTCTAGATGTGTGCCATTGTGAGGCAGCATGCTCCATGGTGCTTCCATGGCATTATTATTAATATCCCACCTTCGGGGCAAAATGGGAAATGTAGCAAGTGCCTAAAGGCCTTTTCTCTGGCAGGATTTGCATGTCTTCATGGAGGAGCAGTGAACAGACAGTTAATGACAGGGTTGCCAGATTGGAGTAATTTATAAATTCTCTTTGGCTGTCAAATCAAGTAAAGACTGTGTGTCTGGTGCACAAAGCAAGATATATTACAAACATGAGAGGAAAACGGGGTTATTGAGTGGATAATATCTGTCAGATATATAAATGAAATACTTTCCCACAAAAAGGCTAAGAAAAAAATAAGTTTCAGGTATTTTGTGTGTTTTTTGATTATCTGGGCTGAACATTTACTGACACCTGTAAATCTGGGTTAATTATATTACCATGACCACATAACTAAAAAAAATTACCTCATTTGTAAAAAGTACAATTTTGGATACACCTTCTAATACAATGTTTTTTGTTTAGAGATTCACTTTATGCAATCAAGAACAACTGCAGATTTCAAAACGATGAAATAACATATGGCATTAGGTAATTTAGTAATAACATCAGTCAGTTGTTATTTTAAGACATGAAGGTCAGTCGATCTGGAATAGTTCTTGCAAGAACAGTATTGTGAAGTTCCTTTTCAAAACCCACCAAGCAGCATGATGAATCCGGCTCTCATCCCAGGAAAGAAAAAACTAAATTTACCTGTTTGCTGCTCCAGCCTCAAAAATCACCAATTAACAGTACATCAGATTAGAGTTGTTATGAAGGCTTTACAGAGCATAAGTAACAGATACATCTCAATATCAACTGTTTAAAGAAGATTATCGCATATTTTGGATGCCTTTAGCAATCTTTTACAATATACAGAGAAATAAAAATCAGGAAAGACCACTGAATTCCAAGGTGTGTCCAAAGATTTGTCCCTGATTTTCTCCCTAATTTATCCCTAATGTATCCAATTCCTCCCCGTCATTAGGGGGCTCCCACATTAAGGCTACTACCACTCAGGCTATTCTGGCTACTACCATTAAGGGGCTCCCACATTAAGGCTACTACTGCCACTCGGGAGGGCCGAAGACTATCGAAGACTACATGTTTCCTCTGAACCACATGACACCAGCCGAACTGCGTAACACACTTGGAGGACAGTGCTATCCGCTCCTTCCGCTTGCGTGAGCTCACAGAGCTCACCCCTGATTGGCTGTAGAGCCGTGATTAAGTAGCGTTGTACTAAGTACCCTTCCCTCTGAGAGAATTCGGCCAATCAGCTCTCTAGACCTCTGGCTGCAAGAGGTTACAGCATCACCTGGGAATCAAACTCGCGATCACTTTACCACTGTGCCACTCGGTGGCCCATGTGTCCAAACTTTTGACTAGTAGTGTATATTTACAACTGCTCGAAACTAGCTGGTCTGTAGATTTCCATAAAATGTGTAGTTATTCTAGGGTCAAAATAGCTATTCCCTGCTGCATCGTAAGTCTGAAGCAAGTATAAGTATTAAAGCAAGACTGAATTATGGCGGATGTTAAATGAACAGTTGAGAGGAACTGTAGGCTGCACCATATGTAGCCAGACATCATGGAGTGTTTTATCCTCCCTCCATGAGCGCTTCTGATTCAGCTCATCAAGTCACAAGCAATTAGTCGATAAGTTGAATCAGGTGTAGCAGAGCAGGAAAAACAGCAAGCTGTGCTGAGAGTCTAAACATCTGAAATGCATAAACGTATTAAATGGCTTATGCGAGTATATATGAATCTCTGCTAAAGCTTTAATCGAAGCAGCAGTTTATCCTGTTATATGGGGAGAGCATCATGAGCTGGTTCTATACACTATTTATCTTGTGTTGCCTCATTAGATCTCGTAATGATAGACTCGTGGTCCACGTCAGTTTCCATTTTACACACACACATATGAATTCTTTTATCTGCCTGTTTGCTTTGAAGGCATTTCCACTGCCATACAAAACATGCTCAATGGTTTTCACTGAGCTCTGTCAACTCCCATTACCCATTATGTCACTGTTTGGCCAATCGCTTTTAACTTTTTTTTGTAGACATCTGATTCGGATGCCTCTCTACCTCCTTTGTACACAGGGATCATATGCAGAGCTGTTTATTTCCTATTAGCGTATAAGCAGCATTTGAACGTACCAGGCAGCTGACTGAGCATCACATTACATTTGATGCGCTCCAGTGATACCTTTTTTTTGATAGGTGATTCATATTAGGTGCCAACTGGAAGCTGCTTTTTAAACTTGTCTGTGCAGTACAGAGCTACTCCACTGCCTGGTGGAGTGGAGTAGCTCTGTAGATGCAGCGTAGTGGGATTGCATAATTATGTTGCATTATAAGTTTGTGATCGTACAGGGGCTGCAGCATAGGGGGAGCCAGTAAAGTGGAAGGTTATAGGTTGAGTAACTCAGGCATTTATTTATCAGCTCTTTAAAAGTAACCTCACAGATACATTAGAATGTTCTGTTATTTGCCTTGCAAATCTATTTGCTTTTAAAGCATTTATCTTAAAAATGTAGTTGCTATTAGTGAAGATGAGTGAGGATGCAGATAAATATTATTTGCATATGTCCATGTGTCTTTCTCTTTTCAGTTATTTTTCTCTTGCCTGTGTCTCTCCATCAACCAGCTCTCATTTTACCCCATGACCTGGCTTACTTCAGGGTTTGCTGGGGTGCTGCTATGTTGACAGGCCACCATATGTGTATGTCAGTCTTGAGCAGCATGAATGCCAACTCAGGGCACATGTAAGACAGAAC
Organism: Clariallabes teugelsi; assembly: GCA_030014215.1. Classification (NCBI taxonomy): domain Eukaryota; kingdom Metazoa; phylum Chordata; class Actinopteri; order Siluriformes; family Clariidae; genus Clariallabes; species Clariallabes teugelsi. The sequence goes on along the minus strand of JAQMYG010000035.1, from coordinate 20,109,452 downwards.
GGGGTGTGAAGAAGGGTGGGAAAGACAAAGGTTCACTTTGAGTATCGGACAGGGATTAAGGTTGAGCTTGGAGTATGCCAGAGTGTCAGTCACATGCAGATCCAGCTAAGACCTGTGCGTATGATTTGCGAGGATTCTAAATAATCCTAAATAATTCTATTGATTCATAAAATTGAATTGAATTAAATTTAATTAAATAATCTCCTATATTACATATCAGATTATCTGAGCACACTATCTCTTATTTAAATAAACACTACATTAATCATCGCCTATCTAATGTACTAGTTTCCAGTAAAATGCTTATATTGTTCTATGGTACATACAGTATGCTTCCAGAAAGTTATTCTGTTTTAATGCATGAAATATCTACAAATTTCCTGAATTCTATTTATAAAGCAAAATATAAAAAAGTTTTAAATAAAACCAGTAACACTCACAAAACCAAGGTGCTTCAATTAAAGATTAAAATATCGCTGGACTCAGGTACTCATAAAGTGCTAGTACACTGATTAGTTAGCTGCTCTGTTGGAGGAAAAGGAAGAAACATTTAATTGTGAATTGAGAATTATTAAATTAAGTAGTTTCTATTCTTGTTTAAGAAAACACAGATGAGTCGAGCTGGTTAGAGGTGAATGGTATGGTTTATAAATTGCAGGCACTTTTTATTTGCAAAAACGTACTGTATATAAGGCATCTCAAATACCTGTGTAGTTACACTTAAAGTATATAGATAGTTTTAATGGGACTACTGATAATGTTTACACTCTTACAGGTGAATTATAATAGTCCATCTATATTAGAAAGGTTTTGTCTGTACGTTGATCAGAACTCACTCTTTCAATTATATCTTTACATTTCATACATTGGAGAACCTGAAACTAGTCTCAGAAAAAATTTAAGTTACGACTACGTTATAGCATCTAGCGTTTTATACCCATTCACCTTTTGGCTTTTGCCTCAAGGTGGGTGTGGCTATACACATCACTCAAAAGAGCCAATCAACATTGGAAGATACAGAAACGACTGTAATGCACCTATAAGGCACCCAAATCCTCATGAAGCACATACGACAACGTGACTCATCATGGATTACTTCCAAAAAATGGGATGTACACTATGAAAACTGAGCTTTGCACCAAATGTTGAGTAGACGGGAAGCTATGAGCAGTTTTATGACAGAATATGACCCAGAGGTTTTAACAGTGTACTGCGCATGCATCACATGCATCAACCGCTGGACAGAATTTTTGCAGTACTTATATATCTGCCTGAAGTTTAACTTGCCCCGTAAATGAAATCAAAATGTTAAGTGGAAGTGATGTTGTGAACAATTATGTGCCGGATTTAATAGTCTACTTTAAAATAAGCTACTAATAAGCTACTTGCTCTATTTAAACAAACACCTGTACCAATTGATATTAATTAAAAAAGCTAAACTTAATATTTTATTGGGATTAGTTCATATTTTTACTGCTGAAATAACAGTGCTGAGGCGGTGTAAGTGAATTTAAATACACTGGAGTCATTTTAAGACATAACGTAATCTTTTTCGATCTACTTTTTTAATTTCTCAAAATGCAAAGTCACTCTCCGTTTACGGAATAGGGAGTGTATTTGCCTGACTACGAAAAAAGTGCTTATCCTAAACAAGGTGCAACATACTCAACCTTACAATTATTATTATTATTTTTTGTATTAATAAGCAGAGAGTCATGAAGAAAGACAGGTAGACATGTATGTGGGCTTCAACCTGAAATAATAATATCACTGATTATGTTAAAGCTGATTAGCTTATTTTTAACTTTAATCTTCTAACTATTTTTGTAAACTGTAACCGTCAACAGCGGGTACTACTGCTAGTCTTATATAAATCTTCCACATATCACCTATTATGTAAATAAATACATGTGCATCAGCTTCAGATTTGAACCGTAGTTGTAACAGCACAACAAGGCTCTCCGGTATAAAAGGTGGGTGTTCATGAGCATGTCTACAAACTGCCGGATTGCCAAGAAGTTTTTTTTTTTTACTGATTGAGATACTTATTAATTACTCAGGAACTATTGACTTAGAGTGTACGGTGCAGAGTAATTGTGCAGTTAGTATGCAAGACATACAGTGTAAATCCATCAGGTTTTGGTGAGTTAGGCCAAAATGTCACGATAATCTTGTATACTTGAATGAGCCCCAACTTACTATGTGTAAATATATATAAGATGCTCTGCTATATTCCACACACACACACACACACACACACACACACACACACACACACTCATACACCCACACACTCATATACACACACACACACACACACACACACACACACACACACACACACACACAATCTTTCACCATGGTCAATTTGGAGATGCCCAACCACGTACACCTGTGTTTGGACTGTGAAAGGAAACTGAAGTACCTAAAGGAAACCCCCCCCAAGCAGAGGGAAAATATGCAAACTCCACACACACATACAGACACACACTCTAAGATTTCAAACCCGCAGATCTGGAGTGCTCACCCACTAAGGCACCATGCAGCTCACATATGTATTATAAAAGGAATAAAACATGAAAGGCTTGCTGTTATAAGGAATTAATAAAGAAGAAAGTGAGAAAATATTTTAATCCTCTTATACCACAGCAGTTAGTCAGTGATTATAATTATAATGCTTAATGACAAATTCTTTCATTAAGACTTTTTTACACTACATTTACATTAAACAAGAAAGAAACAAAAAAGACATTTAATAATCTGTTTGGGTTTACATCACATGGTGTCTGCCCCTCAGGGCTTCCAGTGAATGAGTTATGTATGATAAATACTTATTTTACTTTATTATATATTATTATTAAGTTATACATTATACGCTGCATGGCAAAAACAGTTGCTCATGTCTATATTTTGATTGACTGCCTTTAGCTTTTATTACGGCACACAATGTGGTGGTCAATTCATGTCATAAAATTATTTCTCATTCTCCCAGAGCCACTCTTTCACATTGTGAGTCCTGGAATATACCACTCAGGTCATCAGCTGGCTTAATTCAAAGCATTGCTGAGCCTAGCACTTGCCTTCAGAAGCTTGTACAGTGGCCACTACGAATGATGTGTGTATCACATCATAAACTTCCCATCTTACCCTGATGCACCAATGGCTCTAGAATGAGGTCAATCTGGACTCATCAGACCACATGACCTTTTAGCGTAGCTCGACAGTCAATTCTATGCTCCCTAGCAAACCGAAGCCTCTTTTCTGATTAGCCTCACTAACAAGTGCTGTTTGTTTTTATGGCTACACAGCTGTGATTTCTGCTGTTCGTTTGTTTTATAATGTAGATTTATCAACCGTTTAAGAGATCCCTGATAATTTTTTTTTTTATATAATAACTTTTTGTGAAGTTGAAGGGTCAGCACTATCCTTTGAGGTTGTATTAATGCGCTGGACATTTCTTAACCCAATTCCAGTAACTTCGCAATCTCCTTAGTTGTTTTCTTTACTTGATGAAGGAAAATTATTTGACCGGGTAGTAATTTATAGCTACACAACTGAAAAAAAGTATTTATTAGAATGAGCCTGTGATACGACTTGCAGCCAGAACTACTGTAATAGCTGTTGTTATAGCAAATTAATAAATACCTGACCAATCAGAATTTAAGAAGGTACAGTATTAGATATTACAGTAGATTCACTTGATACAAAGTGAGATAATATTATAATACAGCTACACCTTAAACTTCAGTCCAATTTCTGAAGTGATTTATCATATCACTAATCAAAACAAGGAAAGAATTTCTTTCTCGTGTTTTCACTTACAGTCCTAATCCATATAGCCTATTTTCCCCAACACATTAATCTGTTCAGGTCCCTCTTGTTCTTTATATCTCTGCCTGTGACTGGCATTTTTTCCTGACGGAAAATAAGCAGGCAGATTGAGATGGAAGGTTCAGGGTGTGTAAGTCAGATATGGCTATGACAGGCGAGAAGGAGACGCAGCCCTCGCTTTCTCTTGAGAGATAACACGGAGATTTTTCACTTTATCCCTTCTTTGCTAGCTGAGATTTTCACGTCACACCCCTACAGATGGCTGTCAGCTGAGTGGATGATGTGCTGCTAGTCTGGTAGTCAACAAATATAGCAATGAAATCCTTGCACGCGTATTTGAAATGCAGCTTAACTTGTGGCCCACGTTCTTTTCCGCACCCTGCAGTGCATCGCAAAATTTTGTTCCATTTCTACAATTCATGCCAACTCTGATACTCACATGAATGTCCGGCTTAAATTCCTATATCGTCACTGTAACATAGGATTTAGCAGTGTGTGAGGGCTGTGGTTGAGGATATTTTGTGAGGCTCAAATAAGATCCTGTCCTCTTAATCTGGGATTGTGAGAAATGATTGTCAGTCTACTAGGTCAGATCTTCATTAGTGACCTGTGAAGTATAACATACCTGATAAACACACACTCTAAATCACTGAATGAACAGCAAGCATGATCAGGTTACACCTATATGATTTTATTCATAATTATTCATTCATCTTGATAAATTACTCGATCCTGCTCAAGGTCGCTGAACAAGTCCAGGGAAAATACAGACACTCATACACAGCCTCATTTATACCTAGAGGCAATGTAGCATAGCCAATCCACTTAGTTGCATGTTTTTCGGAAGGTGGGTGGAAATCGGATCTTTTTCCACTAGTTGCTCGTGAAACATAATAAGACAGCTTGGACAAATGATCTCCTTTTTCTGCATTATTATGCATACATGAACTAACTGACTCTTGTGATTTGCTAGAGAGAGCAAACACTGACTCTTGTGATTGGCTGGAGAGATATTCTCTTAAACCCCTGCCAAAGATTTTACCATGTGATATTACACTAATAAAATGTATAATGACTATCCCAGGTTCAAAACAAAGTTTAGCTTCTAAGAGCGATGCTTATTTACACAGCTCAGTTAAATACAAAGACACAAAAAAGGAAGGCTTAAAGTCTGGTGGCTTGTATACCAGTTGTAACCCAGTATGCCTTGATACACTCCCCTGAGGACATTATTCACTCTGTTCTGTAAGCTGTTATCTAGTGATCATGTGTGAGGCAGCTCCCCAGTCTGTTTTACCAGGCCTTGATAAAACTAAGGGATTTACAGAATGTATATATGGGGTGAACACGGCAGTCATTAGTGTCTGCTCTGCTGTAACACTTTCAAGGAGAGTCTTTCTTTACTGAGCCAAGTAATTAAGCCCAGTCCAGTTCCTAAGTGGGAGGCTGGGCCCCCATCCAAACTCACTCTCACTAAAGCTGTAGTGGTCTTTCCATCTCGTAAATGTTGATGAATAATTCCCATGTTAATGTTTAATTATTCTTTTATGCATTATTATTATTATTATTATTATTGTAACCACTGTAAAACCAACAAACATTTGGGAGATCATTTGCTTTACTTATATAATTATGTTAAAAATAATCTATTTAGTGGATTTTGTCTGATTTAAAATAGGATAACTGATTACCATCATTGTGTATGATTGTAAGACTGGTAAAAAAAGTTTGAACACAGCTTCTAATTCCATGATTTTTTACTGCTGAAAAAATCCATAATGTGCAATGATCTCCTTTGATATTGAGATGTGTCTGCTACTTCTGCTCTGTAAAGCCTTCATAACAGCTCCAATCTGAGCTTCTGTAAATTGGTGATTTTTGAGGCTGGCAACACTAAATTAACTTCTTCTCTGCAGCAGAGGTATCTTTTGGTCTTTTCTGGCATGGTCTTTATGAGAACCAGTTTCATCATGGTGCTTGATGGGTTTTGCAAATGAACTTGATAGTACTGTTCTTGCAAAAACTATTCTAGAACAGCTGACCTCTGTATCTTAATATAATTAAAATGATCACTAAATGTTGTTGTTGTTGTTGTTTCTTAATTACCTTATGTAATTAAGGAAGACATATGTGTTATTTCATAGTTTTGAAATTTCCAGTATCATTCTAGAATGTAGAAAATAAATCACAAAATTAAAAAAAAATTGGATTAGAATGTGTGATCAAACTTTTGACTGGTACTGCATATTATACAATTATCTCCCTTATAACTGCAGATATTTGCTTGTTCCGAAAGGTACAAAATATTAAGTCAGTGCACTACAAGAAGAATTAACTAGAAACAACTATCTTGATCACGTCGATTATTTTTCATATTGTTGGATTAATTGCATCAACAAGGCTTTTCTTAAACTGCAGTAGTGCAAATGATTAAAAGAATTATTTTTATAAACTACACTTAATGGAGTGGAGACCCACAAAAGCAATTTCCTATTTTCAGAAGCAGCAATCTGGTGCTAGATGATTCTTGTTTCTATTTAGAAGCATATTGCAGAAGAATTTATTAAAACATTGGTAATTGCTAGATTTATGTTACATTTTGTGCTGAAAAAGGCCAAAACCTGGAAATGATTTCTCAACAAATTAGTTTAGTATATCTTTCTCTAGAACGTGTCGTACATCAATAAAAGATTAGATTTCTGTTCATATTTAAATGTAATCATATTTAATCAGACAAAGCCTCACTTGCTTTAATAAACATATATTTTTGAAGATGGTCCAATACAGAAATTAATGGAGGAAAAGACTGATTGTGATATTTATTGTCTGAAAAACAAACAAACAAACCTATTAACATGTAGTGTTTTGATTTAAAACTAATTATTCGAGTTCTAAATGTAGTTTTCCTGCCACTCTAGGATACATAGACAGGTTCTCTCTCTCTCTTTCACAGGAACTCAAGGAAGGAGTTGAATGACATACGGTTTGAATTCACTCCAGGCCGAGGTGAGGGCTGCTCTAAACACATTAGCAATGCAAGGCCTAGCGCCCCCTCATGGACACGGCACATGCATGGGGTGACTGGCATGATTGCCCAGATGAACTTGCTATTGCTGTGTGTGTGTGTTTGTGTGTGTTATTTAGATGTTTAAAAGACATATAGTATGGCACTGATATTTGCAGTGTCATAGGAGCAGTCTTCAGCAGTTTAATATTTGCATTTGTACGCGTTAGGAGCTTAGATGGTTTCCTGTTATATCCTTATAGATACCGCTGATGGAGTTTCTCAGGAGCTGTTTTCTGCTGGTCTCGTCAGTGGACATGATGTTGTAGTCGGTAATGCAACACTACCTTCTTACATAAATTTCACACTAAAAGTAAACTTGCATTGAAATAATAGCATGTATATGATGATATGATTGTTTTCATTGAGTGACATGTTTATGTTTCAGTTGCTGCTAACCTTCAAAAGATTGTAGAAGACCCAGTTACATATAAAGTGTTGACCTTTAAACTGGTGAGTCCTCCAAAAACATATACTGTACAGCAATACACTGACCCCTAAATTAACATTTGTTTACTATTTTAATTCTTACGTGATTAATTAGTACTCTATTTTACAACCCATGGAGATGTAAATCAGTATTGTTATATGGAATTAACCAAGTACGTGCTTATCTTTTTTTATTTTGGATATTTTTATCCCTCTCTCACTAAGATGCGGAAATCCTCATTAGTGCAAAGTCTCAATAATATACAGTATGATGAATATTTGTAGGATTTCTATTGAATTATCACTGTGACATGAACTAATTACATTTTGGAATTGATTCAAACAACAAACAAATCAAGCCAGGTTAAATGGCTGAAAAAGTTTTTCTTCAACATGAAGAACATGAAGTGCTTTTGGGTCACTTACTGTACTGGGGTAAATCATGGCTTTGAGGACTTTTGGAGGGCAAATGAGTGTTGCATGCAGGAGATGTTAAGTTTAAATCCCATTGCTGCCAAAGAAGTTATCCATGGCTGGGAGTCTATAGAGAAGAAACTGGGTGGGAGGGATCATATACTCACCTATAAGCTAATTTATGCAGAAGAGGGTAGATATGGTTGTTCTTATGGGTTTTATGCTGACGTGTGATGCAGCATGAGCACCAGTTTGAAACGGTGTGCTTGTCTGGCTTCATGTGTCTCAGAGGATGCACATTAACCTTCACTCATCCTGATTCGTATGATAGAGAGAGAGAGCAGGCATGAATTGATTCATGACAAACCTGGGGTGCAGGAAATTTCGCTGTAGTATTTGTTGGCAAATTAACTTAGGGCATTGGTGGCACAGGGTTAGGCTTCTTGCCTGCCATGCAGAAGACTCAGTTTCTATTCCCAGCCACTTAGGTCCCAAGCCTGGATAGAATGTGGAAGGTTGTGTCAAGAAGGGCATCCGGCATAAAACCTGTGGCATGTTGTATGCGGATCGGATGGTCCACTGTGGTGACTCGTCGTCAGGAGCAGCTGAAAGAATGTTTGTTCACAGATGAGCTCCATCACAAAGATCTCTGTATTATAGACATACAGATTTTCTAACTGCATTTATGATAGACATTATTATCCAAAGTGGACTATACTCCTGGACTCTGGTATCTTTCGTACACATTCGTTGATGTTGACTGCTTTTCACACATTTGTCTCTGTACTGATCTCTGAGAAATTTTGAGAAAAACAATAGCAAACACAAACACAGTGGATTTTCCAGAGCAAACTATCATCACTAGAATAATAAAAAAAAAAGAAGTTCAAATCCACCTGTAGGTGTTTCTAGCTGGAAGCCTTGTGAAGTTATCAATTGTGCAGAAAAGTGATGTAATTTAAAATTACACTCAGTTTTACTGTATCCCTTAATTCAGTGGTGATTTATGATGCATCACATGTCTACTCAGCAGTGTCATTCCTTTATCACTGATACTCTACTCTACAAGCATGATTGAAAATCTTAATAATTTAGTTTTAATGTGTATATCTGCATGCTGACATTATTTCTTGACAGCCTTTATTCAATTAAACTCGAATCAGTTAAATGGGAAAGCATTAGTGTGAATCCCGCTGGGGCCAAATATTACAGAGGCTTCTGTGAGGATTATGATATAGTCTCTGTCAGGGCAGATGTTTGTGTAGAGAGCTCTTCTAGATACTGAGCTGTGGTAGATAAATAATGCTGTGGTCCTTCTTAAAAAGTTTTTAAAAGGGTGCTGTAGTTCTTTTTTATGGTGCCATTCTTGCTGTCTATCATAAGTCATGCGTTATTATGACGTATATGCGGTATTTTTGTGCCATGTTCTCCAGGACAATGTGGTCTTTCAGTTTTGGGGTATCAGGGGACTTAAACACATGAATTGCAGTGAATTGTGCAATATGTTCCACACCATTTTTAATCACTCATTTAGATCACTCCTTTAGAGCATTGCAGTGGAGGTAAACAACATCTGTGCTGTAGTGCACTGCTCTCTCCTCTCTGATCCTGTGTGCTGGAATGTTTCTCCAGCAGCTGCCCGTTTCCGCTGGCAAATCACAGCTTATCTACTCAAGGGCTCTTTTTGAAAGCACACGTCAACGCCTGTTTTATGATGAAAGCAAACTAAAATGTGTTTGATCATCCATGAATCTAGTGGAACCCGAACAGGCTCATTTATGAGGAGCAGCAGCTCTATGAGATGGTTGGATTGGGCGTCATTTGTTAACCTCAGTCATGTCATTAAACTAAAACACATTTGCATTGCTTAATGTGGTGATTATAATGTGGACTATTCGTGGAGCCATACATCGATCAGGCACGCATTCATGTTTGCATTCAGGTGCATTAATGGATGAAACTTGTTAGTCCAGTACATCCCACAGATATTTGGCCTGAGTGAGACCTAGAGAATTTGGAGGCCAAGTCAACACCTTGAACTTGTTGTTCCTCAAACCATTCCTAAACGATTTTGCAGTGCAACAAGGGTGAATTACCTTGCTGAAAGAAACCACTGCCCTCAGGGAGTACTTGTTCTGCAACAATTTGTGGTAGGTGTTATGTGTCAAAGTAACATTCAGATGAATGCAAAGACCCAGACTTCTTCGGCAGAATATTGCCTAGATCATGACACTGACTTACATGCATGGCTTCTTCCCATAGTTCATCCTGGAGCCATTGCTCCATCTCTGATGCTCGTGTGTTCTTTGAAAGAGCTTTTTGTAGAAGACAGTGGTCAGCATGGGCACTCTGACCAGTCTATAGCTTTGCAGCCCAATACACAGCAAGTTGTAATGCACTGTGGGTTTTGAAAGTGTGCTATAGTACAGTAGCTCATCTGTCGGATTGGCCCAAATAGGCTTGCCTTGGACACCCATGACTCTGCCACCAGTTCACCAATTTTCCTTCCTTGGCCTATGTTTGGTAGATACTAACCACTGCATACCAGGAACACCCCAGAAGACCTGCCATTTTGGAGATGATCTAACCCAGCCTTTTAGTCATCACAGTGTGGGCCTTGAAATCACAGTGTGATCATTATGCTTCATGCACATCAACTTAGAGAACTGATTTTTTTACTTGCTGCCTAATATATATCCGTCCCCTTGAAAGCTGTCCACACAGTACAAGGAGACAATCAGTGCTATTCACTTTACCTGTCAGTGCTTTTAATGTTATGGCTGATGGATTTATAATGGCAATATGCTACTAGACGTTAGCTCTATTTTATGCTAACCTCTAATATAGATAAAAGCATTCCACCATCTTGTGTAGTGGGTATTGTTTTAAAACTACATGTCATGTTTTTCAGCTTTAATGTGGTAAACTTAATGCAGCAGCTTAAAGAAGAAGTGGGTCTGGGTTCTTATTGGTTAATGTGATTTACTGAAGCAACTAAGAAAATGTAGTTTAAAAAAAAAAAAAAAAAAAAGGAAAGAAAAGAACCAGGAAATCCTTAACCTTGGCACATCTTGATTTGCAAATTTTCTACTCTTCCTGGCAAAAAAGGCTTTCAAACTGTGAGGGGACTTTCTGTGTACTTCACAGGTTCTTGACAGAATTTAGAGCTAGGCTCTGACTGGGCTATTCAAAAACGTAGTCTTTTTTGTTGACTTGGAAGTGTGGTTTGGGGCCATCATGCTGCAGGGTAAAATTGTTCCTCAGCTTCAGCTGTCTTTTGATTCCATGACCTTGCAACACCCCATCTATCTTGACTAGACCCCCAATCCCAGCAGAAGAGAGTGAAGCCTCATAGCGTGATGCCGCCATCACCGTGCTTCACCATGGGTATGGTGTTCTTTGGGTGATAAGCTATGCCCAGATATTTTTTCTTTGATCTCATCAGACCATAACTCATTTTGCTACATGGTTTAGGTAGAGTATGTGACTGTTTTGACAGAACCTATGTTGGCTTGGGTTATTGTTATTTTTCATGGGAGATCGTTGTCACAAACAGTGACGAGGACTTGCCAGATATTCCTGCAGCTCCTTTAATGTTGCTGTAGGTATCTTGGCAGCCTCCCTGATAAAGCTTCTCCTTGTCCTTTTCTCAATTTCAGAGACACATCCCGTTCTTGGTTACATCACTGTGGTGGCCTATTTTCTCCACTCGTTGCTGATAGCATTCATGCTGGTCTTTCGTACATTGAATGTTTTTAAAATTCTTTTGTACCCCTCTCCTGATCGATATCTTTTGACAGTAAGATTCATGTAAATGCTTTGTACGCTCTTTGCCGACCATGGCATGTATGTTCTGAAACTGTGGCGCTGATAAAAAGCAACAGTCCGAGGTAAGAATGTGTAAAATAACCAAATTAGTTGCTCTGTCATAATGAGCTCTCATAGTTATTTCACATTCATTTACAGCCCAGCAACGTGGAAATGAAGATTCACTAAAGATCTATTAAAGTTTATTTGTATTCTATACAAATACAAGGATTTATACAAGGCCATCATAGACTCTGTATACAGGGTCGCGGGAGGGCCAGGAGCCTATCAGAGGAGCGTTAGGGCTCGGGGGTACACCCTGGACATGGTGCCAATCCATCGCAGGCCGAATCCTAACACAAGCATGAAATTCGGATGTCAGCTCAAAGAAAATTTTAATTTGTCTTAAATTTTTGTTCAGTATCCCTGCTATATAATGTAATGTAAATGCAGTTGAAAACCACAATTTCCGATTCTTTGTCTTAAGAAAAACATCACCCAATGCATCATGCCGACTGTGAAACACATATTTACTTGTGTATATCAGGCCGAGATGATATATTTGTGATCGGGCAGGTGCACTCCCAGGAAACATGTTGTGCCTTGCCGTTTTCTCTCCCTGTAATTCATAACATTTCACTGGGAGGATTTATGTGGCGCATGTAATTGTGCAGCGATCTCCACAGCAAAGTGCTGCCCTTATTGGCTGACTGTAGTGAAAGGAAAGGTGTCAACAGAGATGTGTTTTTCATCACCGGCCCTTTCAGCTTTGTAAAACACACCCACAACTCTCCCAGCTCGGCTGTAAATTGTTCAGTGCTGTCTTGCCAAAATCTGTTCCATCTACGTGAGGCAAAGTGTCTGCGAAAAAAGATCGATCGCCCCTCTGGCCCTCTGCAGCCTCTCAGAGTGTGTGGGAGCTGTGATAAGGACCGCCGCCGCACAGACACAAAGTCTCTGATTTGCATACGCAAAGCATTTCCAGACAAATTTTTTAGACGTGTTTATGCTTTTCAACCATTTATATATTTTTTTCTGCTTCCTGATACAGTTTTTTTTTCTTTGTTCATCTCATTTTGGAAGATTTCTTTCCTATTGATTAGTTTCTTACAGCTTCTCATAACAAGTGCCAAGTCTGTTTTGCAAAAAAGAAAAAAAAAAGAAAAAATCAATATGACACAAAGCCCAGTGCGTGCACTGCTTAGAACACACACACAGCTAATAAATAATTTTCCTTTGTCGTCATCTGGCAGGTATTCTTACCCACAGCAACTTTCAAATTAATGCATATGAAACGAATCCTCTTGTAATGTGTGAGAGGGGAGAAATTACTTTCTTCTTTTCAGGTGGCTTCAAAGAAACGTATAATCACCAAGGCTTTGTCGGAAAATCTGTTAGTTTGCTCTTGAGCTGTACAGGAGGTTGCTTAGTGCAAGCGTGTGCCCATGCTTACCTTTCTCTCAGTCAGGAGTCAGGGCTGAAAATAGAGATGCATGGGTCATGCATCATCTGTAGGGACCATAAAATGCTGAGCAGAGGCAGAATGAATGGATCCAATGCAACAGCACTTCTACATCTCGTCGTCTGCAGAATGTACACACGCCCACACACCTTCCCTCACACAGATCCTTATATTTACTGATCGCTGATCCTTCTGGGTTCCCAAAACTAAAGACAAACACAATATGTTCCTAATTCTGTCAGTAATCACACTTGCATGGTTCTCTTAATGCTAGCTTTTTTCCCCTTCTTTTTGACGTCCTCCACTAGTTGTAAAATCTGATAATTTAAACCAATTTCATTCTCCAAGTAAGTTTTTTCCCCCTACATTTTTCTTCAACTTTTGCTTGTGTGCATATTTATTATGGCAGAGTCTATAAATAAATTATTTCGCACCTACAGTACAGTACAATGTGATTTATTTTTTGGAATTGGTGCTTACAAGTACAAATTAGTATGACCACAGGGCATGTATTAAATTAAACAGAGCAGGGATAGTATATATCCCAGGATACCTGCCTAACCTAATCTTGTGTTTGTGTTTTCGTATAGGCATCCGGCTGTGACAGTACAGAGATCCCTGACGAGGTGAAGCTAATTGGCTTTGCCCAGCTTAGTGTTACCTGATGGTGTACCTCTGAGGGAAGAGGAAGAGGATGGGAGGAGGACGAAGGCTTTGAACGAAGAGACTGAATGCTCTAGAAAGTGCAGACTGAGGGTTTAGGAGCCATCGCCAGCTTGCTCCCAGCTCAAACTCCTCTCAGCTCTATCCTCAATTCAATTACCTTCTAACTGTCAATAACTAAGCATTCTGTCAATAATTAAGTAACACACACACACACACACACACACACACACACAGTCAGCTTCCTTTGCCCTACATTCTGCTCCTGCAGTGTCTGTCCTCAACATTCCACCTCTCTCTTCCCCTCAGCTCTGCTAACTTGATGCACTCAGGTGGCTATAGCCAGCAATCATGATTAAAAAAGAGAAAGATTTAGAGATTTTCATTATAATTATGTTACATTTACTTTCAGCAAAGTTGTTATTAATTATTATTATTATTATTGGGAAAAGACTTCAATTTTCCTTTCGTCGTTTTGAAGGATGAACTTTTATGATGCGCACATTAACACTGCAAAACTTGGTGTTAAATCAGTTATTCACCTCCTCCTTCCTCCCAAATGTAAGTTATTTATAGAGAAAAAAATAAGCACATTATTATCCTTGATTCCGTAATGAATACTGTGTTGAAAGTGATCTGTACTGTATGTACACGAAATATTTAATCCACTAAGAGTGAATGAAACCGTGTCCCACACAGGAAGTAGGAAGGCGAGACCTGAATGCTGCCATGTGCAAATGTACTTGCTTTATTTTTCAGGACAGTGTTGATGCTTAACTGCTAGAGGTGCCTTGTTCATTAATCCGTGCCTAAGAACACAGGTAACAAGCTGAAGCTGTCTAAAGCATAGACTGCGTTATGTCGTTAAACCGAGCAGAATTGCTTTCCAGCCGATAGCTCCATTTAAAAGTATTTTCACTGGCAACCAGCTTACGTTGAAATGACAAAAGCTTTAATGCACTTTGATTTCGGATTGTGCAATGTACCCGTGCTTCTCCCTTGGAAAACCCGCCAGTTTTAACCTCTAAAGCTTTGCCGATGACAGAAAGATCATTATAACTGTAACGCACACCTGAACTGTGATATGATGGAGGGAAAAAAGCCAGCTGCTGAGTATAAAGAAGTAGCCGCAATATCCTGCTGCATCAGCCAGCCTGCATCTGTCCGTTTTTCTAACGGAAGGACGTTCAGAACCAAAAGATGATGACTTCTGTACGAGAGATTAGTCATGAGTATGGTTATTCCAGATTATTCCATTTTCAACTGTACTTGAAAATATATGCTTAATATTACAATAAATATTATTTTAAGACACTGTGTTGTTTTGGAATCTCTGCACCGTTTCAGCAAAATAGGAAATCATAAAAGGATGATCATTAAAAGACTGGACTGCCAGGTGCTATAATTAAATATTACCGTCATTATCCTTTCCAAATATGCTTACCAATTTTCATCTTTACATCATCATAACTCATGAAGGAAATCAGTTATTAGATTATTATGAAGTCTAATTAAATTCTACTCACCCATTTGTCATCATGATTGTGTATAGGCTTTACTGAACTTCAGGGCCAGCTGGGCTGTTTGATAAATTTATATTCAGTAATCACTGCTGTGTATATCACCACAAACACCGCTCTGCACGGCAGAGTGATTGAGCTCGCTCGTGTATTTCATGGTTAAATGAGTCTGTAAGATCAATATTGTTTTAATGTTATAACATCATCTTCATGCCCACCATCCCATAAAACCAGCCATTCCTGGCCTGAAATAGCCACGCTGGCTCTCGGTGCATCTCAGAGCCGCATGCTGGAAATCCCAAAGATTGACTCAATATGTCACTGGCACTAAGAGAGTTTGGTGACGGGGATTGCTTGGCACGACTTGTGATCACTAGGCTTCCAGCCAAATGACATTGTTTGCCAGAGTTGGAAGCAGACGAGTCCTTCAGGGTGGTGAGTTGTGGTGAATTGCAAAAAAAAAAAAAAAAAAAACTGCCTAGAAATTGCTGGTCTGCTTTTGCTCTTTGGGGTAAATTCTTAACATTGGATTTCACCTTCCTCGCATGTTTAAAATGGAAATTATTCTACACTAATGGCTGTCGGACACCTGCAGACCTACTGTAATTTTCTCTGTAGCTGGAAGCAAGAAGACATTTATGATCCTGTAATCAGAAGATAAAGACTATTCAGAGGAAATGCACATGTGGTAATGATAATGAAACCTCTAAATCAGTCTCTTTAAAAAGCACTCAGCTGAAGGAATGGAAAGATGTCATACTCAGAAACGACATAAAAGTAGTTCGCATTCTAAACCAAGGGCCATATTCACAAAGGATCTTTAGGCTTGAAAAAATGGGTGTATTCATCTTAAGTACTCCGTTATTTATTTATTTTTTCCCCTTTGTAATTGCGACAGTACTGTAGCTTTGAAAGCAGGTCTGTAAAAACTTGCACCAGAAGCCATTAGACTGAATCCCAAACAATACTATGTGGCTATGGATGATTAACAGCGCGATCCGGTGCATGTGTTATATATATTTAAGGACTGGATGCTTAAAAATAAATAAAAAAATAAAGGTATTGTGCCATTTGTAAGTATTTCAGTAGAGTGGTTAAGGGCAGGCACCTCTATTACATAGTGCAGTGCAGCTGGAGATTACATTTACACGGCTTTCTGCTACTTGGCCCCATGAAAGTTGCACCATTAATATCACTCACAAAACATATTTTACATTAAATAATGACTCCTTTCTTCAGCTGATTAAAATGACATAATTAGTAGTGATGTAATCAGTTTTGATACATGAATACTGACCATGATTGGCTGATTGTTATTCATAGAAAACTCATAAATTAAAACCCGCTGCATGACTTGAAGAGGGAAAAAAAAAGAAAATGAAAAAGTGTTTCCTTCATACTGCACAGAAATCTCTACTGTCCAATAGGTTTCAAATATCAAATAGGTTTTCATGTTTATAAACTTTAAAATGTTAAACTGCAGTAATTTGCCAGTATATCTGATGTGAGAATCTAGAAGCTTATTTATATGTATGAAATCAGTAACATTTTTATTCTGCTCAACCAAAAGGAGTATAAATCTACTGTAAATAAGTATACAGTAGAAGTCAAAGCTATCTTTAAAGGTGAAGAATGAGCATTTCCACACACACACACACACACACACACACACACACGATGAGAACTCACAGGATTGGGACTAAATGGCTTTGTTGCCAGAAGAAAACCACTTGCTAGTGAGACTAATCCGAAAAACACACTTCAGTTTGCTAGGGAGAATAAAGCTTGGTCTCGGGGGCAATGGAAAAGGTCATGTGTTCTGATGAGTCCAGATTAACCCTATTCCAGAGTTACGGGCAAATCAGGGTAAGAAGGGAAGTGCAAGAAGTGATTTATTTTTATTTTTCATCACCAGTAAGCACTTTATTGAAGTCAGCGGTTTTGGTGGAGTCAGAAATCCAACAATTTGCACAGTAATATACCCTGGATGTTGGAGAGAGGTGAGGGGAAAAAAAACTCTATTTGGGTTATGAATCACAAATCTTTTGCTGGCATGTATCGTCACACTGACTCCAAAACCAAATTTTTGAAAACCTTTTTACATTTATAATACTGTTCTGAGTGCAGAAATTTCCAAGTGGAGCAACAGAAACACATTTTATGGTGTCACATTATCAAAAATCTGCCGGTCTGCCTTTTTCTCCAAACTCTGTAAGCGAATTTATCTCAAACACAAACACACTCATTACACACGCTTACACCAGTCTCAAAACACTGAGCACAAAGTAGTCAAAAATCATGTGCGTTCGAAGCCGTCAAGTTGAGTTTTGCCTTTGAGACTTTGGAAGCATTTGAGAAGGTAAAATGTCACCATTTCTTTCAGGTGGCGCACTTTGAACTATTTACACATTTTCGTTCTCTGTGGAAGGAGTGAATCATTTGCTAAGTTTGCTTAGAAATAATAATTATGGTGGAGGAATGAGCTACATGCTGCTCAGTTAAATGCTACTCTTATGCTAACTCTTGTATGTTAAGAGCTTTTAAACTTTTAAGAACTCTGTGCTTGTTTTTTAAGTGAGAAATGTTATAAGGAACGTACTACATTTAATTCATCATGAAACTTTATTTAAAGGTTTAAAATTGAAAAAAGAAAAAAAAAATCTGTGAAAAATGCAATATCGAATTGGGATATTTATAAAATCTTGATACTTATAGAATCAGCATTTGAATCGAATCGGCACCTGGGTATTGTGATTATATTCTATCGGGTGGCAGCTTGGTCACAGAACATCGTGTACACTTTCACAAATTTCTTTACACTTGGGGTAATTTTAGCATATCCAGTTCACATAGTGTACCACTGTGTATCATCATAGTGGAAAGTGTGTGTGTGCGTGGATGAGCGCTCTGCAGACAATATCCCAAGCGCAGGATTGAACGGGGGAGCCAGGAGGTGTGAGCTGGCATCTGTATCTGCTTTTGCTTTCATTTGACTTTTATGATATTGTGATTCATTTATGTGTTTACCATGCAGGTCACTCACAACTGCATTAGCCATTCACTGTCAATATTTAATCTGCAAGCATGTTGTCATCCACAGCAGAGGGATCTATCCCAACCCTCCATCTGAGTTCAGGAAATTCATAGCAACAGTTCCTTTCAGTGATTCCCTTTAATAGGTTTTTAAAGAGAAACTCTTGCCAGCATTTAGTGCAGTTTGGGAGAATTTACTGGTAAGATAAGATTCTGTGCGAATACAGCCCCAGAAGCCACAGAGTACATTCTCACTCATTCTCTATACCATTTATTCTGTACCAGGTTGCGGGAAGCCTGGAGCCTATCGCAGGGGTCTTGGGGCATATGCAATAAGTGGGATATACCCAGGATCAATCAATCACAGGGCACAAGCACACACACTATGGGGAACTTGGAAACATCAATTAACCTAACTTGCATGTCTTTGGGTTGGTGGAGGAAACCACTGCGAGAACGTGAAATCTTCTCGGGAGACGAGAATCGAACCCTCGACCTTGGAGGTGTGAGGCCACGGTGCTAACCACTATGCCACCGTACTGCAAATAGAGTACATTAATACCCAGTAAACATGGAAACAAATATACAAGAAAAATGCAATGGATCATAGACCTTGCATGCAAATGAATGCAAATATAACAAGAGATAAATACTTAAAAGAAGCTGCAGTATGCTTGCATTTTTTTTATGTAAAAAAAAAAAAAAATCACAGTATAATACAACAATACAATAACCTCCCATGGGGACAGTTTCCCCATTGTTTATGCTTTTCACAATGTCACACATAGGGAATAAAAAAATAAACACAGGAAAAATCAAATTTGGCCCCAACAATTAAGTTTTTAGAAAATATAAAGTTTCCAAGTTCCATCATTTTCATTAAAGTTCTTCATATAGATTAATATGTAACATATACATCTTAAAACATTCCTCCAAGGAACGTCTTCATAGTGCCTTTTACCAAACACAGTAAATGCGCTTTATAGGATACTTAGTACTAACTGGTAAGTAATCAATATATATTATACATATATAGCAATAATACAAAGATGAGCCAGTTGGATCTGATGTAAGGACAGTAGCTAAGCATTAAGTATGGAAATAAATTATCTTTTGTTCTAGCTGTTATCATAAATAATGAGTTATACATCTTCACTTTTTTTTTTTCTCCCAAAAAAGTAATTTTTCTTTGAACACACCAATATGTAAACAAATGGAATGCCGGTGTGAAACAAAAGCATCTGCTGGAATTTTTTTAAACAAGTGCTGAACACATCAACACTTTTAATTAGATCCAACAAAACTATGTGCAATGAAAGAAAATATCAAGGACATTCATGTTTGGTTTTAATCCAGACTGCACCTTTGTTTCGCTGATGAGCTGAATTACTACAGTGCAGAAAACTGTTTATGCATTTAAAAAAAAGCACAGCGCACCCTCTCTTGATGCAATTAGACTGGCAGGGCACATCGACAGTAGCATATTCTTCTCTGTTAGATGATCTTGATCCGACCTTTTCCTTCTTAAAGCTCAAGATGTTACAGACTGTTCTCTCTATACTGTATGCTCTCCATGGTGCACAGATGCACATTGTGTCTTTTTATGTTCTGTGTATAAAAAGATCAACACAGATAGATGGAATTCCTCAGGCGTTACTAACATTTGAGGTGCTTCTTGCTGGACATGTCGTTCCAGATCCGGTGTATCTCTTCAGGAGAGATTTGGTGCACGGTGATTACTCGGCGGTACCTACACAGGCTGTAAGCCATTTTCCAGTGATTGAAGCCACTGTTCTGATACGGGTGAATGCCAAGCTTCCGTAAGCAAACTCCTACGTAAACGTCTTCCAAATGAAGCAGGCGGGTATGAAGCGAAGTCTTATAGATCAGCTCAGCCACATCTGCTGAGAAGACATAGCCTGTGCCGGAGCAGAACGGGGGGTACTTACTTTCTGGGTACAGGTCTCTGGGCATGTACCACTTACTGCGCATATCCCGAATAGGTGAGCCATTTATTACGTAGCCCGTAAAATACCTCCGTCTAGGCTTGGTGTCCGGTTTTAGCAACTTGTACACCAGGTTGTCCATGTTGACGAAAATGTCACTGTCTGTCTTCATCACATACTTGGCCTCCTTACAGAACGTGGCCACCCAACGCATTCCCATCAGCGTCTTTAGAGTCAGATTATGGTAGGAATCTACAAAGTCCTCCACTATGATGTCATGGAAGATCTGACTCTCTTGCTCCACCATCTGATTGAGCATGTTGTCTGTGCTGCGGCCAAGAAGGAAGAGAGTTATAATGCGAAGGTCGCTAAACGTGCTCTCGTCCCCCCATGTTTCCCGGATCGCCTGCCGAGCATCAAATTCCTTATGTGTCGTGCTAATGAGGATCACCAGGAAGGGCACGTTGGTCTCACATTTCTTGGGCTCGTTAATGATGAAATCGAATGCATGGGGGTTTAAAGGGCGGGTTCGGATGTTGTTAAACGTGGTGTTGGCGGTTCTTTGTGGCTTAACGGTTTTGCGTGTGGGCACCGTCAGCTGCCCAACTAACGACGTCGTGGGTCTGGATATGCTCAGATACCATAGGGCACTTGCCCAACAAACCACTGTCAACACATATAAGCATGAGACTTTTGAAGGCATTATGGAGGGTTTTATGTGTGTTTAGGTCGATGAATATCATGTACCATCCTATCCATTAGTGATTGTGCTTCAGGCAAAGCAGCATAAGGCTGCATGTGTGTGCCAGTTGATATTAATTGTCAGTTACTGAGTAAAATTGAGCTAATCCCTCTTCATGCAGAAATTGCACTAAATCGTCATGGGGCGCTGATATTTTCTTCCAAGAATCCTCGACGTGTTCCATCGAAAAGACTGGAAGATACAAATACACATCCGCGTTAGACCCTAGCATAGCAACCCAGTAAAACACTTTCATTTAATAAAGTCAGAATTATAGGTTTATTCCAGATCCTGCTGTTCCTTAACCATCTCATTTCAGGTCGTAAAAAAGTAATAGTCTGCCACAGGAGCTGAAACCAATACAAGAACTTAATAGAAATCCCACAGATAAGATCTTCTTAATAAGAGCTGATCATGTGAAAGCATAGACACATATACACCATGTAAGCAGTAGCTAGAGAATGAAGAGAGAGAAAGAAAGAGAGTGCACATACTGTATTGTGCTGCTATGCAGTACAAATTTGACACTACGCACAATATTAGCGATTCCTTACATATATATCACATCAACATTTCTATTTTTTTGTGCTGACACACATGTAATCTTCTGCTTAATTACACTGAGTTGTTGGCATTTTATTTGGGCACGAACCAGATTCTTTTTTTGGCATCAACTTCAATCGGATACTAAACGACAACCTGCATTTTATCTGTAACACATAAGAACAAACAACTCACCAATGGCTACTACAGTAAAAGCCAGCTGTTGAATTCACAAACAACCTTTTACTTAAACATTGTTTACAGTAAATCTGCACCATCCTTGGGATGCAGAAGAAAAACACACTCGCCCATACTGATTTGTACAAAATGCACCCCAATCCAAAATAATCTTAACCAACTTAAAACAATCAACTGATTTGCATAATCAGCAGTATGTGAACATGCCGTATGTGAATCAGGTTTGCTTCTATTGATATGCGTTCTAATCGTCTCCAAGTTCGGTTCCCATTAAGTTATTCAGCGATTGTCTAAAAGCATCATTCAGGTTTTTATTTATTGAACATTTTGAGAATGTTACATTATTTACAGTAGTTATATAATGTTGCAGCAGAAACCTCACGTCTTTTGACGTATGTAGCAATAAAAAAAAATTATAGTATTTGCCATAAAATTACCTTATTAAACACGATTTTACTTGTGACGTGATCAGGTATAATTTGTACCTCTATGCAGTGATCCATGAAAATTATTTATCATGTCTTGGAAACTATTAAATATATCTCCTATGATGTTTTAATTGCAGAATAATTTGACGTGAATTTTTGAATTTTCCATTTTACACCGTTTATGGCAGGAGGCCATGTCTCTGGGAAATGCACTCCGCGTGTGCACAGCTTGTAAACTCTCATTCAACTCAGAAATCATTCTGTCTCTATTCATCATCAACATTATGCTTGCTTTCTCTTTAATGCCTCTTAATCTCTGCATTAAATTGATATCTGTACTGTATATTTAACCAGTTGCACAATTCAAATGATTATAGATTCTGGACCAGATAATCAGTATGTAATCATTTAATAGTATTTAAAGTACAGTATGAAAAATAGCTTATTAGCATTGTTCCGAGTCACCCATAAGTTATGTTCAGTAGCTGAAATACAGCCATGGCCAAACGTTTTGAGAATGACACAAATATTAATTTCACAAAGTTTGCAGCTTCAGTGTTTTAGATCTTTTTGTCAGATGTTACTATAATATACTGATGTATAAGTACAAGCATTTCATAAGAATTAAAGGCTTTTATAAATAATTACTACAAGTTTATGCAAAGAGTCAGTATTTGGCGTGTTGACGCTTCTTTTTCAGAACCCTGCAATTCACCATGGCGTGCTGTCAATCAACTTCTGGGAAACATCCTGACTGATGGCAGCCCATTCTTGCATTATCAGTGCTTGGAGTTTGTCAGGATTTGTAGGTTTTTGTTAGTCCACCCGCCTCTTGAGGATTGACCACAAGTTCCCAATGGGATTAACCTCTGGGGAGTTTCCTGGCCATGGACCCAAAATTTCAATGTTTTGTTCCCAGAGCCACTCAGTTATCACTTTTGCCTTATGGTGGCGAAGTGCTCCATCATGCTGGAAAATGCATTGTTCGTCCTGTGTCATGCCAACAGTAAAGCATCCTGAGACCATTCATGTGTGGGGTTGCTTCTCAGCCAAGGAAGTGGGCTTACTCACAATTTTCCAGCATGATGGAACACCTTGCCATAAGCTAAAAGTGATAACTAAGTGGCTCAGTGAATAAAACATCAAACATCAAAGTCCACGGCCAGGAAACTCCCAAGACCTTAACCCAACATTGAGAACTTCTGGTCAATCCTCAAGAAGCGGGTGGACAAACAAAAACCTGCAAATTCTGACAAACTCCAGGCATTGATTATGCAAGAATGGGCTGCCATCAGTCAGGATGTGGCCCAGAAGTTAATTGAGCATGCATTCAGCATGCCCGTGTGAATTGCAGAGATCTTGAAAAAGAAGGGTTATTAGCTGCAAGCCTTTGACACTAATGAAGTGCTTGTAAGTATATTTCAGTATACCATACTGTAGTATCATCTGACAAAAAGATCTAAAAACACTGAAGCAGTAGAATTCGTTTAAATTAATATTTGGGTCATTCTCAAAACTTTTGGTCATGGCTATAATATATAAAAACTTAAATAGTATATATAGATATACGAGTACTACATTGACTTACCATTTACTGGTCTCTCATAGGGTGAAGAAATGCCATCTGGAAATAAGAATAAAAAACAACAATAACAACCATTACTTTCATTTATACGAATATGAAAAAACAGCTTTCTGTATATGGGTCTGTTAATGAAACCAACAAAATAATTAAACGTGCTGTTGAGTTCAAAAAGAATCAAAATTTACTTGTGGCCACAAGTCTGCATTGAAGCGGTGAAATGAAAAATTGCTCTGTAGCACTACGCAAACATTTTATTCTGTCCTTTGTGCACGCCAGTCCTTATATCGCTTTGTGCTTTCACTTTGCCAGCATCTTTGGTTTTGCTTCATTGGTTTAGTTTCAAATGCTTTCTGTTTCACAGAGCCTTTGCTATATTTGCTGTTAAATAAATTACAGTTTTTAAGAGAGAAATAAGTCACTGCAGTCGTTCTGCTTTAAAGACTGCAGAACAGACAGTGGGCTTGTGCTGGTTAAAAATTAAATGCAATGAGACTTGATGCTCAGTAGAACCGAGGAAATGGTGTCACTACATGCATGGTCGAATCGGTAAGTGTAAGAAATACGAGGAAACAAAGTGTTTATTTACTGCAAGACGAAAGTTTGACTCTCATTCCCAGGGACCCACATGTCTTTATTACTGTCTGTATGCAGACTTGGGACGAGACATAACATGGGCACATCTCTTCATCTCTGCTGTTTTCTCATACAAACCTACTAGATGAAAAAATGTTGGTCTGTCACTTCTGTTCACACACCCTTACAAAAGCAGGAGAAAGTAACAGTATCCAGAGTTTTATACAGCATCGCGCATTAATTACTGAGACTAAAATACTCTGCACTGGATAAGAAGTGCTTTGTACCCTATTAGTTTTGACATATAAACCTCATGCTTATTGTGTTATCTTGCCAAGACAGATGCTGAGCAAAAATGTAATTTTAACAAACAAACTTTTTAAAGATATCTTCTGAAGTGATGATGCAAATTGCTGTTAAAGCTGTGTGTGTTTGCGTGCGTGCGGCAGTAGAAAGAGACAAGCGGTCAAACTGATAAAAATGTCTGTCTCATTGTCGTAGCCAAGGCGCAGCAGGAGGGGAGCTACCCAAGTCCAACACATTATCTTTAAAGAAAAGATTTAGATTCAACCAGATCTGATCACCCGCTGGACAGCCTGTATGATTAAAGGCAGCACTCAGTGCCACAAACACACACACAGAGATAACAGCAGAAAGCTTACAGATGTTTTTCACAATCTCAGGCTGTTTATCAGTGTAAAAAAAAAAAAAATGCAGGACTGAAACAAGAAATGGCAGCAGACAGTCACTGTCCAGCTCAGATAAGCAGATGATTGATTTGGTTTCAAAGCTGATAAAAGTCAGGGGGATGTTGTTTTATGAAAAATCATTTGGGTTCAGCTTCAGCTATCAGAGGCAGGATCTATATTATGGCCATGACAGGGTATTTATTCGGGCTCCAAGAGTATTGAAATGCCTTATCTCTGACCAACAATCTTCAGATTCTTATTTTTTTATTACCAACTGTACTGTATGTAATTACCTGTAGACAAATTTCATATCCTATTATGTCTACTTTCCTCCTCTTGTAATTGAACGCATTTATTAACTCAGTCCCCTCTGTGGGAACTCTATTACAGCACTCTTTACTTAAGATTTCTGGAATGAAAAATTCAGATGCATATAAATAATCAAAAACTACTTTTTCTCAAAACCGTTATGGAATCATTGTTCAGCAGTGGCCACCTTACAGCACCAGAGTCACTGGTTTGATGTGGAGTGGTGTTCCTGTGTTCTTTGTGTTCCTGTGTTCTTTGTGTTCCTGTGTTCATGGTGTTCCTGTGTTCTTCAATTCCCTCCAAAAACTGCAACTTGGCTATGAGAGCGTGTGTGTGTGTGTGTGTGTGTGTGTGTGTCACACACAGACACACACACTCTCATAGGCTGGTGTCCTCTAATGGACTCGTGTACCAGCTAGGATGTATTCTCACTCCTAGTATTCCCAGATTACAGATCAATGATAAACTACTGTACTTTCTGAAGATGACTTTTGAAGATGATTTTTTTTTTTTTTTTACATTTATGTCATTTGGCAAACGCCTTTAGTCAGAGCAACTTACATTTTTGTTTGGGATAAGGGATATGCTCAGGAACCCAACAATGCCAACTTTGTGGTGCTGGGGTTTGCACCTGCGACCATCTAATCAGTAGTCCTGCACCATATTTACATTAACTGTAGGCGTTTGGCAGATGTTCTTATCCAGTGCATCTTATTATACATCTGAGCAGTTGAAGGTTGAGGGCAAAGGGCCTTGCTTTAAGGGCCCAACAGTGGTAACTTGCTGGTCATGGGGTTTGAAACTAGGACCTTCCGAAACGCAGTCCAATGCCTTAACCCCTGGACTATCCTTGACCCCTAAGCTTGACAAAGTCAAAAATAACGTTTTGGGGACAGTTTCAAGCCACAACATATACTGTACTGTACATGAATCAGCCGTAACATTAAAACCACATTTCTAATACAGTTCAGGTCCAATTTGTTCCTCCAAACAGCTCTACCCCATTAAGTCATGGATTCTACAAGACCTCTGAAGGCGTGATGTGATTTCTGGCACTGAGACTGTAGCAGCAGATCATTTAAGTGCTGAAAGCTGACTGGGGTTGCCCCCAATGGTTACAACATGTTGGTTCATCCAACAGATGCTCAATCAAACTGAGATTCATGTCAACAGCTTACAATTTGTCATGTTCCTCAAAACAGAGTGCATTATCCCACTGAAGAATTCCATTGCCATTAGGAATAATGTTACAATGAGGGTTTACGCACATGCTCCGTGCAGTTGCTTCCACCGGACTGGGGTCAGCAAGGGCTCTCAGTGGTCTGCAGATACACAGCCTTATAAATGCTGTGCACGCTGCAATGGACCCAGCTGCCATAGCCAGCACTAACTTCTTCAGCAATTCGTGCTACAGTAGCTTTTCTGTGAGATCAGATGGGTTAGTCCTTGTTGCACACAAGGCTTAATGAGCCAGGGGCATCCATAGGCCTGGTGATGGTTCACTGGTTCTCCTTCTTAGGACTACTTTTGGTAGACACCTGCAAACTGCATACTAGGAATATCCCACAAGGCCAGGTGTTTTGGAGATGCTCTGCCCAAGTCATCAATCCATGACAATTTGGACCTGGTCAAAGTAACTCATGCTTGCCTATTTTTTCCTCCTTCCAACATATCCACTTTAAAAACTGAGTGTGCACTTGCTGGCTCATATCTGTATATCCCACCCCCTGACAGGTGCCACTGTAACGAGAATCACCGTTCTTCACTTCACCTGTCAGTGGTTTTAATATTATGGTGGGTTGGTGTAAAACATTCCTACACACACTCACACACACAGAGCAAGGTTCTAAAAGTGATTAACCTTCATACTGCATCCATCATAGTTCATAGTATCCTGTAATAAATAATGGATCAAAATAAAATGGAATAAACTCTCAGGTGCAGGACTCATTTGTGTGACTGACAGGACAGCAGGAAGTGTTGAGTGCTAGAGCACCTGTGCTGCAACACTGGCCTGTCTGCCCTGTCACCTTCTCTTCTTCAATCCTGACGATCTCACACAGTAATTGCAGCATTTCACAGCAGCAGCACACCTCAGTGCACACACACACACACACACACACACACACTGCACAACCTGCCAAACACATTCTTACTACTATTCAAATTTGATTAACTTAAGTGGCTGTAAAATACTGCTCTCCAATGTCTGCTCCACATCCAAGCTCAGATTAAATGCTTACAACCAGCAGGCCATTGCGTTTCCGCTGTACAGTTAAAAAGAGCATACAGGAACACATGATCAGAATTATTTTAGACTTGTTTGCACTTTAAATTGTAAAAGTGTAAACACTTGGTGTAGGGTGGGAATACACACTGGATTGGATGGCAGTCTATTGCAAAATATCATGGACACATCTCCATCCACTCATGGGGGGGATTAAGGATAGTGAATCCACCTACTGGCATGTTTTGAGGAAGTGAAAGCAGGAAGATGCCAGTGAAAAATATTGTGATAAATTCTCTGGTTGATTGAAAAGCCTAGTACCTTCATCAGAATCGGGTTTTATTCGCCAAGTATGTTGAGACACAAGGAATTTGTTTCTGACTGTAGCTCTCAGACTCAGAGTGCAGACAAACATAAACATAAAAAACTACAACAACAAAAACATTTGTATACATTAATTACACAACATTTTGCTTGTGATTAAATAAGATTAAATACGGCGGGAGGATCCTGAGTATGTGCAGTATAGTCTACATAAAGGGATTGTAAAGTAGGGCAAGTAGCCCTGTGTGCATCATACAGTATGTACTATACTAGGTAGTGCAAAAACAAAGTAGTATAGTAGTAGTGAAGTAATGTGCATGGGGGAGTTTGATGGAGGCATTGTGGTGCTTTTACACAATATACAGTATGATACTGGATGTTCGATTTGTGCAAATAAGATTTTTTTCTAAGTCATTTTAGATATCTTGAGTTCTGTGATTATGGACATTAACTCACTCTATTTATTTAATATCTGAGCTTTATCATTGATGCTTAGTAGCATCAAAGTTGACAATTTACATATTTTTCTTAGAAAATAGTTAAACACATTATCAATCAAAAATCGATTAATAATTAATTAACAAAACACAAATTCTTTATAGCTTCAAAATCCCAACAAATTAGGTATGTAAAATTAATGAAAATTATAATGACCAGTGGTGTAACAGACTGCAGCTGATCCGTCATCAGACTGTTACATGTTTTGGACGCTCTTGAGCTTAAACTTTGTAGCTGTTTTTAATATTTTTTTATTTAAATTAAAAAAAAAAAAGATATACGGTACTAATATTAGTAATAGAACTCATGCTGTAGCTCAGATATTTATAAACATACCTTATTTCATTAAAA
>JAQMYG010000035.1:20039878-20061108 GCA_030014215.1 Clariallabes teugelsi | reverse complement strand
TTTATGTTCACATACAGCTACATGACACACTGCATGAAAGATCATATTTGAAAACGCATAATAGGGGCACTTTAAAGAAATCTACAGTATAAATCACTGCTATGTTTAATAGTGAAAGTAAGAGCATTTCCACATACACAACAAAATGACAACTCACAGGATTGGAACAAACAGCTGTGTGACCAAAGCATAACCATGTGTTAGTGAGGCCAATTTGAGGGAAACATAAATAAATAAGGCTTTGCAGTAATGGAAAAAAGATCATGTGATGAGTTCGGACTGACCGTATTCCAGAGCGATGTGTGCATCAGGATAGGAAGGGAAGCACAGGTTCCTACAGTAGGCATAGTGCCCACTGTAGAAGCCTCTGGATGGATTGTTAAGATCTTGGGTTGGTTTAGTCTCAAATCTAGGCAACATTATGTGGCAATAAAATCAAGTCAGCTGACGACCTGAGTGCACCGAATGACCAGGTTATCCCATGAATGGACTGTTTTCTTCTCTGATGACCTGGGCATGTTCAAGAACTCAAACTGTGAAAGAGGAGAGTGGTTCCGGGAGCACAAGGAATCATTTTTATATATGAACTGAACACCACCGAGTCCAGACATTAACCCCATTGAAAGTCTTTAGGATGAACTGGAGCAGATTTTACAGAGTGCTTCGATGCTCCCAGCATCAATAGAAGATCGGCTAAATACATTCAAATTAATTTTAGCTACAGACGGAAAAATATGTTGCTTAAGCCTGTCCAAATAATGCAACAGTGAATGCAGACTGCATTTAAAGCTAAAATACAGGGTCAAACTAAATATTTAGTGTGTGCCTTTTTTTGTGAGGTCAACAATTTATTTCAAATTAATCTAAATGATTGAATAAACATAATATTTTTACATTCCAACACTGACAGTTACATAAACAAAAATTTAAATGATGCTATGTATAGTAAACAATACGGTAAAGTAGCCCACCTCTGGCGATATAATGACAAGATGAACAAGCAAATGGAAATAGAAGGCAAAATAAAGCTGGAATACTGCACACGTATTGTGACCACATTGCCAGACAGATGGCAGACGAAGAGCAAGGGGCTATGGCCTCCTCCAGAGAGCCTGGCACCAGTATTGGAGACTGACTACTTTTCCATGGCCCACCCTGTATGAACATGCAAAATAGCATCTTTTTTCCTGCAAACGCAAGGTGCATTTTACCTCTGATGGCTTAAGTCTCTGATAACAGCTAAGCATAATGGCTGATTAAGTCTGGGTGCAACCATGGAGGCTGTCCTTAGCTGCTCTGAGGTCAGTTGAGAATTATTACTGTTGATTGTGCAGTTTTAAAACGACTGGCTATGTAAAATACAATCTTCTGAAACTATCGATGGCTGGACCCAAGTGTACTTATAGATGGTTACTACTCACTGGAAAAAGCATGAGCACTGCATCTTGGCATATGTATATATAATGTGAAGCAGCACAGGCTTTCATCTTATTCATATTTAACTGGGAACCAGTCAAAGAAGCTCATTTGAAGCTATTAATATGCCTCTTAAACTATATAAAATAAGGTGTGCACATGTAATGAGTATATTCAAGAAAGCTTCACACTTGTCCTTGGCATATCCCTCACTCCTTCTCCCATGATGGCCTCTTGCATCCACTTCCCCCAGTTTTCAATGCATCTTCAATATCTCTACCACGTTTTTTTTTTTCTTTCTCTCTGTATCATTTTTTTTCTTCCCCTTTGCCTTTCTCCATCATCTTCTTTGCCTCTAAACCTGTCTCTAATTCTCTCTCTTTCTGTCTCATCTATAGCAGGTAGTCATTAGGAATGAGCAGGTGGTGCAGCTACTGATTGCTATGCGAGTGTGTCTTTACCCAGAACAGCCCCAGAGCAATGCTGCCTCCTTACATTCAACAGAGCACCGCAATAACCGAAGCTCAGCAGACCATCATCCGCTGTTCAGTAAAATAAAATTCTGTCATAAATGTGTAGTTGTTCATGAATAAACATGCCTCTACTACTCAGAACATATGTTTATATAGTAGTGGACTGTATAATATTTATTAATTATATATACTATTACTACTCTGTAATTAAATAGACCAACATAAAAGATGTTCAAATTATGCATATTTAACATGTCATTTTTCTGTGCACATACAGTACATATCTGAAACTGGTTTCCATTAGGTGCTGCCCTGTCATAAAACACTGCATGCCAAAAAAGCATGCAATGAAACCTGTGACTGCTCGACAGATTGAGGCATTAATGAGAAAACAACAGTATTCCTCTTAATGAGAATATCTTACATTATGCTGATATTTGACTATAATTGTTATAACTGTCAAAAAGAAAAGTAATATAAAAAGGAGTGAAGCAGAGATGGTTTTGTGTTGCTTATGCAGATCCCTCCGGTGCTGCTTCCTCACCTCAACCCAAGTGAATTGATTTTAATAAGACAAAGCCTTAAACCGATTTCCTGTACACAGTTCTTTCAAGTAAGATTGCAAACTGCTTACAATTTAGTAAAAATCCTCTGCTGAGTTGCCATATATAAAAACCTACAACACTCCCACATCCTCTGTACAAGTCAATAAAACTAGGCTTTAGCAGAAGGTCATGTGATATTCCTTTTCATATATAAAGCAACTGCATACTGTAGAATCGACAATTTCCAAAAGATGGAATCAGCAGGAGGAAGTGATTAATTTGTTTGGAATTGAAAAAGGGCTTAATATTCAACACAACAGCTGCTTAATGGCGAAAAGCACCACAAGCAAGTTGCCTTTACTCTAACAACAAAACAATAATTTATGCAGTATTATACAGTATATGCTTCTATATATAATGCAACATCAAGATGCTTTCATTGTTGCAATGGTACAAAGAGGGTACATCATCACATGACATTAGAGACAAAACCATGTAATATCGCATATAAATATTAAAATTAAATAATTTACAAAAAATGTTGCAGAAATCACACTGGTCAGGAACTATAAATGTATTATTTAACGTCAGAATAACATTCTATTGTTAAACAGACATTACATGTATTTTAATAAAATAAATAATAAGATGTAAGTAAAAATTGGTACAATTTTTGATGTGGTAATTTGCTTAGAGATGCTTAGAAAAGGAGTCTCCAGTGCTGAAGCTTTAACAGGCAGAAGTGTTAAAGTTTCCTGGCACAGGAAAGTCTGCAATGTTGTAAAAAAAAACTTTAAACAGGTAAAATGTAAAACATTTAATTAAATTCAGTTTTATTTAGATAGTGCTTTTAACAGTGGTCATTGTCGCAAAGAAGCTTTGCAGAACCAAAAAGTGTGAGGTGATATTCATAAATACGTATGCATTCAAATTTAAATGAACAAGGTGTTTTTTAATGGCGGCACGGTGAATTTGCTGAACTTGGTGCTTCATTTAATCATTTGCGCCTTGTCCAGGGTGTACCCCGCCTCGTGCCCTACAGTAAGTCCCCTGGGATAGGCTCCAGGCCCCCGCGACCCTGAATACAGGATAAAGCGGTAATGACGATGAGTGAGTGAGTGAGTGATAGAGTGTTTTTTAATAAATATGAAACTGTAATATTCATAAATCAATGTGGTTTTAAATTAATAAATCACACACTGTTACTATGAAAATCCTCTCCATTGTGGTAAGGGCCCTGTGTTTTACATCATACCACAGTCACAGTTTTTTTTTTTTTTCCCCCTAACCGCATGCTTCTGGGAACTGTTTTTCAAGGAAATGAATTATTGGTATGAGTTCATGTTTATCCCAAAAATAAGATCTTTCTATTCTGCCCACATGAGACAAAAATGTCTTTTTGCGGAAGACTGCACTCTTGTCTCTTGTACATTCTGGACACTGCCTTGAGGGTACTGGCTATGAATAAAAAGCCCATCTAATCTGATTACAATAAAGTCCCGATTCCCAACATTACATTTCACTCACCGCCTCTCTGAATGATCTCTAACCTGCAAGACGAGACACCCTCTAGAGAGGAGTAATAAGATCTAAAGAAAATGGTGAAAGTTTGTGAGGCGAACTGCATAGCTTCATTATGAGTTTGGCATGCATGCAGAATGCTGAACGGTGTAGGCTGGTGTCTGATATATTGCCACCACCCTAGGTGTTGCGTTAGCATAATCCAGATAATATCTGAGGTGGAAGAGGACTAGGAAATGTAGAATGTTTAGTCACCATTACATCCATTAGTCTGCAGCAGAAGCCGAGTGGGTTTTATCTAGGTGCCTCTATTGAAGCAAATAAGAAGTGTGCAGATAGCACTTGTGCAATTTTATACAGCTGAGTGGAAATCTTTATAAGTGTATATGGGCTTTAATAAAGGGGTACGGAGATGAAACCCAAAAACAAATTATGATACGAATGAACTGTAATAAAAATGGTAAGAGTTAAAAGGTTTTTTATTTACAGGATTTAATTTAAAAGACTGAATTCACCAATCTTACTTTTATATCTACTGTAGCTGTGCAGTTTAACTCTGTTTAGACCCTATGAAGCCAAACTAGGGGGCCAAATACTGTAGAAATATGTACACTATCAACCAAAGTTTGTACACACCAGTCAAAAAGTTGGACACAAGTTTGAACTTATTTACAACATTCTAGAACAATAATGACTAAACCATGAAATAACATTTATGGCATTAGGTACGTAAGTAACAATAAGTCAGTTATTTTAGGACACAAGTCAGCTGTTCTGGAATAGTTCTGCCAAAAAACAGTACTGTCAAGTGCTACTGTAAAACCCAAAGAGTACCATGATGAAACTACCTCTAATGAAGAGCATCCCAGGAAAGAAAAAACTAAATTTACCTGTTTGCTGCTGTTCATTTAGAGCAACGTCCATTTAGAGTGATCAGCCTCAGAATTTACCATTTAACAGCACCTTATATTACAGCTGTTATGAAGGCTTTACAGAGCTGTTATGAAGGCTTTACAGAGCAGCCGACACATCTCAATATCAAGTGTTCAAAGGAGATCATTGCATATTTTGATGCATTCAGCATTGTTTTAAGTTTTGTGACCAAATACTTATTTTACTGAGGAATTTACCAATTAATTCATTAAAAATCCTACAATGTGATTTTCTGGATTTTTTTTTCATATTTTGTCTCTCATAGTTGAGGTATACCTATGACGAAAATTACAGGCCTCTCTCCTCTTTTTAAGTGGGAGAACTTGCACGATTAGTGGCTGACTAAATACTTTTTTGCCCCACTGTATATATTCACTCTCACGCACTCACTAACTCACTCATCGTCTGTACCGCTTTATCCTGTATTCAGGGTCATGGGGCCCTGGAGGCTATCCCAGGAGGCTTAGGGCACGAGGCGGGGTACACCCTGTATAGGCTGCCAATCCATCACAGGGGACACAACCTCACTCACATACTACGGACAATTTGGAAATGTCAATTAGCCTAATTTACATGTCTTTGGACTGTGGGAGGAAACATGCAAACTCCATGCATCCACTACACCACCGTAAATATATATTTATATATTCATACGATTTAGTCTGGGTTAAAAAGCGTAATCATTGGGTGATTCAGTGTTGTGTATCCCTGAACACAAAAACGTTTCAAAATATTTTGGTTCAATTTTCGCATTGGTGCATTCGTATTATCCAATACCTACCATCCCGTAAACATTATAAGAGTTTCAAATGATGTATAATTTTTTTCCCCCAAAATCATATTAAAAATAATATGCAAGCTGTGCAAACAAGGGTGGAAATTCAAAGCAATTTTTGGTCATTTAACTGTTCAGGTGAGAGTGTAGATAAACAAAACCACAGTGACTGATGCCTCATTAACAGCCACAGACAGTGTTGCTGCCATTAAGTATATTTTTTCATGCATATGGCTTTTAAAATATTACCTTCTGTAAGGTGAAAAAATATTGTGATAGGATATTATTAATAACAGATTTACTCCTAATCGTAATGAATAAGCTCTGCTTGTAACATGAATAAATCAAACCAGTTACACAGCATTTATTTTATGCATTATCATTTCTGCACACACACAGACACACTTACAGTATAATGTGCATATGCAGTCAGTGACAGAAATTGTGGCCAAAACAAGCAAACACTCTCTCGCTCATTGTCTATACCGCTTTATCCTGTATACAGGGTCATGTGGTGCCTGGAGCCTATCCCAGGAGACTTAGGGATACACCCTAGCCAATCCATCGCAGGGCACACACATATACACACTCACATTACCGGAAATTTGGGAAAAACCAATTAGCCTAATCTGCCTGTCTTTGGACTGTGGGAGAAAACTGGAGAACCCAGATGAAACCCACCAAGCACAGGAAGAACATGCAAACTCCATGCACACAGAGACGGGAATCAAACCAGGCTGGAGATCAAACCAGGACCCTGGAAATGCAAGGCGACAGTACTAACCGCTAAGCCACAAGCAAACACGAATGTTTAAATTCATAATATTTTGAAAATTAAATATACAACGATCAACCATGATATTAACACCGGATCAATAAAAGAGTTGTTGATCCAGCCCTTGAGTATAAACTTGAGTATAAACTTAAGGGATGTGCTAGACAAACAAGTCCAATCTTTGAAGGTCACACCTTGCACCTTCCTTACTTACAGCACTTAAAGAAACTCATTGTAATGTCCCTGTGCCAGACACCACAGCACACTTTCAGAGGTCTTGTGGTGTTCAGTCCTCGAGAAGTCAAAGATTATTTGGTGGCACACAGGGAACCTACAAAATACTGGGAATAATGTTTTAAGATTTCAATCTCATGGCTGATCATTGGATATGCTGAAACAAATAAATGAATAGAAAACACAGCAATCGCTCATAGTAAGCAGCAGAGCATTATTAACATCACAAGCTGTATTTTCACTCTTAGACATTACTGTGGAGCCAATGGGTGCTTTGTGACTTCATTCATGATAGTAAAGATTAGGACTTAACAAGGGCAAAAATGGTCATTGTTCAGGAAAAAGCAATTTAGCCCCTAGCGCTAACTGTGCCAGCTGCACCATCACTTTCCACAGCTCTCAGCTGCAGCTGTAATGCAGATCATTATGCAGAAGACTGCTTTATTTTCATCTCATTATCAGAGTGTCTGCAGTGCTTTTGCCTGAGCCACAGACCTGTGCTGGTTTAAAAAAGATTACCTCTCTCCCGTTCTCTCTCTCTCTCGCTCTCATTCTAAATTAAAGGCACTTAAGAACAACCCATTTTTTCTGTCTGTGGAAGAAAAGCAGGTCATCATGCTGAAGCTGACAAAAAGAAGAAAATTGATAACAGCCATTGCACAGGCGATGAGCATAACCAATACAACAATTTACAGTGTACTGGGAAAAGAAGGAAAGCACCGTCTCACCAGGGCAGGAGGGTAAAAGTATCACAATCCAAGGTTTGAAGAAGTTTGAGCAAGACCCTGAACTGCTCAGATGTACAATGAGACAGAACGCACCCCTATCCACCCCTGGATAGGGGTGTTTGCCAAATGCCGTAAATGTACATGAAAGAAGACTTTGAGAACAGAAAAGTAGAGAGATAAACCACAAACATTATGGAACCAAAGATAACCTTGACCAAAGTGACAGAAAGGCAAAAACGTGGAGAAAGAAATGATCTGATCATGATGCTAAATATACTGTATAATCTCATCGGTCAACCATAGTGGAGGTAGTGTCATAGGCTGTGCTTGTATGACTACTACTAGAACAGACTCACTAATCTATACGGATGATGTAACTCATGATGGTAGCCCTAGAATGAATTCAGGAGTCTACAGAAACAAACATTCAGTTTCCCAATTTACCCAGAAAAAATTGAGAGAATCTTTGCCATGCAGCAAGACAATGACCAAAAACACACTGCCAACGAAACAAATGACTTAATCAGCAGAAAAAAGAGGAAGGTTTTAGACTGGCCAAGTCGATCAACAGCGTTTAACACAATTGAACACATTTTATTTGCTGAATAGAAGACTGGAGGGAAAAACTGCCTAAGACAAACAACAATTTAAAGAAGCTGCCGTACAAGCCTGGGAAAGCATCTCAAAATAAAAGTGCAGCAGTTTGATGTTAGTCGGTTACCAGCTAGATGCAAGTATTAAAAGCAAGAAACATACAACCAAATATTAAGTGCAATTTACTTTAGGACTAGCTATTCCAATACTTTTGCCCACCCAAAAAATGCATAAGTTAACATTTAATGACACACGTATCAGGGGATAAGGGGGGGGGGATGTAATTCGAACCCTTTGGTTCATATTTGTCTTTTGATCCTAAACCAAAATATCTTCAGTGCACATCAAAAAAAGAAAAGTCAGCCTAGCAGTTCTGATACTTTTGAAGAAACATGTACGTACTGTATATGTCAGCAGTATACAAACGTTTCTGTTCAAATAATATTTTTTTCCATGCTTATATAGCTCACATGCTTATATAATAACAGTTCCCTTTGGTTAGGGACATCTGATTTCATTTTGCCTTGGTAGGTTGCAAACTAATAAGGCATGAAAAGATTTAATTAATCCATTAGAGTAAGGCAAGTTGTGTAGATGGTTTTGATAGACAAGGACAACCAGATGTTTGTGGACCATATCAGACATGTCATGGGACCATTTCTAGTTGAGCCTGTAGTAATGTAGTTAGTCACGTGACCGTAAAATTAGATTACTATTCATTATAATGGATTAGATTATCATGCACTTAAATATGTAAAGAAGTTTCACCACTGTAATGAAATGAATGCTTTTAACTAGTGCAATCAGAATAAAGCCACAATTAGAATGTGACCACAAAAGCTACTTTTAGTGCAGAGCTTTATAGTGCAGAAGATCTCAGGAGAGAGCAAAATACATGTTTTTCAGTCGTCATGGCAATCTTTTAAAACCTATTCATTAATTCATAATCTGAGCTATTGAGGTCAAATTAGTATAGAGTTTTTGAACACACTTCAAACATCAGCTCCTATGTCCTACTATATCATGGTAAAAATATCCTGAAACAACCGCTACTGTATAAATTTCATATAAAGCATAAATGCAGACCATGACATATTTAATGGTAAAAACTTTAATGTGTTAGATGTTTACTATAATATTTTTTGCTATAAACTGGAGACATCAAGTTTTTAATCCTACGTTTTCCACCAACATGGCACATTGGTTCAAAACTGACACAGGCTGTATGTTTTTTAAGAATTAAACTTACCATTCAAATAGATTTAGCATGATAAGAACTCAATACTGTGACCATCATTAACAGAGCAAAACCTCGTGCCAACAGTAACTTGACTTTTACACCCAGTAGTAGCTCTGTGCAGCATACAGTACACTCACATTACTGGGCAAGTTTATCTTCTCATAACCCTTATGCAAAGTATTTAGTTCAGAGAATGCCCTTCGAGATGCACATTTGAACTCTCATTGAATATTAATTCTTTGCCTTTTACAACCATCAGAGTAATCTATCATAGTCCTAAGCGAAACACAACAATAATTTTATACCAAAATCTTACACACAGTTTAAAAGAAATTTGTGGCTAAGGCTCTAGGTTTTTGATTAGAGGATCTGTAAATCCGTGTCATTGGTGGATTGTCATACCCTGTGCGGATAGGATGATCCGCTGTGGCGACCCGTTAATATACAGTAAGAGCAGCCGAAAGAAAGTTTTACTGACAGTATACAGTGATCTACAGCAAAGTGACAACTGAGGAAGTTCTTGCCTACACAGCAGTTCTTCGATTAAATAAAGAAACAGAAACTGTACTCATTATTCTGTTTGGAACAGTATATGCTGGCTTTATGAAGCTGATACAGGCCAGTTCATCCTGACATGAGCTGTAAAGGGGTTTCTCATGCTGCTAGATTAAGAAAAATGCTTGAGAACTTGAGAAAAGCACTTGACAAGAAAACTTAAATAATAGCAACTGTTTTTCAAATGTACCACACAGAACCAACATAATTACTAAATTCTGTTCTCCAGAGCTTCCCTTATGTCATCAGCACATGTAAACTTTTTCCAAAAGTTTCTGATGCTGTGCGTCACTTACATTATTTATACGTAATACAACCAGAATTTTAAAAAATGAAAGCACTGGTAGCAATGTTAGAAATGAGACGGTCTTTAAAAAGAATTGGCAGTTTCATAGTATCGTCAGTCATTTTGTGCAGGCAAACCAACATTAACCTACCACAAGCACAATTCAAGCAATATAGCAAGGAATAACTCAAAATCACAGTGGATCACAGTGGTAATGTTATATACTGTAGTAGTACTCTACTGAACCGTGGATTCTTTTCATTCTTCGGCTAATTTTGAAACTGCTTTTTTTCTGTATTCACACATTAGGAGAAATCCCACTCCAAATGGTTCCCATCCTGCCACCAAAACAGCTCTGACCTCTTTGGGCACAGACTCCACAAGACCTCTGAAGGTAGCAGATTCTTTAATCTCTGTAAGTTTCGAGGTGGGGCATCCATCAATTGGACTAATTTGGCCAGCACATCCCACAGATGCTTGATTGGATGGAGATCTGTGAAATTTAGAGGTTTTGTCATGTTGTATTCATATGAATGCCAGGACCCTACATTAGGTCCCCCAGCAAGCACCATGATGCCTGTACCAGCATAAATGTGTCTTGGGCACCCGTGAACCTTTTTCTGATAATGACCACTGTGGGAATAGTGCCATTTTGGAAACATTTTGACCCAGTTGCTCTTCTAATACAATTTGGCCCTTGTCAAGGTTGTTTTCTATAGAAAGTTTATAAGATGTATTTGCTTTAAGATGTCACGTTAAGGAGTGTGTTTTTCCGACATTAAGATAGACTTGACAGTTGATACAAAGACACAAGTATTTTAATAAAGTTTGATTTGTTGTGTAGCTTTTACTCATTTG
The DNA here is from genome assembly GCA_030014215.1 of Clariallabes teugelsi. NCBI lineage: Eukaryota > Metazoa > Chordata > Actinopteri > Siluriformes > Clariidae > Clariallabes > Clariallabes teugelsi. Next base: position 20,050,175 of record JAQMYG010000035.1, on the reverse strand, counting down.
TTGTGGTCTCAGTGGGAATACGATCATAGGAAACCACCCTGAGAAACACACTATCAGCTGCCAACACACATGGGCACAGGCGGCACAGGCTACATGCTGAGAATATAGCTGCACAGGATAATGAGACACAAATATATGCATTAGTTTTTGACCCATATTGTAGTCAAAATGCAAACACTGAAGCAGGGAAAACGACCATCACCTGGAGAGCTTCATCTTTTAACAGATAACACCAGCTGGATGAGAGCATGCTGACGGGTTTGGAGAAGCTGTCTATAAAAGAGAAAAGCAATGTGAAAATTGTTCTGAGTTTTGTTGAAGTTGTTCTGCTTTGAGGCCAAGCATCAGGTCTTGAAGACAATGTTAAAAAAGAATATTTTCATCTGTAATAACTGTTAATATACAACAGTTATATAACCTCAGTGTACGTACACTTCCTGGCCAAAAATAAGAAAAAGAAAAAAGTCTCATACACTATTATTTCATTGGACTGTCTTTTACTTACTGTATGCAATGTCACAACATTTCTCTCCAAGGTCTTGCATTGATAGAGAGAGTTGGACTGCTCGTGTAAAGTTTTCTCCAGCACATCCCAAAGATTCTTAATAGGGTTAAGGTCTGGACTCTGTGTTGTCCAATCCATGTGTGAAAATGTCATCTCATGCTCCGTGAATCACTTTTTCACAATTTGAGCCAGATGAACGCTTTTGGCCACACAGTGTATATGGGTAGCTCTTGGTCTTCCTTTCCTGTAACAGTTCTCATAAGAGCCAGTTTTATCATACTGTAGGAATTTTTCAGACTGACTGACTTAAAATACTGTAATTATGGACTTCATCTTTTCTCTTTATTTAACTGAGTGTTTCATGCAATAATATGCATTTGTAGTTGTAGTTTAAGGGCTATTGTACTTAATAGGACTATCGACTCTGTACCCACCCTTCCTCTGCACAAGACAACTGATGGTCTAAAGCACATTCAGAAGGAAAGAAATGTCACAGATTAACTCTTGACAAGGCACGCCTGTGAACTTAAAACGATTCCAGATGACTACCTCATGAATCTGATGAGAGAATGCCATGAGTGTGCCAAGCTGCCATCAAAGCTAAATGTAGCCTTTTTGGACAATCTAAAATCTAAAACATATTTCTGGGCTGTTTAACACATAATATTTACATATCTACATATAATGTGTAATAGATGTGTTACTTGCATGTCAGGGTTCAAGATGTGACTTCTGCCACTGGGGAGCTGTGCAAACAACTAACTCCATTAAGAGAACTAATTTGGCACTGCATGCTCAGTGGACATGCAACACTAATGAGGAGAACAGAACTGCTTTGCTTCTATGCAAACATTATTTTCCCTTAAAAAAATCTCAATCTATTCATTTAATAATTGCAAAAACCTTTAAGGCTTTTACAGACCTATATTGTGTTCCAGTACAACAACAACAAAAAAACATTCAGACTAAATCTAAAAAAAAAAATATATATATATATATATATACAAAATCTGAATGAACAAATATCTGTCTAGTCATGATAAACATAAACATTATTATGCACAGTACTGACTTTGGTTGGGGTTCAAGTGTTGTTTTATTATCTGCATTAATAAACTAATACTGAATAATTAAAATTAAATAAAGTTGACATTCTGATCAAAAAAGTAACCTAAATAAAACAGCAGAAGATCGCAGGAATGCAGGCCTTATCACTTACTGTACCTCTCTACTGGTGGAAACGGTAAAAAAGCATTTCAATTCACATTAACTTTGTGAACAGTAAAGTAGAAGGCCAGTTAAACACTCTAGCACATCCGTCAGACACCACATCATAAAAACATCATTTTCCCTCTACCCATTTCAAGCATGCAGCTCTACTCTCTACACATTTTTCTATACAGGGTCTCTAAGCAAGCATGAAATATTTCATACTGTATGTTTAAACCTTTCCAGACATTTGCAAAATATTCTTGGGAAGTATTGCAACTTGAGATGTCTTCATCCTAATGGATGGTTTTGTTTTGTATGAAAAATTTATTTGCAGCATTAGCACTTGTATCAAATCAATTTATTTAACTGATATTTCAATAAAAGCAGCAGTGGTTGGCATACTGCTGATGTAAAGGACTACTTTAAAAGTAAATCTTTTTTCAATTTCAGACACAGGTAAAAAAAAGTGATGCTACAACTGCACCTTACTGCAGGATTTCAACATACTGTACAATTGATGGGTTTCACTGCAAAACGCGATACAGTATATCCAATGGATTTGAGTTTTTGTAGACAATATATACAGATACATAATAGTTTGTGCATGCTTTGTTTAAGTCAAGGGCGAAAAAGTACAAATATCAAAATATGTATAATTTATGTACAGGGGTCGGACAATTCAATTCAGTCCAATTTTATTTGTATAGCGCTTTTAACAACTCACATTGTCGCAAAGCAGCTTTACATAATCAAAAGAATTATTTAAGTTTGTATGAAATGTGAATGTGTATGAACCAAAATGATAAGATTGTCCCTGATGAGCAAGCCGAGGACGACGGCGACAGTGGCAAGGAAAAACTCCATGAGATGGCAGTAGGAAACTGAAACACTAGCCAATTTAGTATTGGAGGTTTTATGGCTAAATTTGAACAGCCTGGTGGCCAATCTTCATTGATTGCACGTTCCACCAGTAAGAGCCGATTGTGAAGGTTTAATTAGCAGAGTAATAGCACAGTTTTGCCTAAAATACTGCAATGCACATTATGGGTGACATATCAGCGTTCAAAAGAGCGCCTCACTGGCGCATCTGTGACCAAGATAGCAAGTCTTTGTGATGTATCAAGAGCCACGGTATACAGGGTAATGTCAGCATACCACCAAGAAGGACGAACCACATCCAACAAGAGTAACTGTGGACGCAAGAGGAAGCTGTCTGAAAGGGATGTCCGGGTACTAACACGGATTGTTTCCAAAAAACATAAAACTGCCCAACTCACTGCAGAATTAAATGTGTGCACCTCAACTCTCCTGTTTCCACCAAAACTGTTAGTTGGACCTCCACAAGCTTAATGTACATGGCCGGGCTGCTATAGCCAAACCTTTGGTTACTCGTGCCAATGCCAAACGTCGGTCTCATGGTGAGTGATGGTTTGGGCTACAATATCATGGCATTCTCTAGGCCCAATGCTTGTGCTAGATGGGCACGTCACTGCCAAGGACTATCGAACCATTCTGGAGGACCCTGTGCACCCAGTGGTTCAAACATTGTATCCTGAAGGCGGTGCCGTGTATCAGGATGATAATGCACCAATACACAGCAAGACTGGTGACAGAGTGGTTTGATGAACATGAAAGTGAAGTTGAACATCTCCCATGGCCTGCACAGTCACCAGATCTAAATATTATTGTGCCACTTAGTGGTGTTTTGAAGGAGCGAGTCAGGCAACGTTTTCCTCCACCAGCATCACGTAGTGACCCGGCTACTATTCTGCAAGAAGAATGGCTCAGAATCCCTCTGGCTACTGTGCAGGACTTGCATCTGTCATTCCCAAGACTAATTGATGCCGTATTGGCCGCAAAAGGAGGCCCTACACCATACTAATGACTTATTGTGGTCTAAAACCAGGTGTTTCAGTTTCATTGTCCAACCCCTGTACAATATCAGTGTAATTTTTGCAAATGATATAAATCCACTTCCAACAGATAGTCAGCCTGCAGATGTGTTTGTCGCCTCATAAATATGCAATTCATTATCAATCCTACAGTATGTTGTTCAAGTTTTATATATAAACTCATGATTGTGTTTTTGTAGTGAGTCATACTGGCAGCAAATAAACAAGGAAACGAGGAAAACGTGCTTAGTGGCACATCATTTTTTTTTTCTTCACTTATTTTTTTTTTCACATGAGTTCAAAGCTTTTATAAAAAGGATAAAGCATGATACCCAACAAAGAAAAGTGCTTGTCTATGTAACGGCTAACAAGCAAATCCCTTTACAAAACCCAAAAGCAAGCAACTTTGACAAAATCACTTTGAGATGAAATGCATTCACTGAACTGTCTTCAAATTTCTTGTTTTTCTTTTTTTCCCCCCTCAATTGATTTCCATGACCGAAAAAATGTGTATTTACTGTAGTAGTGCTGTGAATCATGCCTAGATTGTCAATTCAATTAGATTTTTGGGCTTGATTTTTCCATTCGATTCCATTCAGTTCAATACCACTGTTAATATATGTTTAAACTTTCTTATAGGATGATTTAACTAAGCAGATAGGTAACAGTGTATTGCCTACAGTTAGGCAATAACTGATACACTCTAACCGATGCAGCGAGTAGCTTCTCATTTAGATCATGGGAAATATGTTACTCTGTTTTAGAAGGGTCAAATTATTTGTCTTGCATCAACACATTATTAAAACCTGGAAAGGGCCTCTGAGTGGCGCAGTGGTAAAGCGCTCGCCCTATCATCCGGAGATCGCTGGTTCGATCCCCAGGTGATGCTGTAACCTCTCACAGCCGGAGACCTCGAGAGAGCTAAATTGGCCGAGCTCTCTCAGCGGGGAGGGATGAGAGGTATTAGTGCTCCCACATGATTTAATAGCGTCTGCGAGCTCGCGCACGCGGAGGGAGCGGATAGCGCTGGCCTCGAGTGTGTTACGACGCCCCCAACGGTGCGTGAGCGAGCAGTTCGAAATAGATGCGGTCGGCTGGCGTCACGTGGTTCGGAGGAAACACGTGATAGTCTTCGGCCCTCCCGGCTGAGTGGTAGTGAGTAGCCTTAATGTGGGAGCCCCTAGTGACGGGAGGGAATTGGACACGACTAGATTGGGGAGAAAATCGAGGAAAAAGAATTGGACAGGACTAAATAAAAAAATAAAAATAAAAAAATCTGGAAGGATCGTGGTATTTAAAATATTAATTAAGGTTTTTTTTTTTGGACCACATTTCTTCCTCAAAGATGATGATTCACCCCTATGCTTCCAGGTTATAATACTAATTGGACAGTATTTAACCAAATCTTAGTAGTTTCAGAAATCTCCTTAGATGTCTTTTTTTCTTAATGCAGGGCAATAATTTGGCTCTTCTGAAAGAGAGTAACATTTTTGCCATGGCTACAGGATACTGTATGTCTTCTGATCAGAGGATGTCTTTATGTTTAAGAAATGACAAGCTACAGTACTCACTGCATCAGTTAGGATTAAATAACCTTTTTGCCAGTTAAACCATATTAATCACTGCAGTAATAATCCAGGGGAAGGCTCTTACCTACTGTATTTGCTTAATTAAATCCAGGAGACATGGCAGTATATTTATGCCGTATGCAGTATATACCAAGATGGGGGATAAGGTGCAATGTCTAAAAGAGTATACAGTGTCTAAAAGAAGCTATGTTAGAATATTATAGCCACATCTTACTGTACATAATTATTTTGGGGGGTAGGGGGATGTAGGCAGTGTAAATAAAGAAATCCTTCATGTGCATGTCAAACCTAATTGTTTTAGATTCAAGGACACCAAAAGAGAACGTGTCCTCATTCCCCTGTCACTCACCCCACCCCACACAAATGCTTCCAATCTTTGTGTGTCTCTCTTTGTTCTTTGCCCATGTCCTTATGAACCTAATGCAACTGCAGACATTTCGATCCTCTCATCTATCAGCCAGTTTCTTTCTGTGTGAGCACAGACCTAAATACAGTAGGTACTATATAAGAGCATTGCAGAATCTTCCTCCTGTAGTTTTCCTTCATTGCATTTATTTCAGATTAATGATGCGGCACTGATGAGACAGGGGTAAACAGACAGCAACGTGGGCTCTAAATGCACTACTGCCTACACTGAACTTCATCTGCATCTGCTATTCTGGCATCTGGGCTGTTGAGAGTTGATAATGCTTGTCTATTAAAGATTTGTAGGTATGCCCATGAGTTGTATGCCATTTCGTGACTACACTGTCCTTCTGTAAAATGTCAGATAGTTGTGGAAGAGTAAATAAATCAGAGATGGTACACAAGCTGCACCAATTTATACACACAGGTCTGAAAAGATCCATGTATCAGAGTGTTAGACAAAGAAACAGTGGGAATGTGGCAAGGAAAAAAAGGCAGCAGGAGAGGAGTAGGCTGGCCCTGCAGCAAGGACCTATAATATTCTCCAGCCATCTGCTGCTGCGCTTGTGCCCCTTCTGACATTGTGCCAGTGCAGAGCAGTGTACAAACAGCATAAAAGTGCATGAAGCAGCACAAAGCAAAAAACTATTTTTTTTTTACTATTATTTTATTTCAAGCACTGTTACTTGGTATTCATCAAGTGAATACAAAATTAGATTTTTTTAAATATCAATTTTTATTCCTTATTAATTGGATTATGTAGGAGATCCCAAATGAATTAATTACCAGTTGGCCAACTGACAGTGCACAGGCTATGAACAGATTGCATGTATCCAGCCAGAGATCCAAAAAAACGCTGAAGACCAACATGCTTAATTCAAAGTTATGAGTGTATGAATGACATGCACCATGTTATGTTTTCTTTTTCTTCTTGATTCATTAGACCAGTATTTATAAGCATATGGTCAGGCATACTGTGAAAAGCCTGACGTACTGAAATGAGGTCTTTGAATGTAATGGAATGGCAAAGACAATTTTTCTTTTTGGCTATACACTGTATATTCAGGATGTAGATATATATGAAAGATAAATATGAGATGCTAGATCAGAATGCTGGCCTTCATTTCCTGATATTTACATCTACTTACATCAACTTGGAACATGGCACACATTTTAAGTGAGTAAAAGTACTGGAGCATAATGTTAAGGTCCCACTTAAATTTGGGTGTATATCACTGGCCGCACTAAGCTGGCGACTCACTGACACAAACAAACTGCTTAAAACATGTGTGGTCCATCTATTTATTTCTTTGTGAATTCCAAAATTAATTGCTGATGAGTGGTGTGCATCATATTGTATGGGCCTTAATATCATATTGACTGTTTGCCATCAACTATGTACTATAAGGTTGTTCATGCATGAGGTCTCATTTGCTCTATTGTGGGACACAAACTGTTACTGGAGGTCAGAATGCAATTTTGTACATACGAGGCACTATTACCAGCTCTCAAAATGCCTATGGTTCGTGTGTTTATGACTGCTCGGATCGATTAAACGGATAATCCACGAGGAGATTTTATCGACCGTCACAGGTAGTTGCTCATAACGAGGGGGATTTTTTAAAAATGACTGAAAATATTTGTGTGCATTCAGGGGAAGCAGCATAAGGTAATGCTTGTGAATGTGCAGCGACCATATCTTTAAATATAACACATCTTATGTGGCTACTGTATGTGAAAAAATGTTTCTTTGCATTATAAGTCTTACAGTTTTTGTTTTTTCTTTGCATCCGTACCACTTGATTTATGTATAACAATCCATAGCAATAATAATTTACCAAGAATACAACAGTAATTGGCATAGTTCATGTGTGTGTGTGTGTGTGTGTGTGTGTGTGTGTGTGTGTGTGTAAGTGAGTGAGGGAGAGGGAGGTTTAAAAGCAGCAATACAATAACTGCCTCATATTTCATTTCTTTTGCGAATTGCTTCTTTTTATAATGCAAGAACCACTTCTATATAAATAAAAAAAAAGGTTTTGTCTGTACATTGGTCAGAACTCATTCTTTCAATTATATCTTTACGTTTCATACATTGAAAGACGCGAAACCAGTCTCAGAAAATTTTGTGTCTGTATGTTTGTATGTCTGTCAGTCCTATTGTGTCACAGGATGGCAAAACTGGCTGGACAGAAATTACAGTAATTAAACTTTGCCAGCTCTTCTTTATTTGCCTGAAGGTAAACCTGTGCCAACTGATTTCAGAAATGAAATCAAAATGTTGAGTAGAAGGGAAATTCTGAGCAGTTATGTGCCAGATTATAAACCACAAGTTTTGACAGCGTACAGCAAATGCGTCAAACTGTGGCCGCCGTGAATCGACCACTGAACAGAATTTAATGAGACTTTTACAGTACTGTACTTCAATATCTGCCTGAAGTTTAACCTGCACCATAAGTGAAATCAAAATGTTGAGAAAAAACGATGTCATGAATAGTTATGTGCCGGATTTACTACTCTAGTTTAAAATAAGCTACTTGCTCAATGTAAACAAACAACTGTACCAATAGATATTAATTAGACAGCTAAACCAAATATTCTTACCGGTATTAGTTAGTATTTTGATCACTGAAATAACAGCGCTGACAAGGTATAAGTGAATTGAAAAGTGCTGGAGTCGTTTTAAGACAAAAATTAATCTTTATCGGATATACTTTTTTAATTTCTCATCTGTGCTGTAATTCACCCCCTGATTACCAAACAGGGAGTGTATTAGGCTGACGACAAAAGAAATACAACTTATCCTAACCAAGGCGTAACATACTCAACCTTGCAAAATGTTATTTCTTCGTATTAATGAATTAGACGGAGTGTTCTGCTGTACAGCAAGATAGAAAGACATGTACAGTACATGGGCTTCAACCGGAAATAATAATATCACGGATTACATTACAGCTGATCTGCTTATTTTCAGCTTTAAATTTTTATCCAGTTCTACAAACTTTTAAACAGTCAACAGCAGGTACTTACACTAGTCCAAAATATTTTAGGGATCTTTTGCTTATTCTGTACCTGGAAATTCGCTTATTCTCTGGCAATAACATCTAAACTAGTGCAATATGGTCTTTCTATCGTCCAGAGGAATATCTCCTGTCATAATACTGTAGGTCATGTGATTGCAACCAACCTATTGTTTTCCATGGCTGACCTGTTCCATGTTGGTACATAAGCGATTTCCCATTTTTATCAGCGTCCAAAAGGGTTTGCTCTTCTCCCATAAACAAGGCTTACTTTTGGTTTATCCTTTGGCAACAAATTACATTTCTACAAATGAAATCCAGAACTTAGACTTAGAGTAAACATTCAGTGTTATTAACTGTTTAAACAAAAGTCGAGAAGGGCACACCTGGGCAACAAGATATACAGTATAGATGTTTACACACAACACTGTGTTCCAAGTTCTTGGGGTTTTCCTCTAGTTACATTGTATATTGTACAATCCTTCTGTCCTCCATACATTAAATAAATAAATAAATAAACAAACTATATAATATAAACAAATATGCGTTTTAATGTAGTCCTACTGCAAAAACAATCTTCAATTTATCAAAACACTATTTTGTCATTTTTTACTGCTTTCCAGTATTGAGACCCAGTGATACACATCACCATATACTGTACATCTGTTCTCACACACACACACACACACACACACACACACACACACACAAATAGAAAAACATCTCTATTGTTGATGGTACATTACCTTTAGAATGATGTATGACCGAGGACAAAGAATTGCGATCAGGAAATTGTAATTCAAGTGTGCACACTTTTGTGAACGCTGAGGTAGAGGGGGAGAAAGAAAAATTCCCATCCAGATGGGAATGCTATTTTATTACAATCCAAGATCTGAAATCCTCACTTCCAGTGATCACTGAAAAATCTTCTCCCACTCTAGCACTCGACATTTTTTACGTAATTCATTCTCTTTACCAAGAGAAACAAGTCCCGGTCAGACTGTGACAGTAAAAATCGATTTTAACTTTATTTCTTTTTTATCCTTATATCTCTGAGGCAGAATCTTAAACAGTGATTTATATTCGACAGTGGTCCACTGAAGCCCAGTTCTAAAGCCCAGTGTTAAACCTGTGCCCCTGCATGCACAAAATCTACCTAACTCCAAGGACAATATAAACACAAAAGTGCATCAACAGTCAGACAGTTTACTAAGGCCTTTAAACATGTCTGGTGGATCAACAGGGACAAGCTGACATTTAACACAGCACTTTTCAAAGCACCAGTATGACTCCACAAACTGTTTTATTTAGTTTCGTCATGTCAAATATGTTAAAAAAAAAAAAAAAAATCTCCACAAGTTCATGGACATATAAACAAACACAGGGCCAATTGATCAAGTAACACCTCAACTTCAGCCAGAGAGAGAGAGAGAGGACTTTACTTAGCATGACAACTGCTGCAACTCAATTCAGGTGACTTTTTGATGCTACACACAAATGCTTGGGAAGTCTTATGATTACAAGTTGGGATAAACAACAATCCATTACTTTGTTTTACTAAGTTCGTAAAGACACATTATTACTTATATATAAAATAAGTAGGGCCGGGACTTTAACGCGTTAATTTAGATTAATTAATTACACAAAAAATAACGCGTTAAATTTTTTAACGCATTT
>JAQMYG010000035.1:19994289-20008836 GCA_030014215.1 Clariallabes teugelsi | reverse complement strand
TCGCAGAAGATGTACACAGCGGAACACAACAGTGTACGTTGTATACCTTCTGCTGTCTCTGAAATCTATAAACACACCTTTTTCTGAACATTTCCTCCAAACTCCAAAACAATGGCCGGCAAACCGGAACTCAGCGAGCCCTATTACTTCAAAGCGGAAGTACGTCACGAGTCTGCGTGCAAGTAGTGTATTAATCGAGATTTTGATTTTAGGCCAAATCGCCCAGCCCTAGCTGATATTATGGCCCAGATGCCCCAAATAAGAGGCCTAAGAATCAGCAGCACAACTGCAAATGAAGTCTGTGGGGTTATTCAGTTAGTTTCAACTGCAACATGGCTGCATGAATCTACAGACTGGTCTAGATGGAGTTAGAACCAGCCTCATTTCTTCATATCATTTTTCTCCCAGCTGCCCCTACAGTAAATCGGAGCAAGATCATGTAAAATTGAACATTAGCTGTTCTCTGCTACAGGATAGTTTTTATTCAAAAAAATCATGAATACTTGCATATCTTTTCACTGTAGAAGATCTCTGTGATTGTGGCACTGTTTATGCACAGCTATTTTGTTCATTCCAAATCCATGTGACAAATTCACATGGCAAATTAGTGCTTTACCTTTCCATACAATGAACAGCTGTTAAGGTCACTTCGCTGCAAGCAGAATCTTTGAGCCTAATAATTACTCCCATCACCAGTGTCCACAATCTTCCAGTATGAGTATAGGGCAGCAGGTTGCTCAGAGAGAAGTGGCACTTTTAATGTTAATGAGGTGGATAAAAATACACAAGGAGCAGGGGCCAAACAGAGCTTTTTTTCCTTAATAAATTGTTAGACAAACCATGGAGAATGCAAAGCATCACATACTTTATAGATTGCATCATGTCTGATGCAAATAAGAGTACACTCGTCTTCATAACTAAAACTCATACTGTAGGTTTGCTACTGAATCCAATTCAGTGCTGGTTCGGGAAGTTAGAAAATGCAGCTGCAATTCATATTCTTCTCTCACAAGCTGTCTCTATCTCTATTCCATCTATACTTTCCTGCAGCTCACTGATGCATATTATAGCCACAATATACCAATATTTGCAGGCTGAGATGAACAAAATCACACTGAAATTCTCTATTCTTATGGCCAGATTTAAAAAGAAAGTGATGATCAGATGCCTTTATCACCAGGCCTTGCACTAGTAATTTTATAAGCTGGCTTGGCCTGTAATTTACACATAGAAAACTACTAATGCATTTTAAAAAACACTAAATTGTAGTAAGTTATTCACTCAGCCAGCAACCCTTGTCATCGAAGACAAAAATGGCAGTGTGTAAAATGTTTTGCCTCCTCATAGGAGATTCATTAAGAAATAGATCTACATGAAATACATCAACGCTTGCCTAAATAACAGAAGTACAACCTTATTAACAGTTACATGTTTGCCATGTAGAGGGATGGTCAGTCATTCAGTTGTAAATGGTCTTTTTATACATCGTGAAATAAAATCTGCTTAAACAAAAGAGCTCCAAGATAACTAGATGCTAATAACAATTAATTTTTGTTGATTATGACCATCATGAGAGCTCAAACATCTAAAGACCATATTAACGGTCAAGTTACATGGATGTAATGACATTGAAATGCAAACCTTGTCATGCAATGTTGCTTCGAAAGAGGAACAAGGTCAATTTTATAACCTACATTTGCTACTTAGAACATCAAGCTAGATCCCTGCGTAATACACAACTTTCACAAAGTAAATAAAGAAAAACTTGGTTATCAATAAGTCACTAGCTAGGAGATGCTGTTACTTAAGTCAATTACATTAGATACAATATAATGTGTACATAGCCTAACAAATACATTTAATTCATAAATAATGAAGGTATTTTAAACCCCATTCTGGTTGGATTAATTCTACATGGGGAGGAGGAGAAGTATAATCATTACTCTGGGATTTTAGTCCATAACAATAATGTCATTTACATAAACTGTGCATGCAGGGAATATCATTACCATGAAGGAGTGTACTTCGTCAGTAACAAATGTTTAAGTATGTGTCACAATAAAAGCCACTTGGATGGCAGGACCCAATATACCTTTTGATAGGTCTACTGGACTACAGTTTTGGAGTTGCATTGACCCAGTTGTCTAGCCATCACAATTTGGCCATTGTCAATGTCATTCAAGTCTTTACATTGTCCATACTTTCTATTTCCAACACATCACCTTAGGGGACAACATATTCCATCGCTGCCTTATATCACACCAATTTCCTGGTGCTACTGTAACCCGATAGTTTTTCACTTTACCAGTCAGTGGTCATAATTGGTATGGCTGGTCAGTGTATATACTGTATATTACTGGAATTTCCTCATGGGGGAAAAAGATTGTTACTGGCAATAGGAAGTACTCTTTTCCAACATCTTTTGTCAAAGTCAAGTCCAGTCAAGTCCAAAACAATGAAATGCAGCCAGCGTTTAAAATCATGCAGCGTTTAAAAGTGATGCCTCAAGGGGATAAAGCCTTATAAAATTATTATGGTCATGTGATCATCAAGCACAATTTGTGCACCCATAACAAGCCCTACAATAAGCCTTTACAATAAAGTTCAAAGCAATCAATTTGTATCCCATATGCAGATATTATCAAGACACATCTCTGATTTGCACAAAAATAGTTTATCCTGTGAAATATGTAGAGGGTACACATGTCCTCCAGGAAAGTCACATGATGTAGAAAAATGTTCAAGGGAAAGGAACAAAGGTTTTACTAAAACTATTTTTTTTAACTGTATCTTATTTAACAACCTCAGCAACAACCCCATTTCCCTTCTCGTCTGTTCCAACCACTGAGTATTCAGCACCACCAGAATATAATCACCGACCTGATCATCCTTCATCAACTGCACTTATTTCTCACTGGTTCATGCCTCAAGTTAGATTTTTGAATGCTTGAATGATTCATAGGTTACTGTGTGAATTGAAAAAAAAAATCTTCTGAAACTGTGCAGGTACAGGGACAAGACAAAAAAGGAGGCCCAAAAAAGTCCTTCAGGAAGCCTGGAGAACTATTCAAGACTACATTAAAATAAATATTTAAAAAATACAAGAAAGTCTGTCTCTTTGGAAGCAAGAGGTGGGGAAGGGGTAGCTCAGTGGTTATGGTGCTGGTTTACTCATCAGAATATCTCAAGTTCATATCCCAGCACCATCGTGTTGCCACTGTTGGGCCCCTGAGCAAAGCCCGTAGCCCTCAATTGCTCAGATGTACCGTATGAGAATAAAATGTAAGTCATTCTACATAAGGGTGTCTGCCAAATGCTGTAAATGTAAGCAAAATATGACAAAATGAGAGGTTTTTGCACAGCACTGTATGTTTGGAAATCTTACTGAATCCAGGCAGTACATAATCCACACATTCAAATAAAAGGAGGAGAATAAAAAAATTCTTCTCTTTTATGAAAAAAAGTGAAGAAATGAGCCTGCTATGCTCGTCTGCTGTGAAATGAATTTCATATCCAAGTAATTTTGGACTGATTATTCTGACGCAATTAATGAAAACATTATATTCCTGATTTAATCCTATATACAATAGCATTATTATTGTAATGTTAAACACAGCAGAACATCAATGACATTCATTTCCCTGATGAAAATACATTTTACATTATTCATTGGTGAAAGTGTTGAGCTCAGCTGCTCAACTCCGAACTGCTCCTGCCCCTACAGTGAAGGTGATCTTCTGCCATTAACTCTACAGCACATCACACCTACCGTATAAAAAACAGATGCTGTCTCCCAGGATAGATGGATCCTTCACTTTCTGGCTTTGATCCCCCTGCCCATAAAATAAAATATCCCTCTCCTGCTGCCAGTATGGTTTTCAGGCTGGCTGTCATCCTGTACCTCTCCTTGAAGCCTCATGCTCTCTTTAGTTAGTGCTTTTTGGTCCTAAGTGATGTCCCTCTACCCAGCTCTGGTGATCATAGCTCAGTACAAGAGGGTCTTTAATCTCCTGTTCAAACCTTCCCTGATGGTGTTTAGAACCACCTTCAGCTTCCTTTTGCACACTACCATTATGTATTGCTAAAGGGGCTGCACTTTGTTCACTAATTGATGCAATTATCATGCTATTTTTGGTGAAGCACTGCTCAAGGCAGGCACATGTTATAAAGGATGAAGGAGGCACAGGCAGTGGGCGCTTGATGGGTTGTTTGTCCTTAATAAGAAAATGGCTTCCTGATCTTTCCCTGAGTGGCTTTTACTTTCATGTGGTTTAAATAGCTAGAATTTGTACAGTACCCCATGTAATACACACAAACACACATGGTATGCATGCATGTACTGTATACTGTATGTTCCCACTATATTCACTGCTTGTGATATTTATTAGAAGGGCAACAACATTAACCCATCAAAAACCAATAGGCTGGTGTATAGGGGCACAATTTCACCATAAGCATAACACAGTTAGGCATGCATACAGGAAAACACACACATACACTCATAACAGTGTATACAACAGATAACAGGTAACATCATTCTTGATAGTTAAATTTTCATGTTTACAATTATGCTGTGGCTCTTCATCATAGCAAGGTGTATGGTATATGACATGGTAAGACATCAGTTTGTGTCGATTGTGTAACTTGTATGAGGGGTATTCAAGCAAAACTAGGGTGACTCAGAGCCCATTGCGATCGTAACGTGAACATTTAGTGAGTGCCTGATCCTTGAAAAAACTTGTCGCTAACTTGCAGAAGAGATGTATCTGTCTGTGGGAACTGTACACACAATCATTCACCAACACCACTTGCGCATTACAGGGAGTTATCGCCACACCCCCATAATGCTACCGGCCTAATGTTTTGTCCATTAAAGGAGCTCCTGGAAGGCCTGATCATGGCTTCAGCGTACTGAGAAAACTTTCCAACTTGAAGGTATCCAAGCACTAGTAAAAAAAACTGGGAGAAGTGCATTAGTGTAGCAGAGGATTATATAGAGAAATAAAGGGAGCTATTTCCCCTCATAACTGTTTTCTGGTATTATGCACAGTCAAGTCCTGGTTTGACTAGAATGACACTTTGCACAATACATTGTTAGTATATGTTTTCTTATATTTTCCTCCAAATGTATTAAAATAAAGTATCCATATGAAAATGTATTGATCTATGTTTTTGTGTTTATTACATCTGTTCATACATTTCACAACCGCTTTCTCAATCACTGCTGCTGAAGTGTTTCCTGATACTGCACCAGCAAAGTGTGCCTACAGTATATAAATCAGAACAAATGGACATCAAATATGGCACTATGTTAAAAAAAAAAAAAAACCTAAAAAGATTCTTGAAAAGGTAGGATGTCTTAACACTTCAAGCACATATTAATTATATTTGGATATAGCTGCATTTTTTTTTTAAATTTGCGTTCATGGCTTGATAGCAAAATAATAATAATAATAAATAAAAACTAAAGTCTCACATAGAGTCAACTGGCTTGCTAACATTATTGTGAAATATTGTTTATCCTGTGCAATATGTAGAGGGTACACATGTCCTCCAGGAAAGTCACATGATGTAGAAAAAACATTTAAGAGAAGGGAACAAAGGTTTTACTAAAACAGGCTGCAAAACTATTTTTTAAACTGTATCTTATTTAACAACCTCAGCAACAACCTCATTTCCCTTCTCGTCTGTTCCAACCACTGAGTATTCAGCACCACCAGAATATAATCACCGACCTGATCATCCTTCATCAACTGCACTTATTTCTCACTGGTTCATGCCTCAAGTTAGATTTTTGAATGCTTGAATGATTCATAGTTACTGTGTGAATTGAAAAAAAAAATCTTCTGAAACTGTGCAGGCACAGGGACAAGACAAAAAAGAAGGCCCAAAAAGTCCTTAAGGAAGCCTGGAGAACTATTCAAGACTACATTAAAACAATAGGGAAATGCAAGATGAGGGTTTCATCAGATAACAATATCTAAATTAATTAGTAAACATTGAAATTGAAGCACACTGCAAATCTCAGCTATTTACACATATTATTTTGTGTTTGTGTGTACTGTTTCTTATAACACACGTGTGTGCGTGCGTGCAAACCAAAAGAAAGTCTCATTAGAGAGGTTAAAGATGTGTGTGTGTTTGTGTGAAATTCTAATAAGAGATGAGAAATGTTTACTGTGTAAGATGAGAAGGGGGAGACAGGAGGGGCTGATTCCACCTCTCCGCTTACTTTAGATTCACACATGCGCACACACACGCATACACACACACACACACACACACACACACACACACACACACACACACACAGCACCTGCGCGCATAAACGGAAACACTTATCTGTCGGGATTTATTTTTACTTTTTTTAAAGGTTAAGTGCAGGTTAATTCGTTTTATTTGTACTTTATATTTTGTATTAATTATTTTTATGTATTTATTTTTTTGGGGCTGTTGAAAGAATACTTTGAGTTTCCATTATTTCTTATGGGAAAAGTTGTTGTGGAATACGAATCCAGTTCCAGAACGAATTATGCTCGT
Source organism: Clariallabes teugelsi (assembly GCA_030014215.1). NCBI lineage: Eukaryota > Metazoa > Chordata > Actinopteri > Siluriformes > Clariidae > Clariallabes > Clariallabes teugelsi. The sequence goes on along the minus strand of JAQMYG010000035.1, from coordinate 20,002,296 downwards.
AATCCAAGGTTCCATTGTATATTAAAAAAGAACACCAAAAATATAGTTTTATTTGGTGATGGATTCTAGGATTTAATTTCTGCTTCTGCTTGTATATTGTCACAGGACATACTTATCAGGCTGAAGATAAGAGAGTGGAAATTGAAAAGTGTCATTCCTTAGTCTAGGCAGTAAACAGTTTAAAGTTAGATGAAAGTTTCTTCATGCTGTGATGGAATTAACTGATGGGAGGCCGATGTATGACCCTTGACTTAAAACAGCAATTTAATTTAAGTCGTCGGCACATTTTTCGATCAGTTCTAACATCAGACAAATCCATCTATTACTTGCTCAATACCTATGGCATTCAAAAATCCATAACAGAAGAAAAATTATATTATTCTTGTTTTTATGGATTTAAAAATCAATAATTTTGATCACTTAGACAACTCCATCCATTACTTTGACAGTACATCTGACATTCAACAATCCATAACAATAATATCCACTGGTTTCTCTATGAGCGTATTTAAAACAAATGTCATTTGCCCTTATGTTAAGATTTTGTGATATCAAATGAGTGCCTATGTGTTACAGACACCAGCTCTCTTTAAACAATTGGAATAATATTAATAAAAAACATTTAAAAACTAAAATGTATCATTTCTTTTTTTGTGGCATTCTTTAGTGCAGTTATAGATTTACACTGCATGAAATTACTCGATAAGGTCACTTACAATTAAATGAACAGTAGCAGTGAAATATGAGCCAGCAATGAGCCTCAACCACTCAGTCCACTAATTACACCATGAGTAACCCTTTTATACACTACACTGAGGAAATAAACACATAGTGTTTCCCTAATTTGGACAATTTTCAAAGGAGCAATGCCTTTCATCTTAAGCTCAATACATCATTTATAAAGAAACTGTTTTCTGAGCGTGTTTTACATATAAATAGCTGGATATAAGCAATATACTGTGTTATGCACATAGATCTATCACATGCTTCCAGTCAGCTGAAACTGGATGTTCCATTAGGATTACATTTATTTATTCATTCTCAAAGCACCAGCTTCAGCATAACTAAGCAAACCACTGCAAATGAAGCATGGCCTTCATCTCACCTGTCTGTTTGGCCTACGCAAAGTCTATATTGAATTCTACCTTCATACTGTAGTTGAGTCCGTAACTTTTAATTAGGTCATTCAACAGTACTCTGTCCTTGCATATACTCTGATTGGCCATAATGTTAAAACCACCTGCCTTATACTTTGTAGGTCTCCTGTGACCCACCAAAACACCTCTGAACTCTCAAGGCATGGACTCTTCTGAAAGACCTCTGAAAGAGTGCTGTGGTACAGTATCTGTCATCAAGGCAGGAGCAGCAGAGGAAGGTAGAATGTACGTGTCTAAATAACATCCTCATGAATGCCAGGACCGAAAAACAAAACTGCCTTCACTTAATTGCCTCCTTCCTATAGTGTGTTCTTCTGTAAGATCAGATTAGAAAGACTAGGCTTCACTCCCAACGCATATTAATGAGCCTTCAATGCCCCATCTCTGGTTCCCTGGTTGCAATGCCCTGTCTCTGGTTGCCCGGTTTTCCTTAGACCACTTTTGAAAGGAACTAACCACTGCATACTAGAAACACCCCGCAAGATCTGCTGTTTTGGAGATGCACTGACCCAGTGATCTATCCTTCAGAATATTTTTCCTTCTTCCAACAGATCAACTTTAAGAACTGCCTGTTCCTTTTCTGTTAGGGCTGCACAATTTGATTAAAGAAAAACAAAAAAAACAAAAAATTTGTATATTTAGACACGCTGTGATTGAGATTTAAGCTGCAATATGTAACAATTAAATGGCAAATACGTGGAAATGAGTCAAATAAAAGATGCCTTAGTCCTACTGTAGTTCAAATTTTCATTTGAGCATTTGGCAGACACACTTATCCAGAGCAACTTACATTTTACCTCATCTTTTACTACGGGTGCTCCGATTGCTCGGTCGCCGATCATAATCAGGCAATAATTGCTTTGGGAAGGTTGATCGGCGATCTTTATAAGGGCCGATCTAAAAAAAAGCAGATCAGATGACGCAAAACTCACAAGACAATTTTTTGAGTGCTGCTAAAATGGCTTCACCAGGCCTCTGAGTGGTGCAGTAGTAAAGTGCTCGCCCTATCATCCAAAGATCGCGAGTTTGATTCCCAGGTGATGCTGTAACCGATCACAGCTGGAGAGAGCTGATTGGCCGAGCTCTCTCAGAGGAGAGGGATGAGAGGTACTTAGTGCTCCCACATTAATCATGGCTCTACAGCCAATCACGGGTGTCTGTGAGCTCACGCAAGCGGAAGGAGCGGATAGCGCTGTCCTCCGAGTGTGTTACGCCGCCCCCAACGGTGCGTGAGTGAGCAGTTCGAAAAGATGCGGTCGCCTGGCGTCACGTGTTTCAGAGGAAACATGTGATAGTCTTCAGCCCTCCCGACTGAGTGGTAGTAGTAGCCTTAATGTGGGAGCCCCCTAGTGATGGGGAGAAACTGGACACGACTAAATTAGGGGACAAAAATCTGGGAAAAATCCCCCCAAAAATAGCATTAAAAAAAAATGGCTTCACCAGCCTGGCAACTCTATGTGATGGGTGAAAAAGACAATATATTAGCAACCTGATACCTATGTAAAAAGAAAAAATAAAGCACACAAAGCATTTTAATACCACAAACCTCAGATATTTGAAGGTTAGTTATTTTTAGTCAGGTTTTAAAGTTGGCTAGCGGTAAGAGAGACCATGGAGTAAAAACTTCAAAAGTCACGTTGTTGGACGCGGTCCAGAAAAGATTTCATGACATTGAATCTGAGCGCCTGTATAGCATCGCTACAATCCTTGATCTGAGGTGAGAAAACATAATTTATACATTCTTTCCATTCATGCGTGAGTGTGTGTCTGTTTGTTGCTGTGTCGCTCTCAGAGCAAATTAAAGAGTACGCAAAATAAAATGGATCAACTGTTACCCAATAACTTATATATTTCTGATTATGATTTTTGATAAATTGATATTCAAATCAAATAAACAAATTAATGTTTCATTTCTCTTTTAACAAAAAGGTACAAGGACAGATTTTTCAGTGACACACTCAAATCCCAGATACATGGGCTGCTTTCTGTCCTGGCCACTCGACTGGAGCAGCAGCATGGTGAGACGAGTTTGGCTGTAAGCGGATCCGTACCCCCAGAGAAAGTACCACGAACTGTCTCCTTGCATGCTATGTATGCTGAGCTGTTGGATGGAGATCAGGAACTTGGGCGGCAGTGACATCAACAGCTCAGTATCATTGGCCTTGAGCGTCTACCTTTCAGAGCCAATTATCCCACAAAATAAACAGCATCTTGTTTTTTGGCAGAACTATATAAGCCTCTTTCCTGCTCTCGCACAAGCAGCACAAACTTACCTCTGTGCCCCATGTACAAGTGTGGATTTCGAACGAGTTTTTAAGCAGAGCAAGAAATATTACAGATGAGAAGCGCAACAAGCTGTCAGTCAAAAATGCGGAGATGCTTATATTTGTAGAGAAAAATCTGCCCTTGATGCTTCAGTAAGCTACTAATCTTTATCACCTTTTCTCATTCTCTACCTCACTCTTGCTCTCTCTACTCCTCTCTCTACCTCTCTAAATGCCCTACAAAATTTAACTGAGCCTCTTAGAACAAAAGTAACTACTTCAGAATTTATCATTGATTTATAATGCAGAAGCCGTCATGGCAGTGCAGTTAATAGTGCAGTGCTGTTAGTGTTAACTGCCTTTCTTCTTCACATCCCAAGAGATGTCAACTTGCAATGTCTTGTTTGGCCTGCGCAGAGAAATTAGCTACTGTAAAGTTGTAGGATATACTGTAAACAGATATAGATATGGAGATTGTTTGTTATTTGTACTTTTTTGGTGCACTTTATCACCTGTGGTCCTTAAGATAAATTTAGGTCTGACTTGAGGGCTGACACAATTTTGACTATAGCCTTTTTTGTTGCAGTTTTCAGTCTAAAGCTAAAGTTAAAGACGTTTTGTTTAATCTGGTTTTTTTTTTTTTTTTCATTTTTATATAATCTACAGGAAAGTTTTTTATTTGTCAAGCTCTAAGCTGTTCCCAATTAATAACCAAGTTGAATAATTTACAAAATACTACATTATCCTGTAGAAATATTGCCGCATCCATCTTGCCTTGTTCTTAGTAAACCCATCTGACGTTACTGGTCTTTGTTCATAATTGCAAGTGTTTCTGTGTCAGCGACCACTGCTTTCCCCACTAGCACGTGTGAGACTGCAGAATTTTCTCAGCTTTAGATCTTTGCAAGCAGGCACAAAACTTAGAAGAATGCAGATGGGTTTTATTCTCATCCTCCAATCTATCTGTAAAAAATAAAAAAGAAAAAGAAAAAAAACTCCCTTCAATACACATGCCTACTGTACTTGCCCAAAACCACATACAGTCAGCAAGAGATCATTTCCTTAGCAACAACAATCTTCTATTTCAACTTCATACAAAATAAGTTAACTTACAGAGGCCTTTTTATGTATAAACTCAGTACCCTGAACCCACACAGGTACACATTATTTATCATAATACACTAAAAACTCATGATATTCTACACAGGCTTCCCTACAGACACCATGAGGGTGCATAAAGGGTGTTTCTGAGGAGCCCTTAAATACCAAATGGGTTACTTGCAGACCTACATGGCACACAACACAAAGAACTGAGAGGCATTCAGTGCATAATTTGTGACAAGGCTATAATTTGTTAATACAGGGTACTTTGTCAATCCTGCAGACTAACATCTGCTTGTCCAAATGTGAGATAGTGGCCAAACATATAAAGCAGATAGCTGTTGGGAATTTTTTGGGACAGTTTGTGTTCTTGGGGCACATAATGTTGGAACAAATACTGGCATGGCAAGAGTAAGATGTTGAGGCTGTCCAGGACTTTAGACATGACGATAAGGTCTCTCAACCACAACAACACACAGGACTAATACCATTTTTTTAAGCATCCACAATCATGACACTGTCTCTTTGCACTCTTCCTGGACATTCATGGACACTTATGGACACATTCATGCACACTTACATATTTATATTTTCATTTCTGGATCATTGCACACAAGTCACTTTAATAAGACAATTTTCATGCATATTTGCACACCCCCCAGTCATTTTTCTTATTTACACTAAATTTCTATTTTTTCTATATTTTCTATATTTTGCTATATTGTACAGAATGTCTTTATTTGTACAGAATATTTGAATTTTTATCCTACTGTAGTTAAATTTATTTTCTATTGTATTTCTTTTTTATTCATATTTATTTCTTATCTATAAGCTTTTATTTTTAAGGACACAGGCGGTCGTATAAGCATTTCACTGCATATCATATTGTGTATGACTGTGTATGTGACAAATAAAATTTGAATTTTGAATTTGACATGGCATAGCATACAAGAGCAGTTTTTCACCCAGTGTTTGGAAGGCAGGTAATCTGTTGGGATCAAACCCTTGTGTGCACAAATGTAGCTTTTTACATTTTTATATAAACTTGCACTACACCTGGGTACACTCAATTCCCAATTCGTGTTTAGATCTACAGTATCTATTTAATATTTGCAGTCTTGGACCTAGCCGTCTTAGGAATAAATAGGCTCCAAACTATGAGATATAAATTTACCCCATGTATTTGGTGACATACTACGATGCTACAGTGGAGAAAATGTTCTGTGAATGTTGGTGCGGTGTCTAAATGGAATCCTTGTAAGTACAGACCGTTAAGGATAAATCACCATTAAGAAAGTAACTCAATTACCAAACAGACCTGGACCCAAATAATCTAATAGAAACAGGCATTATGAGGTAGAGACAGGAGTTCTACAACCATGATGACAAGGTTACATGACATTCTGGAAGAGTTATAACGCAAAACGAGAGGAATTTATTTATTTTATTTTATTTTTTGTGGTGACAGATTCAACTGGTAATCTAACATTTGAGATCAGACACCTCTCACATACACACACACAGCCTATTTTTATCAGGTACATCTGATAAAAGCAATTTGGGAATTTATTTAAGATTTTATGTCCATAGGTTTAGGTAATTCAGAAGCACCGCAGGCTTGTCAGGAGCATTAATCAAAGAGGCATTTACACCCAAAATGTCACTTCAAGATCTCTTATCAAGGTACTGTAATGAAACTATGCCATGCGGTTCATTTATGGTCCATGTGATTTGACGACATGCATAGCTCTCTCAAACAGATGCATTATTTTATTTTTTTTATACTTCTTTAAAAACAGATGCTGTAATGTTGGAACATTCTCTTATGTACTGAACTAAGAGCATGGTACACCAACCTGTAAGGCCCTGGTAGGGATTATATTATTAAGTCAAGTCAAGTCAAGTCAAGTAGGCTTTTATTATCACGTCAACCACATAAACTTCAGTGCATAGTGAAATGAAACAACATAAATTAGCAACATAAAAGCTAACTAGCTAACTAAGACACCTAATTAGCTGACTAGCTGAGACAAAACAGATTAACACTACAAATAAATAAAATACCTAAGTACTATACAAAAAAAAGAAAACAAAGTGCATGTGCAAATGTGCTAACAAGAGCAACAACATGACAAACATGACATGATGCTAAAATATATGTTCAAATGTAAAAGCCAAGAATTATCTTTTATTGTGCTTCCACAGCTTAGCTTGTTTGCTCTGGTCCAAATCACTCGAGTTTGTAAACTTGAAATGTGCTCCCCCTTGGTTTGGTTTCTATTCACATGGAGAAAAATTCAAGCTTACCAAAATGCGTCACTTCAAACCACATGAGAACATCCTCTCTGCAAATTGGTCAGGTACAGTATGTCTGCCGTGGGAACAAAAAAAAAGAGGAACAGGAAGATTATTTCCTGTGTTGTGGACTACTGCATGTTCCTATAACATGGGAGAGACATTTTTATGTCTATGGAAGTTAACCTACATGGGATAGGTCATTACCCTGGTGATTGTCTATTACACTTTGCTTGCATTTACCATGGCAAATTATACAGTTTGAAAATGAAGTGTGGCTACAGCTGGAAAATACAGTAACATGATGCACTGCCGAAGACGCCTTTCAAAACAATACAGGAGGTGGCGTGCATTAATCATACTGAACTGTGACATGCTCATCAGACAGAGATATTTCTTAAGATCCTTCAGGTATGTACAACTGTACAGTACATTGGTCCTGTTTTGTTCGATATGCTTTCTCACCAGGAGGACCGCACCAGAGCTCAACAGATGATTCAGATCGAGACCACTTCTTTTTTGAGGTTATTTCAGTCCATAAGTGAGATTACTGCATTCATACCAGAGCAAACAGACCAAACCAAGGTGGAAAACTAAATAGTGATATTTTTAAACGGACTAAAGCCAGTAAGTATGAAGTCACTTGCACATGAATTAGAGTACACTTGACTACAAAGTCCGGTGAATTCTCCATAACACGCACAGATCAGCATACTGTACCATGTTGAAAAGGTTTTCCCGAGCACGATATACAGTATCTTACTCTGGCATGGTTTGAATCAAAAATGAAAGATAGCCATACAGACCAAAACACAGAAGTAGACGTCACATTTTAAACAGCAGTCAACACCAACTGTCTCCTCGGACATCTGCATGTGTGTGCAGCAAACATAGATTTCATACTCCATAGCTGCTATAGCTGGTTAAGAAAGAAGTCAGATGAGAGGGTCCTTCTTAACATTGTCTCTGGAATGTCAATAATATTAGACATGCTGTAATCCCTGTAGGGATGCACTGATACCGATACCGGTATCGGGTATTGGCCTCGATACCACATTTTCTAAAGTACTCGTACTCGTTAAAAGTCCCCCGATACCTGGGTCCGATACCCGGTCTGAGAAATGTCTATTTTTGAGCGGCGTGTAAGGGGTTAATCACAGGCACCGAGTGCCCGCCCCCAGGCCCCGCCC
>JAQMYG010000035.1:19977051-19994189 GCA_030014215.1 Clariallabes teugelsi | reverse complement strand
CGGTATCGGCGAGTACTGAAATGCAAGTACTCGTACTCGTACTCGTTTTCCAAAAAAGTGGTATCGTCGCATCCCTAAATCCCTGTACTTTTCTTCTTTGTGTTTACTGGCAGACCAAAAAGCAACTAGAGGAATTCCACTATCTACTCTATAAGAGACAACTGGACTCAGGTATGGAACTATTGCTAAGACAAAAGCTGGCTGGTGGGGTAGTGAAAAGAGGGGGTGGGGGAGCAATCGAATTGAGAATTGTACAAGGCGATCGCACTTGGCGTAAAAATGTAATTGTAAAGTCTAAAACATGGAGAAAACATTGTTTTATTACAGTTTCCGTTTTATTACCGTTTACCGTAATCTGTGATTACAGTGCACACACCTGCCCAAACAAACCATACCAATAAGAAAAACAGACCAGGAACCAATTCAAACCACCTAAACACTGCATATCTGAAAGAACTCTCAGTGTGATGCCGAGACGCCGTTTTATGCTACAGAAGTGATAGAAGGTTTTCTAGACTGCATGCTATTATTCTGCAGAATCTGAAGTACTTTGTTCCATCACTTCAAGCATAACATACAACATAATTCACAATATTTAGGTTTTCATCATCGTACTAACATCACAGTGGTTCAGCAGTTAAAAATGCTTCATTCTATATACGTACACCACAATAACTTCCCAAAGATTACCCAATTTTTGCATTAATAACAGGCCATCATTTTCATCTCTTTATAGCCACATTTGATGTTATGCAACATTTTCCCCATCACTAGCACCACAACAGTTATAAATAGTTGATCACTCAACAACATTTATCTTTCTCTTGTTCCTTCTGAAGACACACTGTGCCAGAAACCATAAAAAGAAAATACGTTGCATAGAAGTGCAACAAAGCCTTACATAAATCTTGACAACAGTAACTTGTCCAGAAACAAAGTCTTAATGCATACCCTTGATTTGTTTTAAAAATGGATCTCTTAGCTGTTCGAAAGAAAATTAGTCCTTCTGACGAATCACATTTGAGAATTTGACAGCACTGTGGTATAAATCATTGTAAAAGTTACTTATCCTGATTGTAACAGTATGCATTTATTTATAGCTTTAAAAAAAATCAATCAGGCAGAAAGGGGAAAGTAAAATGATAAAGCACCTTGTAAAAAATTTTGTTGACATTTTTAACCGAGAAATGTTGAACTTAAGTTAAAATGCTGTACACGATATAAAATGCTAAGTAAGAACAGCACGCTCAGTATTACTGTACTGTACATACTGTAACAATGCTGTGTTAGCATTAGGCAATGATAATGACCCAATGTGTGTCAATTTCAATCCAACCCACTTCTCTGGTATGAATTAATCATAGTTCCTTAAAAAAAGTATCTTCCAACAAATCCACAGCCTTCTCATACCCTGAGTAATTTTAATAAAGTCCTGCAATTTAAACTTTAAGTAAGGCTGATTACTCTCAAAGACAGATGATACCCAATTTCCCTAGTTCCTCATAATTGACTTTATGACTCTGTGGGGTCGTGAGCGGCGTTAATATCTCTGTCCAGGCGCTTTTACACAAGTGCGGCGTGCAACCTTGTATATGTGGCACAAAAACGACAACACGAACGAGAGATCGAGCACTATGTAATGCATGGCTGAGAGCATCAAATCAATAAGCCCTTTCCTTCTGAATCACAGGAGTGTGTTCAATCAACAGACTGTAAGTCATGGGGTAGGATCATGGGCAGACTGTAGCATTAACTCCTGCAGTGTGAGAAAAGTCATTCACAGGGCTCCTAAAGCACATACCACTGCCTCACAGTGGCCCTCTGAGCCATCCTGAGTGGACTGCTGCAGTGTCTCGATCCCAGGAGAGCTCCAGAGAATTAGGAACATCAGCCACTGACCTTCACGCTGCCACAGCCAAACAGCCACAGAGTGCCTTTAACATGAACACACTTACTTGTATATTGGACAGCCAGAAATAGTGTAAATGCAGCAATCCGTGTTATGTAAAAGGGGTAGGGGCATCTGCACATAGAAATTAGGGTGGCGCACATTTTGGTTATTTCTGATAGCTTCAGGACAAAACAGAAAAATGTTCAACTGCTCAAATTTCCTGTGAAGGGGCGGATTTGATCTTGCAATGACTTTGCCAGCACTTTGTCTCTAAGCGCTGCAGCTTTCTCGGCTCGGCCAGCATCCCATATACGCCTTACTGCAGAACAATAGGTGATTTGAGTCTAGCTAGCTCCTCACTTCCACTTAAGACTTTATATTTAAATGCAAGGCAACAGCACACAGCAGAATTACACTGAAGCACTGTGCCATCTTTACTGTAATGTATTCGCCACATTTCTGTTTCTATTATTTGCAAAGGTGTACTTAGACAGTCAGTGGTACAGCTTTGGCTAGAATAAGGGGCTCAATCACTTCATTCTCCCACTCCATAATGTTCATTTACTACTTGTGCAGCTTCTGTAAGCCATAAAACTATTCCCACACCAATGCCATTGCAATCAATTGGATGGTAGGTTCGGTCCAAAACACCCATGTAACAAGCCTGGGCTGAGTTTCTCAAAAGCACGGCTTTCTATCAGTTATAATTTTAACTTTACAGTTTGTTTGGCGGTGGCACGGTGCTGTAGTGGTTAGCACTGTCGCCTTGCACCTCCAGGGTCCGGGTTCGATTGTGTGTGCCCTGCGATGGTTTGGCACCCTGTCCAGGATGTACCCTGCCTGGTGCCCTAAGCCTCCTGGCATAGGTTCCAGGTCCCTGCCACCCTGAATAAAGGATAAAGCGGTATAGAAGATGAGTGAGTGAGTGAGAGAGTGGGTTTGTTTGGGAAACAAAGACAGGCAGTCATTTTTAGTCATGGCAGCAGTGTAATTATTCAAATTGAACAGCCATAACATTACAACACAAAACATTATGCCCAGTATTGTCTAGGTTCGTCTTGTGCAACATTAGCAGCTCTGGCCCCTTTCGACATGACTCCACAAGACCTCTGGCACCTGTGGGGTTGGAAGCAGATCCAAGGTTTGGGCGCTGGTTGTGGTGTGGGGCCTCTGTGGACCGGACTTGATTGTCTGGCGCATCCCATGGGTGCTTGATCAGATTGAGATGCAGGCTGGCTGTGGTGCACTGGGTGTTCTGGTGCCTTTCTATCGTGACCAGCACTGACTTTTTCAGTTATGTGATGGACTAGCTTTACTTTTTTAGATCTGACTGGACAGACTAGCCACTGGCCCCTGTGACCATGGGTGAGCCTTGGGTGCTCATGATTCCATCATCAGTGTACTGGTATAACGGATAATCAATGTATTAATGTTATGGCTGCTCTCTGTGTACATTATTCTAAAGATGACATGTTGGTACTTAACTGGTGTAAGTGGATGATTTTTTTGTTAATTACCAAACACACTGACTTAATATTTTCTTGCTGTTAAATACTGTTATTCATCTTTTAGTACTCATGGTCATCACCATGTCATCACACAATTCAGAAAAGAATTCACAAAGAATTTTAGTACTTACACGTCAGTTTGACAGCAGTTGAGTAATCTCAGAAAATTGTCATTATGTTCAGTCAACTGCGTAGAGGCTTTAAATCTTGCAAAGACCACAGTAGATATGATCATTAAGTGATAAAAGGGGAGGGGGTGCATGAGCACTGTTAAGGAATGGTTTTGATGCAGTAGCGCTTCAGCGATGATGCTTGGAGCATCTCAAAGGGAACAAAGGCTGCATGGATCCTCTCATCTTCTCTCATAGGACTGATGAGATGAGACTCCACAGAATCGTTCTTCCTCTCATCTTTCGCTCCAGTCTCATCGTTAATTCCAGTACTCTCTAGCTTCACTGTCATCTCTCTCCGTCTTTAATTTACTCTGAAGTTCTCTGAAGTTCTTGCTCTCTCTCTGAGGCCTTCTTTCCCTCCATGTTCTCTTTCTTCCCCCCCATTATTCTCTACACCATGGGTACACATTACCAGATTTATATCAGTATGTTCATATTTGTGATGGAAATGTGCATCCAATTATATAAATAATGATATGATTGGTACTTAAATAAAATAAATACAGTTTACTACACTCTGTCAGAGCTATGAGGATATTAGAGAGCAACCAAATTTATTTTAGTGTTTTAGTCAAGCAAAAACAGGCATTAAGAGCCCCTTGAGCTCTACCGTCACCACAAAAGCTATAGAGACAGCTCTGAAGCTACTCTCAGGATTATTCAGCATTAATAGGATTAGAAGGGCTCTCTGATATCATTTGAATTTTTCTGATAGGTTAGAACATTGGAAACATCTGCGCCCGAGGCCCGGTGCTTGAAACCCTATTGTTTCGTTATGCACTTTTTCCATTTCCCTTCAGCTATGTTGCCATATGCACAGAAGCTTCTGACCTCTCAGATCCCATCTGTCTGAGAGAGCAGATCATAACTAAATCCGGTATATGGTGCAATTAAAGCAGTCCAATCTGACCCAAGGAAATGCTTCAACAGCCTCACCGATGCACAGAGAGAGAGAGAGAGAGAGAGAGAGAGAGAGAGAGAGAGAAAATATTGCCTAAATCCATTAGACACAGCAAACTATAGCTCAGTGCTCACATGGGAGGCTGTCCTCATCCAGCATGTCATAAAAACAGTAAAGAGAGAGAGAGAGAGAGAGAGAGAGAGAGAGAGAGAGAGAGAGTGGTGTGTGAGAAAGAGAGATAGAGAGAGGGGAAAAAGAAGGTTGGGTAGGACAGCACACAGTGGTCATTCTGATAAGGTCAAATCTTTCAGCTTCAGATCACTGTTAACTCAAATCAGCACAGGCTTTAAAGCATGACCTGTAATAAAACACTGATCCAATCAGCACACCGGATCTTAAATAGTCCATATTATTCCTTCCTTTCCACTTGGGCCTCTTAATGCTTTCAAAAACCTAGTTAATTTACCGCAAGACTTCACTAATGGCAAGGCCACTTCATATGGGATCTGCTGCTTCTGAACTCCCACTAGCTCAATCATACATCTCGCTGAAACCACAACTGTTCAAGCTTTTCATTTTATGACTGAGCCTGAGAGAAAGGATGAAAGAGTTTATATTGTTTGCGTTAATTTTTTTTTCCTTTTTAAAACTGCACAGCTGGGCTTGCTCCTGGAAACTGACATACTCAAGGGGGAAAAAAAAGATTGAATCTCTCAAAGCAGAGAAACACAAAAGGGATAAAAAAAAAAATACAGTTATGAATCAAGTGCTAGAGAGTAAATGCAGAATGAAAGATTCATCATGTGAAACAGTACAACGTCATTACTGCATTTTAATGTAGTCAGAGTCGAATGTACCCTGCAGTATATCAACTCTAGCGGCAAAGGCCTTTCTGCTCCACTTTAAAAACTGACTAATGGAGAGGAAAGATATGGAGAGTAGAGACAAGGAAGAATTAAAGAATGGGAGAATAGAGAGGGGTTGCATGCCAAGCCAACGAGAAAATATTACACCAATTTAGAGTTGTTTCATTAAACACACAATTAGCAGCACGTGTGCAGCTCCACGCGTCTGTTAAAGCACAGCAGAGGATGTGCGGGTATTCATATGTCTGACTGAACAAGCTGGTCATTGTGTATATGACAGACAAGTGTGTGTGTTTGTATGATAGATGAGCAGATGAAGGCTACTTCATTAAAATTGCAGTTGGGGTATTGACGAGACAGCTGATTCACAGGGTCAGTTGGCAAACCAGGCACGATATAAATGAGCATCTGGATGCTTCAAAGTCAAGGCCTGTCATTTCTACACAGCTCCAGAACACACACACACACACACACACGCACACACGCGCACACACACACACACTTACACACAGCACGCACACAAACTTCCACATACATCCACCCCCACGCACACGTTTACACAGACACTCACTCACATACAAACACTCACATAAATAAGCATACACACAGACAGACAGGTGCTCACACAGACAGACGCATGCACGAAGACGCACACATGCATGTAGACGCATACACGCAGATGCATGCACGCAGACAGACAGACATACACAGACAGACAGACGCACGCACACACACATAGACAGACGCATGCACACAGACAGACAGACAGACAGACAGACAGACGCATGCACGCAGACAGATAGACAGACGCACACAGACAGATAGACAGACAGACGCACGCAGACAGACACACAGACACAGACGCGGACACAGACACACACGCAGACGCGGACGCAGACACACGCAGACACACACGCAGACACACACTTCTTTGGCTGCTAATCCATCATCTGGCTCAGATCTCTGCTGCAGCCTAATGGTTTTTCTCCATGCTTGATGGGTACACACAGCATCACAGGGCACTAATTTTACATTGAGTATTTATACAAGTTCAGACACTAGAAAACAGAACAGATGACTTTGTACCAAGGATACGGCTGAATGCAGTAATAGAAAGTCTGTGTTTGATCAGATGCCACATGAAGCAAAGCAGCATTAACATCAGGCAACGTTTGCTATATTAATTCCAGGAAGAATTGTCAGAGCACACCTTTTAAAGAAAGCCTGCATAACTCCAAGAAATTTAATTACATCAGAAATGTGCATTATCCAATATAAAGTGCTTGCGAACGCAAACATCAGACAGAGAGCTGCCCGTGCATTCCTCCTTTCATTTGCATACATTATCTCAGCCTTTTGCAGCTCTTTCCTCCAGGAAGAATTTCAGCCCTAGTGTTCAAGGACACGGTAAGATCAAGCTGATTCATTAACATTTCCTCGCTGGTTTCTATAACCACAGGCCACATACATCAGCATTACGGTTCTCTCCACTCTTCAAGCAGGTCTAATGGGAGAAAATCACTAGGATAATATAATTTGGGCTGTATGATAATTGAATCTGAACAAATTAAGGTGCTGCAAGGTCCATCTTAGTAAAAGAAGTATAATAATTGTTAAAAGAACAGCCATGTTGAAACTGGAGCACTTGTGGGCATTTCATCAAATAAAACATGGCAGGAATAATTCATAGACATCATGCATCATGTGTAAATTTGAGGTTAATTTTAATGCAAGGAAAAAAGCCCAACATCTGGATTCCCTGAAGATGCAGCAAGATGTAGTTCTGCTAAATGTCAAAACCTCTGTGTTAAACTCTGCTCCACCCTAACCAGCTGTAATCCAGACTTCCTCTAAAAATAATACTGGGCTCCGACACGGCTTACATAAAATAACATAATTTTATGTAAAAAAATAAATAAAAATTAAGTCTAAAAACTAAATAAAATATTGAAAAAAACACTCTTGTTGAAAACATTCAGGCTAAAGCTTTATATAGAAGCTCCACCACAAGATGTTTTTAAATGGTGCAACTTTCAGAATCTTGGCATTTATTCATCTCTTTCTCAGCCTGTCCTTTGGGTTTTTACACACAAGCTGTCAATAGCAGCATTCACACATCCCCACAAACCAAAACACACACACACACACACACGCTTTTTACACGCTGCCTGCAACAACTTCACAAGTCCTGATTTAAGTCCTCCTAAAGCAAACACGTCGGCCTTGGGTGTTGAATTTGCATTTCAAATTTGTCAGAACAAAATATCTGATGAATCTTATTTTAACTGCTGTGCAATAACATCACTCTCATTATTATATTTTTCAATTCATTAACTTTTAGTAGTGCCATCTGTGGATCAAACACAACACGATGTCTATTGCATGTTCATTTCATTCACACCGAGATGTCGGGTTTTTTTTCTCCCCATACATTATTCATGTCACAGGATTAATAGCCTATTTTTTTTTTTCTTAATAATTCTCTAACTAGGTTTCCTAAGCAATGTAATAATGGTGCATTATGCAAAATTTAGCTAATAGTTACAGTGATTTAGTAGAAAAATTGAAGATTGAGATGGTTGCTCATTTTGTGTAAGTTTCCCAACACCCATGCACACAAAGCCTACTGTACCTTTCATCTACAGTCTGTTTCAATCTACT
Source organism: Clariallabes teugelsi (assembly GCA_030014215.1). Lineage (NCBI taxonomy): Eukaryota > Metazoa > Chordata > Actinopteri > Siluriformes > Clariidae > Clariallabes > Clariallabes teugelsi. The sequence goes on along the minus strand of JAQMYG010000035.1, from coordinate 19,986,189 downwards.
TTACCAGTTAAAACAAAAAACTTACATAAAACAGTCATACAACACTTGTTGTGTGAAAGAAGGGGACTCTACACCCTACATACCATACTAGCTTTCCATTTTATATATGTTTTGGGATTCACCCAATGACAGTTACTTAGCTGAGGTTATTCCAAAGCGGAATAAGTGGAGAGAAAGAGAAACTTAAACTGTCCACTACCTCCATGGTATACTCTCCTCATCTTTTGATCCTAGAGATCGCTAGTTCAATTCCTGGGGTGATGCTGTAGCCTCTTGCAGCCGGGGGCCTAGAGAGAGCTGATTGGCCAAGATCACTTAGCGGGGTGGGACGGGAGACACTTAACTCTCACACCAGTGACGGCTCTATAGCCAATCATGGGCGCCTGTGAGCTCACGCAAGTGGAGGGAGCGAATAGCGCTGTTAGAAAAGATTCAGTTGGCTGGCGTCACATGTTTGCTCAATCTCTGCCTGACTGGTAGTATTAACCTTAAATGCGGTGGTAGTAGACCCTAGTGATGGGTGGGAATTGGATATGACTAAAATCAGGATACATTTGGGGAACAAAGTACTTTCACCCCTATTAATTACACTAATTGTCAGTTGTCTGTTCACCTCTTGTTCTGGCAGTTGAGGAAGGATATGTAGGTACTTATGGAGTGCTGAATATCAATATAGCTGTGATGCATACAGTATGGCTCTTAGTCTAGCCCTCGTGCCTACAACCGCATCACATTCAGTACACCAGCTTTCCCTCCTGGGTGATATTGCTTAATTATAAGATAAACTTATTCACACTGCCTGTCATTGAGAAATTAATCTAATTTGACATCCAACTGCTTTTTGTTCTTGTTTGTTTTTCCTCCTACAGCAATAGAATCACCATTTAGCAGTAAAATCTGCCATGTTTATTTCGAAACATGGGAGATGCCGGCATGTGCAACATGATGGATATAAAACAAAGACACAGAAGCACAGATCTAGTTATCATCTGTTTTTTATTTCTAAGCCATGTGGTGTGCTCTCATTCATTACTTTTAGCCAAGGCCTTAGGAGTGCAAACAACAATCTAGACATAGGTCAAACGTCTTACTGTGTTCATCCGCCTTATATACGTTGAGTTTTTTATCCTCAACTCTTTGCAGCTAAAGCCTTAATCTTGCTCTAAGAAATCGCCTCTTAAAGGCTACAGCAGCTGTTTCGCCCTTGATGAGTTCCATATTACGGTAGCAAGCTGTCAGTCCAACTGAAGAGAAACTGACACATAGACAAAGAGTCAGTAGCTCTGTGGAGTATCAGAGCAGCAGGTCAGTGAAAGAGAGATGGAAGGCTCTTACAATAGCTTTAGAAAGAAAAAGAGAATGTGTTTAATGGTATAAATGTGATCAATCAACAAGCTGTTGGCAATAAGAAACATTTTTTATTAAATCTTTCAACAGTGTCTACATACATCCTTGCACAATATACATAAAAACTAAAAGAAAAAACAACTCACTTTATTGTTTTCTCCCCAGAAAGCTATCTTTCTTACCAGTAGACAGTTTTGATCACATTGCCATTATAAACAAAGAGAGACTGTGAAGAAAGCTTTTAAAAAAAATTTTTTTTTAATCAGACACCAACAGTCTACAGTAGTGAACCAACACAATAGTACAGGGTGAGTGAAAGTAACGAGGCATTGAAAATTAGTAATAAAGTCCATATTTCTAATACAAATTTATTGAAACAAATTTATTTTAATACATAGGAAAATGAAAGAAAATCTTTAAATTTCAATGTAGGCACCATTGGCATCAACCAGTTTCCTCAAACAGGTGGGGATGGAATGCAGAGTCTTCTGGTGGAGGTTGTTTGGGATATTGCTGAGAACCTCCTGAATCAGTGCCTCCAAGTCCTCCAGTGTGCGAGGCTTTGTCCTGTACACCTCCTCCTTTGAGTAGCACCATGGAGTGACATCTGGGCTTGGAGACCATTCATGAGTTCCACGTCGTCCCAGCCTCCTGGAAAAATCTGTGTCTAACCACGCACGCACAGTAAGAGCAAAATAGGGTGCTGCACCATGGGGTTGCGCTCCGGTGACACTACAGGTTCTATAGTAGTCATTAAATATTTTGCCTAGTTCATTTCCACCCACCCTGTAGATAGTTGGCTCAGTTAGTCATGGTTTGCATGCTCTACTATGTTTGATAGCTATAGCTATTCTTAACAACAGGTTAAGAATGGCAGCAGAACTAAAATGCTAACAACATCAGTGGATTACTCAGCCAGAGAGTGCAGTCCACCTTCCCTGTACAGAGAATTTGAGCTTGCTGTAATATGATTTATTGGAAGTCCTGAGAGAAGTGAGGGATTACAATTTTTTTTTTGTTACAGCCAGAAAGAAAAGGAATGAGAACCATCCCTTTTCAAGAATAAGGAACTTATTCGAGTAAAAGAACAGAATACAGCTGATCATATACGGTCACTAACTGTGAACCCATGACACTCTATAATGCTATTTAGTTTAGCATTCTTTTTTTTTTAATCCCAAAACATGAAAACACACACACGCATAGTGGTAGCCAAAAGTATTAAGACAAGTAAAAATTCAAATGTTTTATTGACATTCTCAATGTATTCGACTAATCACGATAATATGATCAAGATAATATGAATAATATACTTTATGCAATGAAATTACTATACAACAATCATTATTTAGTATGAACTCCTTTATTCTTCAGAATATGCTGGATACGGCTGGGCTTGAGTCAAAAATACGTCTGCAGTACTCTGATGTCACTCGCTCAATCCATGCCAGCTTGATTGCTTCCTGAAGATTTATGTACAGCAATTCACTGGATAATTCCCGAGTTGTAGCAATTTTTTGTGCAGAGGTGGACACTCCAGTTTCAGAAAGTTAAAGTCCTGCCGCAATACTGTATTTGTTCCATCCATTAACTGAAACAGCTTATTCTGATTTGTACCACTCTTCATCCAGATAAAGCTCAAACTAATTAGTGGCATCACCTGTTATGCGCACGGGGAGAACTAGAATACATGGCATATGTTGTCTTAATACTTCAGGCCACAACTGTACTGCATGATGAGAATGTATTTTTATTAGAAGCCTTTTATTAGAACGCTCATCTACGAAATGGCAAAAAGCAAGCGTAGTTTGGTAGGCCCGTAATGCACCAGTAATGTGATTCTCCTCAACCTCAAAAAGATCAACTGATGACTTCAGTGACAAGAATTGTCATAAAATGATGAAAAATGACTGAGCCAAGGAACCGCATCCTGCTTATAGTTTAAAGCTATTTCTTTTCTCAGTTTTATTGAAAATCATTTATAACCCTGGCAGTGTCACTGAATCCTATGCTAATTCCAAATGTAATATTCATACAGAGAAGTCAGAATACTGAAACAATATTCAGCGTAGGGCCACTTAGAGTTGGCTATGATAAATTAACTTCAGCAATATTTAAAATTAAATTGCTAGAAGGAAACTCCGTGAACCTGAATGATTTTATTCAGATCTCATATCAGACTTCACACAAAACGCACACTGCAACATGAAGCATGTTTTCTGCTAGGTAACAGAGACTGGGTGGACGGATGACAGCACCAAATACTTTTAAATGTTTGATTTTAATGACACGGAAAGTTTACTTCTACTCAGCACTGTATATTTCTTATTATATATCAGTTAATTCCAACCAAGTAATCCGACTGGACAGGAGGCATTTCACGGGATGTGCGGATACACCAGGATCCAACCAAGTAATCTGATGGGACAGGAGACATTTCACGGGATGTGCTGATGTAAAGCACAACAGTCGGTCACTAGCATGGGTGAAAGTAGGTCAGTACGGTCCACAGTACTGGACAGAGGAGAGGAGCATCTGCCTGCCAAAACCCACATCCAAAACCAGTCACGGAAGCACTTTCAGCAGAAAAACACATCTCATAATGTTAGGTCATTTTCAACAACACTGTCTCCTTAATAATTGCCCCAGGTCACTCTGAATTGCCTCTGAACTGTCCGCATTGGGTTGTTCATGACTAAAGTAAGCTACAAACCTAACAAGCTTCTAACACAAGGCTGAATCCCAAATCCCTCTATAACCCCTGATCAAGAGCACAAATTTGTGCATGGAACAAGGGTTTGTACACCCTACATAGGGCTCTAGCATTGCATTTTAACCCCCATGGGTTATTCTCCTCAACTTTTGGCTACACAGTACCATAAGAATTTAAAACTACTTTCTCCACTGTTAATTACAGCAAACGTTGGTTGCCAGTTCAATGATAGCCTTCCACAACTGGCAGACCTGTGTTGGTGCAGCAAAATAACTAGTTAAATAAACATAATAACACAATAAGCATTTCACTGTACATCATACTGTGTAGAATTGTGTACATGACAAATTAAATTTGAATTTTAAACAAATAAATCATAATCTGTTGATAATAGACGTTTCTGGAACTGTTGTGTTAAAGCAATAATAAAACTCAATGTCATGCTGTTGTAATGAATGAATATTGATTGTGATATCTTCAGCACACATGCTAATCATAGACTGTACAAAAAGAACTTGACAAACCCTCTATGACGCCATACGTAGGTTTTCTAAAGAGCAGTTTTGAGGCTCAAATGTGGTAGCTCTGGTCCTCACCATCTTGGCAGTAACTGACTCCGCCTAAACCCTGTACAGTCTATAAATGGGCAAATGGGCAGAACAGACTGTCATTTGCAACCCTGTCATTTGCAACCCACCTACAGTACATAACTCAGATATCACCCGCAGTTAAACAATACTAGTTAGATGGTTAGCTAAAGTGATGCATAGCAGACAGCTAGCAGTTCAACACCTGCAATGCAGCTGTCACTGAAATTGGCCACGCCCCTAATGATGTATGATAACTTTATGGCTTAATATAATTTGAACTGATGAGATAAATAAAAACTCACCCCATACAGTTGTCATGAATTGGAAATATAGCTATTGTGACCAAAACCAATTTTTGTACTAGGCTGTAAACACTATTATTACAAATGTTAATTTATGAAATAATGATTATTAAGAAATAATATTATTTGTGTTGTAAATTTGGGAATTTTAACATGGGGTCTACTGGGATCCAGCCAGCCCAAGGGGACATGTTTTGGCACATTTGCTTGTTGTTGCTTGCTCGTGGTCTTCATTTTTCAGAATTGGTGGTTGCCCCTTGGTGTTGATATTCAATACAACAGCACTCGTGTGATACTGCTTAATTATATAAAAAAAGTTTACTTAAATTGGATGGTAATGCCTTACTGCTTTAACTGAGCGGTTTGTATTACACATAAAATATCAATCAACAATCTTATATACAGTATATCTGTGATTCTGTGTCAGTCAAATTAGCATGCAGACTCCACAAGGGTGCAACAGAAAATCATTTGCTTTTTTTCTTATACAGTTGGTGAAGTTGCATCATAAAAAAGAGCATTTTTAAGTACACATTGCAATGAGAACTACGGATTGGGACTAAACAGCTGTGTGGTCAGAAGAAAACCATTTGTTAGTGAGCATTCAAAAAAAAATGTTTTTAGTGTATAAATTGGACTTTGGAGCAATGGAAAAAGCTCATGTGTTCTGATGTGTTCAGATTGACACTATTCCAGAGTAACAGATGCATTAGGGTAAAAAGGAAAGCACATGAAACAATGCATCCATCATACATAGAGATCACTGTACAAGCCTCTGGAGGCAGTGTTATGAACTGGGGTTGAACTCTAGACTCAGCAATGTCATGTGGCAATAAAATGAAGTCAGCTGATGACCTGGATGGACCAAGTGACCAGGTTATCACGTCAATGAAGTTTTCTTTCCTGGTCACACAGGCATATTTACAGATGTGTTTTTTTGTTTGTTTGTTTGTTTTTTACACATGACTGGGCCACCACATTGTATAATTGAAGCTATAAGTGGGCTAATTAATAAAAAAGTGTATTAGTATATAAGTATCTGCACACTGGGAGACATACAGTTTGTGTGTAACATTCAGCAGTCAGATTCTATAAATGTCATATTCTGTAAATGCAAATTCCTAATGTATGTTCAAGCTTCCTTTAAAACAAGCAGCAGTTTATATAAAGATACAGTGGCTGGCTTCTTGTGTCTTGGAAAAAGCATGTGCTACAGTAGCCTTCAGCCTCCCTGTTGATGACTGTTGCACGATAGGTGTGAGCTGCCAGCAACACAAACTGTGTGAAACAGACATCATCTGATCACTCCGAATTGCCCAGAACACTAAAAGAAGAGAAACAAATAGTGCACAGTTGTCTAATAACCTCATAATTTGTTTGTTCAAAATAGCTGATTAGCATCAAGCTACAGAATAAAAATGCTAAATGATACAAAATGTCATGTTTTACACAATCATCAAAAAACAAGCCGTTTTGTTTCTGTCTGTTTAAAGACTGAATGCTTATCTCTTGTTGGTTCATGCAGAAACAAGCAGCTCACTACATAAGGTTGGCTTATACAAAACACACAGCAGCCCAGTTCACCTTTGTTACATTTTCAAGCCCTGGATACTGGATGGACACATAAGAAACAATCTTTGGAAACAAAACGCTAGCTGAGAATAAATTGTGATGAGCCGAGTGAACTTATATGTGAGAGAGTACAGTATGATCAGTAATTTCAGGTGTATAGGATACACATTTTGTTTCTTTGGTTCAGTCTACATGAATAACAGAGCAAGAGCTTATTATACTTGTATTTGGTTAAGTACAAAATACTTTGTATAAATATGGAAATTATTTGCATTAGGATTCAATAGACTTTTATTTTAGAAATAAAAATGAATTTATCCTTAATAAAATCCCAAACAAAAGGTTCAACACAAACACTCAAAATCCTCTGCCTCGTGCTCATTACCTTTGAGGATTGTAAAGCTGTGTGACTCATACAGATGCACTTCTGCCATTATTTTCTTTTTTTTGCAAGGTGAATCATTAGAGTAAATTGCTTTTGACAGAGCCTATTAAATTAATGCTCTCATTTTCTCTGTGTGCGTCGCGTCTGTTCCCATGTGTGTAACTCTGCTTTGCCATTTTGCAGGTGCACTGAAGTTTGGAGTTAACACACATTGCCTCCGATGTGACAGAGAGGGCTCAATTTAGACATTCTGAAAGTGTAGAGAACTTAAGGTGAAGTCAACACGATATTTGGGCTGAAAATAAACTGTTAATTTAGCTTGAATTATTGTATGAATCTACTGGCTGATAAGGTCAAGTAAGCTTTAGATAAAGAAGACTTAATTTTCTCCAGTATGCTTTAACACATTGACATTTGGAAGCAAAAAAATTATGCACATCCTTTAAATAGCCAATAGTTACAGTACAGTAGAAGACAGTCACTGTTTTTCCATTATTTATTTATTCACTGTTACTCAGAGTTTCATCCTGAGCTTATTTACAGAACAATAGGAGTCAGGAATGGGCCACATGACAATATACAATGGTACCTCGGCATACAAATTTAATCCGTTCTGGAGGTGAGTTACATTTTCCCATAAGAAATACCATAAATGCAGATAATCCGTTCCAGCCCACAAAAAATATTACCAATTTCCAACACTATAAATTTAGACATGTAAATAAAGTAAAATATTAAATAAATAAACATTAAACCTCACTTAACCTTAATTTATGATTCCTCTTTACACCGGCTGAAATCTCCAAAACTAAAATCCGTTTTCCTCTTGATGCCCTCATTGATAACAGCAGCCACATAATGGGTTTTTATAAAGCTGGCGTAAATTTTTTTATGGTGTTTTTTAAAATGGTCAAGGCGAAAATTCGCAAGCTGGGCCGTTCTTATACCGAGGGTTCACTGTAATCTCAAAATTGTGATAAATTACACATTTATCCAAAAATTCTCATTTTGGAGGTATTGTGGCTGTGAGAATTACTTCTTATAACTAGCCTTGACAAGGAAGGCCAGGGATGGCTCTAAAATAGTTGAAGGAATTTAGATTTTTTATTTTTGCTGCACAATTAATCACATGAAAAAAAATATAATCGCAATATGGATGAGTGCAAGTATTTAATCACAGAAGGCTGCAATTTATAACTCATAATAAATATATAATAAAATGTATTACACTTCTAAAGCATAGTCGTAATTTTGTTTATAATAATTATAAAATCTGACTGAAAGCAGCTGATTCTACAGTATGTTGGTTCAAATGGTTATATTTAATCACTTGCTGGCAGTTGTATCATGTTACACATCCATGAATCATCATATATATTCCATATTGTAGCAATGATGAAGTATTATGATGTTAGATTTTTGTAGTGTTGCCAATATTTACAGAGAAGCATAGAACAGACCTTTGATGAAACTTAAGTCCATCATACACAAACTGACACACAGACACACCCCAATATACAATTTAATATAGCCAGTCCACTTACTGGGATACTTTCATGAGACACAATAACTTCCGGGGAACCGACTTGATGCTGATGATGTTAGCCAATTAAACTTTGAATAGAATGAGGATACAAGTTAAGCTGTTCGGTTACTTTATCACACCTCTTTATCACATTGCCAAAAATGTGACAAAAACATTGTTGGTCCTTTACATGCATGTTTACGGCAATCAGTGAGGATAGGATGAAGGCCTATTTTATCTCTCCGACATCGGCAGGAAGACGATGGATGTGGGGAGAATCCAGCACCACACACACTCACACCTACAGTAGGTGCAATTTAGTATTACAAATCCACTTACTAGCATGTTTTCTGCAAATTGGAGAAAACCAGAGGAACACCCACACAACCACTCTGAGAACTCAAAAATCTGCTAACCCAAGTCGAGCATCAAATAACAAGAGGCTAAAGCCCAGTTCTCACATTCATGATTTTTGCTACAAAAAGATATGGCAGGGAGCTTCAACTCCAGTGAGGAAGGTCAGTGTCCAGCACAGTTTGTAATATACCTACACCTAAACACAACAACTGAATTAATTATCAGATTAGTTGAATCAGCTGTGTTTGAGCAGAATACATGACAGAAAAAGTATGAAAAGTATGAAAAGTATTCAGCCAATGAATTAGCACAGATAGTCCCTCCAAAAGAACAGCAGACCTACAAGC